>JAJKFI010000053.1:6508288-6523352 GCA_029204185.1 Lerista edwardsae | reverse complement strand
TCTCTCTCTCTCTCTCTCTCTCTCTCTCTCTCTCTCTCTCTCTCTCTGTGATCACGCATGCATGCACATTAATGCTTGCATCTCTGAATTCCCCCCCCCTTTTTTTTTTACAAAACTCCCCACTCCGACACCACCAAAGGGGTAGGGGAAAAAAAAAAGGAGCCTAAGAACAGGGACCATCACATTACAACTTTTCATCTGTTTTAAATTGCATGCGCGCTCATGCACGCAGGCATGCTTCCCTCCCTCCTCCCCCCCCCCCCCCCGCGCACAAAGCTTCCACTTCTTCTTTATTGCAGGACAACCCATTCCTCACGGAAGGGGAGAACGGGCGGAAAGGGGGGAGTAGGGCGAAGGAGGGATTCCACAATCCCCGCAGATTCTTGAACCACATCCTGCTCAAGAAAAGCCGTCTGGAATACTTAAGGATCTATCCTGCCTCCTTCCCCCCCCCCCCCAAATTAAAGAAATAACAAAGCTAAAGTTAAACCGCCAGACTTCGGGAACTAACCCCAAGAGAGGCCTTTCCGCCTCTGAGTTGCCGTTCCAGGCATGGCCCAACTCACAACCCTTTTAACAACACAAAAGAACGCGGGACTATTTTCAGAGCTGGCGAGTTCGGGTTTATGGTTTTGAAACCGGGCGAAAAGCAAAACGGTTGCCATTAAGACCTCACTCAAACACCGCTGGGGAGACAGACACAATTTTGGTGTGTAACACACACACACCCACCATCTGTTTGCAACTCAGGCCATCATGAAATGCCCATAAAACTGTAGCTGATCTTGCGGGGTCGACACAAGTGGTTCGTTCTTAAAGGCAGCCCCTGGAAAAAGTCCTGCTCTCCCACCTCAGTCGGAGACCCTCAGCCCATCTTTTCCCTTAATAAGAACTGCATTCCAAAACACACCAGGCCCCGTCCAAACAGAACAGCAAAGCTGACATGCAAAGAACCACAACGACGCAGATCGCGCATGACACAACCACCACGGCAAAGATCAACTTTCTGAGCAGATCCCGTCGAGACAGACTGCTGGAATTGTCCATGAGAGGCACAAGACTTCCAGGACAAGCCTGGTGTGTGTGTAAAGCCGGGCAATAAACAGGGAGACCCAGGAAAAGAGCGTGCACACACACACACACACACACCCCGCTCAGAGTTCTCAGATCTCCAAGGGAAAATTGCACAAAAGATCTGGAATATTTGGCCCATGGTTACGACTGGCCACAGAGGAGATCTAGTCAGAGGTGTGCAAGGGATCTGTTCGGAGATTCAAGAAATCCAGTCCCATGGGATTCAAATGCCTGCCCCACATGTACAAGGACGGAAAGACTTCTAAGCAGTCTACAAATCAGTTTATGGGGGTTTGTGAAATGCATGGTTTTGGGGGGAGGGGGGAGAGAAAATTGCAATTTGTGGAAGGTGGGGAAAGCAGTGTGTATGTGTGTGTGTGGGGGTCAATCGGGGATCGATGGTGCTTTAAAAAGGGTTGGAGGTTCGAGGGGTTCGAGTCTGATCCAATTAGATCGTGCAACAGGATTTCATGTCGCTTTCTGCCGTCTTTGATCGACAGACACACACCAGGTCCAGAGCTGAGAAATCTGGGAGGGAGAAAGAGGTGCAGCCCATTTCCTGGGGTACCGTGGGAGCAGCTTTACGCGGGGGGGGGGGCACACAGGAGACTGCAGTGAGACTGTGCACATCACAAAACCTGAGCGAGTTATTTTGAGGAGGGTTTGAGACTCAAAGGGTCAGAGGGGGGGAGAGACGGCGAGGGGGAGAGAGCCTTCTTTTTCAAAGGGGGGGGCTGGATCTGGTAACCCCAGGATCCTACGCACCCCGAAAGTAAATCTGGCCATATTTCAACAGGAACGTGTTCCCGAATGTGCCAGCCCCACACAGTTGCCAACAAGGCCCCCCACAACGTTCAGTGGGGCTCGCCCCCCCCAGATAGACAAGACCATTTGGAAGGGAAGCCTGGGTAAGGAAAGCGGGGGGGAACCCCTCTTGCTCGACTTCAAGAGGAAATCAGGGGAAGACATGCAAGCAAATAAAGGCAAGTATTCAGAACGAAAACATGTGTGTATTTTTTTTCTCTCCCTTACCTGGGTGGGAATGGAGGCTGATCCCGGAAGCAAGGTACTTCCCTGGGGGGAGCGGTGCGGGGGGCAACCCCGTAGCCAAGGGGGCCAGGCGGGCAGCCGCCCCGGCAGCGGCCACCCGGTGATGGCTTTCCATGGCCAACCCCGAGAGCAGAGGTGGGGGGACGTGCACAGAACGGGGGGCCCCGAGGTCTCGTCCATCCATCATCCGCTCGCAGATCGCCGCCGCCCCCCTCTCGCCCCCAGACTCAAGAGCTATGGGGAAAGCGGCCGGGCCCCCTTGCTCTCTGCAGTGCCTTCACCACCATCCTCGTCCTCCTTCCTTCGGCTGCCTGCGCTTTCCTGCCCCGAGGACGGGAGGTTCGCAACCTCGGTTTTGCCTAGAATGAAAAAAGGGGGGGAGGAGAAATAAATTTTGGATCTAGACAGCGGCATAACTGCCAAAATAAAAAGGCACACCCCAAAAGCGGGGCTTACTTGAGGGAGAAGGGGCTTGATTTTTAAACCTAGATTTAAATTAGTTTCGTTGGGTGCTGATTTTATTGGGGGGGGGGGCAGTGCGAGCGCCAGGCGTGTCTACTCAGGAGTAAAAAAACCCTGCATGCAATGGATTGTGCAGTGGGGCGCAGTGGGGAGGGAGGGGGAGAGGAAAACGAAAAAATAGACACCGGTCTACTACCGCCACTTCCAAAACAGGGAAAATACATAATCAGACCAGCTGGGATTTCTCTGCTTTCAAAAATGTATTCTCCCCCCCCCACTCCCTAAACTAGAAACATCTGAGGGTTTTTGGGTACAAAAAGGCAGACTATGGGCAGAGAAAGATCCAGGGGGATACACACACACAGAGCTTCTAATCGGTCATTTACTCACGAGTAAGCCCGGGGTGTTGCATTAGGGCAGACAGGCAAGGAGAGCAGCCACCCCATAAGCACTACCCCCCTTCCCCATGGAACAGTCTGCTGCTTGGGCTCTGAAATAAAATGCTGAGGATTGGGCCCCTGCTACATGCTGAGGATTGGGCCTCCTCTCCTCTTACTGAGGCGCAAACCCCATTCAACCCAATGGGGCCCAATTCCCCAAGGAAACAGGGCTGGTGAGTTGGGAGTCCCAGTTTGCCAAGCCCTGACTCCCCATGGCACATTTGCTGAGAAGCAAATACTGATGATTTCAAAAGAGCTTTACTCCCGAGTAAAGAGCCTTAGGATTGCAGCCTTAATGGGGAGAGTTTTCTGCCCCCCTTCTTTGACCTCAGCCAAAGGGGTAGAGAGAAACAAGGAGAATTTGATCAGTCTTCTCTGGTTCCACCCTTGTTAGTTTTTATATATATATCCATTAAAATCATAATTAAAGACCCAATTTGAATGTTTTATCCCAGATCTTGTCTGGACTCTCATTTAAGATGGGAATATGAAAAATACTATTTTTCCCCCTCTCCACTTTATCAGATTTGGATATGCAAAAGTGAGGGGGGGGGGAGAGAGTTTCTTCCAGCCAAGAGGTGAAAATAACCCATTACACATTTTATCAACATCTTAACCCTGACACTAATTAATGTTTAAACCTTTTACACCCAAAGGAGGGGGGAAATCTCCAATACACAGCTTAGCAGAGATGGGACTTTAGATTTCTTAAACCGGCTTGTTAAGATAGCTTTGAAGGGGGGATGGATTTTATGACTTAATGAGAAACCAGATCTCTGCCCCCCCACCCCCCATTCCTTAAACTAACAGTGCAGTCCTAACGCATGTTTACTCCAGAAGCAATGGGGCCAACTCTCCAGTACAGTAAGTGTATTTAAGATAGCACTGTTGCAATGGTGAAATTGACTTGTAATTCACAGCACAAAACTATGCATGTTTGCTTGGAGCCCCACTGAAATCAGTGGGATTTACTCCCTAGTAAGTGAGCCTAAAAAATGAAGATCCCTGTGCATTTGTCCCCTCTTGAAAACCAAAATAGGTTTGTTTTTTTTAAAAAAAATTGCTAAAAAGCCACATTACGGTAACACCCCATTCTTAAAACTGGAATTTAATTTCAAGAGAGAAGGGCTTGTTTTGCAAATCAATATGTTAAGGGTTTATTTATGGTTAGAGGGAGCCAAATATTTATGTTTAAAGATCTGGAGTGATCCTTTGACAAACATTTCTGGCTAGCTTGTTTTTCTTCTCTCAAAATATTCCAAACTGCTTTCAGTTTGGTATCTAGTAGGAAGGGCTGGAAAAGGGGCAATTTTGAGAACCCAAACAGTTTTTAAAAAGGTTTTTTTTTTTTTACTCCTTCCTCTCCACCCTGAAGTCATTCACCAGCTGTCTTAAAATCGTAAAATCGCAAGATGAACCTCAATTAGTCAATGTTTTATATCCCTCCTGGAAAAAAAAATAACTCTGGAGTTTTGTGGAAGCTGATTCTACCCAGCAGGTTATAAAAACCTACTGGATGAACAACATAAAAATCCCTACAAAGTCATTCAATTGGTTTTTTTAAAATATATATTTAATCTCGGTTTAGTTAAAACTATCACTGGATTTATCACACACACACCAAAAAATCCATCCACCTTTTCTGGTGAAGGCTACAGAGTAAACATTTGCTCTGATTTTCCTACAAGCCATAACACAGATCTACGGTTGGGTTTAGCCGAGCTGATCCATGTCTTCATTAAATACATTTATATTTGCCGAAGAACCTATAAGAATCCTACAGGAAAGCATGAACCCTCTCCAAAAATTGAAAAAAAAAATCAAAATAGTTGGATTATGATTTTTTAGAATTTGGGTGGCTGGGTGGGTGCAAAATTCCATTTTATGTTTCATTTTTCACATACTCTCCCTTTTTAACTTTTACTTTCCTTAATCTCAGCTAGCCCAAAAAATATGGCTGGAGCCCTGGTTTCAATGTTAGGGTTTTAAAAAAAACTGCCTTATGTGAATGTTCTTTTTTCTTGGCATTCTTAGGGAGATGTTTGCCATATAGACAGACAGACACACACACAGTCCAGAATTCTGGGGGGCTGGTTTAATATTTTTAATTATTGGGGGGGGGACTGATGGTTCCCAATCAGAGCTACATCTGGTGGTGGGGGTGGTGTATCCTCATTTTAGCAGCACCCCCCCCCAACTGCAATCCCAAAGCACCAAGCCCTACTTTAGCGCACAAGTGGGGCTTGCTTCCGAGTAAGACGATGGCAGGATGTAGCCCCCATCCACCCCCATCACCAAAAATGCACTTTCCTAGAGAACGGGAGGGCGTTGTGAAGAAAGACTGCGGCTCCCCACGGGAGTGGTGGGGGGCTTACTCGCGAGTAAATCGGGCGCTCCGAAACTTGCAGAAGTAGGAGTTTTGGGGGCTTACCGTTCCAGGAGGAATCCTCTTCTTCTTTTCCTTCTTCTCTTCCCCCCCCCCGCCCTTCAAAAATCACCCACCCGCCTCCCCCCGTCTTCCGATCGCAATCCTGGTCTTTGGCATGTCAGTTTCGTGCACTTTGCAAGGCGCCGGGTGCAAAACCAAAACCAAAAATAGAGATCTACAGAGATCTATGGACAGAGAGATCTGTGTGTGTCTGTGTGTAGAGATGGGTTAGATCCAATCTGGGCTGTCTGCTTTCCTCCCTGCGTCGTTCTTTCCCCCTCTTCTCCCGCTGGGATGGGGCAGTGTCGCCTACTGGTCATCGGGCCGCCTGGACTGTCGTCTTTGCCTTCTCCTTCGCCCTGGAAGAAGAGCCAGCCTGCCGCTGCTGTTGCTTCTTAGTTGCAAAATTCCAGCTTCCTCGCTCGGGGAGCGGCGCCTCCTCCTTACTAAACTCCAGGCAGCGCCGATAGAGAAAGTTCAGACTCGCCATTCGGTTGGGGAAGGTACATTATAACCCCCCAGCCCCGCAAAAAAGGAAAAAGCAAAAAAAAAGGATTCCTTTCAAGTTCCTCTCCGTGGATCTTATAAAAAAAATAATAAAAAAGGGGGAGGAGGAAGAGGAGGAGGGGGAGAGAAAAAAGAGGGGCGAGGAAAAAAAAAGAAAAACGCGGCTCTTAAGCAATGAAACAAGCATTGTTCCCCCTCTTCCCTCCCCCCTCCAAGCTGGCCAGCCCCAACGTGAGGGTCGCCGCCCCATTGGCCGCGCCGCTTGCCACTCACCCTCGTGTAAACACTTTGGCCCGCAGCCATTCCTATAAAAGCGATTATGGACCGAACAGGGGGGTTTCTCGCGGCGGTTTCCAGGCTCCCCGCCCCCCCTACACCTCCCCGCCGCGCGGGGCTTGAATGAAAGCGCGACTGGGCGGTGAGAATTCGGAGTGGCGGTTTCCAGGCCGCCCCTTCCCTTCTCCCCTCCCCCACGCCCCAGGTCTAGGCTGGCTGATCAAAACAGAGCCGGGCTTGTAAGTTCAGGGCTTTTCAGTGCGTCTCTATTGAGGGCGATGTCGCGCAGCCGAGCCGTAGCACCATCTCCCCCCCCCACTTTTTTGCCCCCCCGTTTTCCCCTCCCTACATTTTTTTCTGGAAGACGGTTCTGGGAGGGTGGGGGGAGGGTTTTGCACCACCCAAAATGGGTTCCAGAGAGGTGTGTATTCCCATGGGGCTGCGTTTTGCCGCTTTACTCGGGAGTAAAGCTCGCGTGGGTTCTGGGGGGGCTGACTTACTCAGAGGTAAGCATGATACCCAGGACCGCAGCCTGACGACCCCCCCCCTCCTACAAGCCATCTCCCCTCCCCACCTAAAGAAGACTCACTCGCGTTTCGCCTTTACTCGCCAGGTAAAACGTGCCTGGGTGACTTGCATCCGGAAACGGTCCAAATCGAGCTTGCCCAAAGGGATCGGGCCCCTGGAGCACGCTCAAGGGGGCGTAGGAAAGCGCTGGGGCTTCCTCGAGAGGGAACGGGTTGAGGTCCGCCTCGCTGCGATCCCTGGCGCCCTTAAGGCGGAAGAACGTTATGCCTGATCTCAAAGGGAGTGTGGGTGTTTAAAGGCGCGGAGGATCGGGGCCCCGAGTCCGGGTGGGGTTTACTTGCGAGTTAAGGCGCGGAAACTTGGAGGATCTGCATGAGTGCATTTCCCCCCCCCCCCCTTGACGCTGCAGTTCTCTAGGCACGTTTTTCCTGCGAGTAAGCTTAGTCACCCGCAACAGGATTTGCTTCCGAGTAGACCTGCCCAGCACTGCGCTGGACCTCCGCAAGCGGGAGGGGGTTGCAACGTGGCTGGACTGAAGATGGAAAACTCCCAGCGGGGGGGACGGGACGACAGAAACTCGATTTTGAGCCTCTACACTCAATCGACAGTGGTTAATCCTTAATCCGGAGCGGGCGGGGGGGGGGTGTATTTCGCCTTCCCATGCGTGTCTGTGTATTCTTGACTGGGGTTACAGAAACCGACAAAGGTGATAAGGGAAGGGGGGAGGAAGATAAACACACCCACACCGCCAACAGTTTAAACCGAATTCCAGCCGCTTGCAAAAGAAACCAGATTAGCAAATTATTTACCCGGTTCTTAAAGGCATCGGACGCCCAGTTCTTGGCTGGTTTAAGAAACAAAATCCGATTCAGATCCCGGAGTCTGTCTGTGTGTGTGAGTCAGGGAGGAAAAGGGGGACAAACGCACAACCAAATCCGCTTCCACTCCTTTTAAAATCGCCCTTCAAAGTTCTTCCTCGGCTTCTTCTAGCCCCGATCCGGTTAGCGTCGGCCTCTGCAGCACAATCCGTTTTCACACCGGATGCCTGCTCCTGCAGTGGGGCTTACTCCTAGGAGAGTGTTGTAGGGGGGCCTTAAACGGAGAAACTACTTACTTAATTGGCTCCCCACTCCCAGCCCACAGTTTGCCAGTAACTTGGCTGCCATCCTAGGCAGGTTTACTTGAGAGTAACTTGTAGGGTTGCCTTCTGAAATCAGCCTGGGTTTGATCCTGTTACGGAGAGTCTAGTTCCAGCTATTTACTGGCTTACCCCAGATCGCTGCTGTGTCCAATAGGGCTTACTCCCAAGTAAGCATTTAAGAACGCTCCCGAGGAGAAAATTAAAAGTCATGTATGGTGTATTGAAATTAGGGGGGGTGCATTGAAAGCTCATCTCTTGCACCCCCAAAACTTTTGGGCTGCAAACCAGATTAAAATTGCTATTTTATACAAGCTTACCTCGGAGTCAGCCCCATGGAAGGCAATGGGGCTTACTTTTGAGTAGACATACCTAGGGCTGCAGCAGAAAATGCCTTTTACTGATGGTTTGTTCCCCCCCCCCCTTTTCAGATCAAGTCTGCCATCTGCACAGGTTTTCCGGAGAGTAAGCAACAAAGTAGAGCAACAACTCAGTGGCGCTTACTTCTGAGTCAACATGCCTGGACGTGCCGAGTCAGATGTGGAGGTTTACGCATTCCTTTAGCTTGATGGCATAATATTTATTTTATCGATGCCTTTGGAAAACCCTGGGTGAATTTTTGTGAGGGGGAGCGCCCCAAAAATTTGCCCTGTTCTGGGGAGGGAGAGAGGCTCTGTATTAACCGACACACAGAGATACTCTTCTACTCCTGTGCTGGGGGAGGGAGAAAACCCACCCACCCTTATTTAATTCCAGTGTAAAAGTCCAGCTGTTTCAAATTGCCCCTCAGCTCCAGCGAGGCGGTTTCTAGGCTGCCCATTTTGGGAAGTTGGGGAGGGTGAGAAAAAGCAGCTGAAAATAGTAAGGTGGGGGAAGGGAGACAGAAAGGGGGGGAAATATATATATATATATATTTTTTTTTTTTTGAAAGTTGCAAAAGAAGATGGCTACAAATCACAAGAGGGAGCCTCCTCTTTCTCCCTCTCCCCACCCTGCTGCGCCAAAGGGTGACGGGTTGGCAAGCAGCAGGACTTGAATGGATGGACTCCAAATTAGCAAAAGGCAGAAGAAGAAGGAGGAAAAATATTAATAAATTTCAAAGGCACAGCAGGCAAGAGGCTGCCTGCTTAGAGTGGCCAAGAATTCTGCCCCATTGCTATTGCAATGAATGTGATCACCTTCCTCCACGATTGGGCCCCCCCCTTTTTAATGTTAGCTCTTCGGTTTGTTATGTCGTTTTAATGCTTTGAAAAAATAGAGTTATAATATCTTCCCTTTTTTTCAGGTTGCAAGCTTTTTTTTTTTTTTAAGAACACCCTCCTTCCCTCTCCCCCACCCCCAGATTTGCAGAATCCAACATACTGGAAAATCCAGGGATGAAATGGAATAAAATTGATTTTGATCTGGAGGGGGGGCTGGTTGTGGCGTGAACAAAGACCCACAGCTTCATTGGGGTTTATGTTCAGTGGGGCTTTCTGGCAGAGGCGATCTTCCCCGGCCACTCTTGAGATGCCAGTCCCACTGTGGTCAGTAGGGTTTACTCTTGACCCACAAGTGGCCACGTACCCCAATCCTTTCTCTACTCGGAAGGAAGCCCTGCGGTTCTCGCCCACAAGGTAAGCATCGAGAATGGTTGCCTTGTTTATCCAGTGTCCCGGTTCCCTTCCCCAGCCGTTCAGAGCTGGCGAGCGATTGAAACAGACGTGATACGGATCCTAGCCTGTGCCTTTTAAAGCATCTTTTAGAGGGGGGGGGAAAAACCCAAAACTAAACCAAGTGTAATATTTTGACACCCGGATCCTCCGAGAAGCCATAATGGTATGTACACAATGAATCATTTGACTTGTTAATAAAAAAAAATACTGCTTGTTCGTTTTTCCCATTGTCAATTGCACTTGATTTTCTTGTTTCCTTTTCTTTTCCATATTTTTTTTTGGGGGGGGGTTCCTCCCTTTTTCCAAAAAGTGTGTTTCTCATCAGGCCAGGAATCTGCATTTCATTAAGGCTGCAGTTTCTCTCTTGATCAATCTTGCTTTCCATTCCTCCTTTTGTCAGCAATTTAAACCCTTCCCCCCTCCTCTTCTTCTTTTCCTTCTCCCCCTTCCTCCCCCCACTAATTTTTTTTGTTTCTGCTTAGCCAGATGCAAGCGCAGGCTTACTCAGGAGTAAGCACCACTGGATTCAGTGCCGCCTGCCCGCCTCCATATCTACCCCTGCAGACTTGCAAGAAACAAAAATGTAGCACACACACAAAAAGACACACACACACACACACACACACACACAGCCCAACATTTGAGCTATTTTCAACTGTAAACAACATTTAAGGGGCGGGCTCCTTCTCCTCTGTGCCCCCCCCCAACCACTTCTGAGGGATTTTCACAATCCACATCTTTATTTTGTAGCAAATCCCTAATTGCGTTGATTGCCACCACAAAAAAAAATCTGCTTTTCCCCCCCCCCTTTTTTTCCTTTTTAGTTTTTGCTGCAGTCCGATAAACAGCATCTGGGAGCCATCTTGTATCTGGGTGGCGATAGAGAAGAAAAAGGACGTTTCTTAAGGAGGACTTGAAGCTTGTTCTTCCCCCCTTTTTTTCCAACCCACACCCCCATTTTCAGTGTATAAAAAGCTTGCTAGCAATCACCAATCTTCCAGGTTAGTGCATAATGTATAATATATATAGTAGAGATTCTGATACCCAGCTATTAAACGCTTGTAACATGGAGGCAATTGTTGGCTACATAGAGCTGTGTAATAGCAAGATTTTCTGCTTTTCTGTTCCTTAGCATTTAAATTCTTAACATCTGAGTTGGGTTAAATAAAGAACCCCATTCATCTTGGCTTTGATGGGGAGGCTGAAGAAACAATTACTTTTAAGCCTCCCCCCACCATAAAATGAGCGAATAATTCTTTCTTATCCACTCCTCTCTGCGTCTTTAAAGAGATTCTCATCCCAACCATTTTAATGCTTGCAAATGTGTATTTTTTAAAAAAAGTCTTGCTTGTGTTCACGGTTCTCTTTTTTTTTCCAAAAGGAACCATTTTAAAAAGTTTTTCCTCTCCCCCCTCCAAACCTGTGCCAGATGTGGGCTTTGCACAATATGAAGTGCATGTTTTGCATTTATGCTCGGCAGAACGGCCTCTCAAATCAGATTTAATTCGATGCCGTTGCAATTGTGTTTTGTGCCTGTTTCCCCACCACCACCACTGTTTTCCCTGAATACAGTCAAAAGTGGGAGTCGTTTCCGGAGAAATAATACCATAAACGCAGGATAATAGCCAGCTGCCTTGACCCCCCCCCCAAACAGTAATTTTTTTCCCCTGCCACTATCAAAGGTCATTTCGACCTTGAAGCAAAGGGTTGGAACCGTTTTGCTACACAAATACACCCTCCGTTTCACCACCACCACCACCACCATGTGCTTTTAAAAGATCTTGAAAAAGGTAGACCTTCCTTACACCTTCCCGATGACCAGTCTGGCTGGAATGTAGCCGTCGACTTTAAAAATAAATAAATTAATAATTCTTCACTGCATAAATGATCGCCTGTTAAATCATATCGTGTTTTTTTTTTAAGGTTTTGTGTTACACACTCCCTTCCCTGTGGGGCTGGAAAGGGGGATGGCTCTATTGTGCCTATTCTTACAGCCTGACATTAAATTGGAATGCATCCTTACAACCAAACTCTCTTTCAGGAAATCGCATTAAATCATCTCCCAGCCCTCCCTTGTTCCGTGATACAATTTGGGGGAGGGGACGTGGATAAGCTGACGAAGGAAAAAAAACATGCCGCATCTCTCTTTTCACTGGGGGGCCAATTGCCCCCCTCAATTGTAAATCGAAGAACTCTACATTTACTGAATTTTTTTTGTTTTGGCAGGGCATAAATTAAGACATCAGATGGCCAAAGCAAAAAAATAGATTCTGCCTTTTTTTTTTCCCTCCAAGTCTTGGGACCATTGGCTTGAATCCAGTCTGATTTTTCTGTTTTAATGGCTGCTTTGGAGCTTGGCTATAATGTTATTAATAAACATTAATAGCTGACAGCTAAAGGCCAGTCCCCAAATATATACAGTACTACCCTATAACACAGTCAACTGCCCGTAGTGGCCCAGCTCAAGTCCTTGTTTCATTAATGGGGGGCGGGGAAGGGGGGTCCAAAGACTGCAAAGCCAAATCAGTGCTTTGTAGTTAGAATTAATTGACCTTCTCTTCCCCCCCCCCGACCCAGCCCCCCAGATTATTTTTGCAGACGTCTTTGCCTCTGGACAGAAGCGCCTCTTAAAAAGCACGCCACGGGAAAACGTTTTAGCAATTAAAGTTAGCAGGAAACTTTGCTTTGGCAATCAGTGGGCTAAAATCTTGTGGTGGGGAAACTTGGCTGAAGTGGGGCATGTTTCGTCAGACGCAAGCCCCATGGTTCAGTGGGGTTGACCCCCACATCGAGCATGCTCAAGAGTGCAGCTTTGGGCTTAAGGTGACTTCCGGAAATCTCAATTTTATTTTGGTAGTTGCATATCCCCTTACATAAGAAGTCGTCTTACAGCCTGGGAAGGTCTAGGAATAGTCAACAATCAACCACCCATTTCCCTAAAATATATTCGCTGGGGGAATAAAGCTTTCATCTGCAAGATCAAAGAGTTTGCCAACTTGTTTTCTTGCTTCATCAGAACTGAGCGTTTGAACTCGACTGTACACAGCAAAGCTTATTTCGTGCCTTACTCCCCCTTGCAAAGCATTTTTTCCTCCCTCCCCGTATTTGTTTGCTCCCAGATTTTATGGAAAGATCCATGCGCACGCGTTTTCCCTCCACAAGGAATTGGCGATAACTAGACACCTTTGTAGTTGGGTTGGTGTTCTGTCCGCGAAACTGACCGACATATGGATCTGTCGTCTCCACAACAGCCCTGTGAGGTAGGCCTGGCTGAGACAGTGCCTGCTTCAAGGTCATCCAAGGAGATTTCGACCAGAACACTTTGAACTTGGCTCTCCACTGGGAAAGGGCTGGTGTGGGTCTTTCTGTGGGGTCAGAATATGGATGGCTTTCTCCATCCATATTCGGTGTACGGAAAAGATCAGGTCTGAGTTGCGAAGAGGGAGACTTTAGCAAGAGATCAGCTGCGTTCGCAAGTGTAGTTTCTCTCCTTTTCACCCTTGGCAAGCGCGCACTGAAAAATGCGTTCTGGCTGCATGTGGCTGTCTATAAATGGAATTTATAGAGAGCTGTGCAGCCACAAGAGTGCTTTTTTTTTTTAAACATGCCATTACTATGACAAGCCCCCGTGGGTTTATTATTAATGTGTCCTATCTTGCATCGCTCCTCCTGTTGTCAAAGCTCTGAGTAAGCTCCTTGGGGCAGAGACCTCGCCCATCGTGGGGTGGTTGTTGCTGTGCCCATCATTGTGTGTGTGTGTGTGTGTGTGTGTGTGGAGACTCTTTGCACGCTCTCAAGAACGCAGAACTGCCGGCACGAGGGGTCTTTGGGCTTTAGGGCGCACAGAAGCACAGCAGCAAGGTGGAACAGGAGTTCTTGGAAGCAAGCAGAACATGCGCTTTAAAGAGACAAGAATATTTTTCTCGACACAAGCCCACACCCTCTTTTCTGCAGGTGGTTTGCCGAACATGGCTGTGTGGCGATGCTCAGAGAGAGACCTTGGGTTCTTATCAGTGCGCCGGGGGCGTGGAGCTGTATAGTAGTGTTTGCACACTCTTTGATTAAAACATTCCACCAAGCGTCTGGGGAAAGTCCCAGGTGAGGCAGTGGTGTGTGGGGAGCAAATAAGCAGATGTTGTGTGTCTTCACAACATCCCCATGCTGGTGTCGAAAAAACGGGTCTGGTCAACTCCGTCCAGCTCAGCAGACACTCCCTGCCCCCAAGAGTGATTTTTAACTGATGCAGTCCTGCATCTTGGCTGTGCAGAATTATTTCTCTTCGCATTCCGTGACTCTCTGCTCCTTTCTGCGATAACAGCCCCCATTCTTTCTGAATAATTATTCGTTCCCAGGGCCCATGGAAAGGGGGTCTAGGGGTACATCGTATCGAGGCCTGGAAGCCAAAGGAGGCACCATGAAAATTATTACACAGGCAAGGGGGGGGTGGTATGCCTGCCTCCTCCGTCCCACCCCTGCAGTCTCCAGAAAGTCTCTGAATAGCGGATAACGAGAACCGGGCCGCGGATAACGAGAAGTCAGTAGCGATTCTGCCCCCTGCAGATATGTGAATTCGCACACCACAAGTTCGCGTAGAAAGAGAACTGATAGCTTCTTGGAAAGGCTCATGGATTTTTTTGGAACAAACCACCCATCCTGGTAATGAAGTGGTGTACAATGTCCTCCTCCTCCTCTTCCCCCACCCCTTACCTTGAAGGAAGGATAAGCGTTCAATTTGATTTGCAAGCTGAGATTGCCGCAAATGGCAGTGCGAGTAAACAGAGATTTCTCAGCAGCTCAATATGTCCAGGCTTGTAGGGAGATGGCTTGTGGGTGGGCAGAAGGATGGCACCCTTACTCACAAGGTGATTGCTTAGTTAGCATAGGGACAAGCTTAGAAGCCAACCTGCCCTGAGCATCCCAATAGCGCCCTTGTTAAATTTATAACAGAAAATAGATTTATTTTCTGCTTCTCAGACATCTATAATGGATAGCCGCCGCCCCCCGAAAAAAATCAGATAGGATTTCCTTCTCTGTTCCTATCGAGCAGCAATTTTGTTCTTCCCAAAGCTCCCCTTTTCATGCATCTGGTATAGTTTGCGATGGGCTATAAACTCCCTGGGGAGGGAGGGGAGAAAAGAGTGTGTGTGTGTGTAGAATCTGCAGTCACACTTCCAGAATTAGAGAACGCTGGCTGGGCATTTTTTGATGCATTGTTAACGTGCCATGTTTCAGGGCACCGTGCGAAGATCGCTACTTAAAGAGGATGTGCTGATTCCCAAGGGAGGCACTGGTAGTTTTTAAGGGCACAATCCTATCCTGGAGTTCAGCCAGCACAGCTAGGCCAGCAAAGTCTGGTCAGCGCAAGAGACAACATCAAGTCTCTTTGGAGCAATCTTGGAGTCAGAGAGGCCGGCGCACAGACGTGCGCCACCCTCCCTGCCTGCGAGAGTGGTCCAAAAGCCACTCCCTTGTATCTGGCATTCTGAGGTAAATATGAGGTAAATAA
>JAJKFI010000053.1:6498127-6508278 GCA_029204185.1 Lerista edwardsae | reverse complement strand
AGTCTGGCCAGCACAAGGGACAACGTAAAGTATGTTTGGACCACTCTCGGAGTCGGAGAGGCCAGCACACGGACATGCACCATCCTCCCTGACTCTGAGAGTGGTCCAAACGCGCTTGACAGTGGCCCTTGTGCCGGCCAAACTTTGCTGGCCTAACTGGGCCAGTCTAACTCCAGGTTAGGATTGCACTCAAACTCCACATTGTATACAACAGAGGGTCTGCGCTCCACACCGCCCCCTCCTTGCTAAGATTCATGTTGGTGAAGCCTCAGGAATCAAAGCCCAATCAAAAGGGAGGGTATTATTACACAGGCAAAGGGGGGTATGCATACCTCTTCCCTCCCCCCCCCCCGCCTGCCACCCCCAGGCACCAGTTGATTAGAGAACTTGCAAACCAGGGCTGCAAATGGAAACCAAGCCCCAAGTGCCATTAGCAAATACATACCAGCTGAGGTTCGCTTGGGTTTCAAGTCCGGAGGGCACAGCTCTGAAAACCCAGGCGGTCTGTGGATGAAACATGCAACAGAGCAATGCAGCCGCTTTTCAGTGGGAAAAGCGGGTGGAGAAGGCATGGCCCTCCCCCAGGACAATTACGGTTTTCGCGTTTGAAAAACAGCTGAGAAGCGTTCAGTGAAGCTCAGTGTTGGAAAAGAGTGCTCCAGTTCGGCCCAGGGTGGAACGAGTGCCTTTTTAGAGTGACCAGCTGTCCGGGACCCGCCGGAAGTGACGTCATGGCCGGAAGTGATGTCATTGTGACGCCAGAGCCGGCTGCTTTCCTGAGAAGGCAGCCAACAGTTGGGTGATTTCTCTGCCATTGTCCAATACCAAAGTGAATCAGGAAGGGAAAAGCCCATTTACAACCTTGACGCAAGCAAAACAACCACACACAGCCTTTCCCCTTTCCGGTGTCCCATCTTTCCATATTTTCAATATGGCTGCCCTAGGCGCTTCACGACCCACCTGAAATTGGCTCACGACCCACTGGTGGGTCCCGACACACAGCTTGGGGACGATACCTGTGGTCTTTCTTTGGAAGAAAGACAGGATCCAAAGAGAACTAGGTTGTAGGTGCCATTTTGGGGAGGAGAGCGAAGGAGAGCTCAGCCCCAAGGAGCATACAATGAGTTTGACAGGGAGGGGAGGCCAAAGTGAGGAATGAATGGGAGCTTGTGCATTGATTAAGGAACATCTGGCTGCAGTGTCCATTTAAATAAAAAGTAGAGCATTACCTCCCATAAACAAGGATTCTGTGCACACAACTTTGAGCTGAGCCAAGTTCTCTTCAGCGGATGCCCAACAAATCACCTGAAAATTGAAATGGAGCTGTAAAAAAAAAAAAAGTCGATATTGTTTTGGAAAAGGAAGCAAAAAGCCATTCAGGAAATGTATTAATAGGGTGTCATTTGTGAGACGTGTTCATCCTACTGATGGCTTCTTAGTGTACGAGACGAGACTGTTTTAATTTTGCTTTAAGTTATACCAAGTTCATCTTTCCCTTATAAGAACCTAAAAAGAGCCCCGCTGGATCAGGCCAAAGGCCCATCTAGTCCAGCTTCCTGTATTTCACAGCAGCCCACCAAGTGCCCCAGGGAGCACACAAGACAACAAGAGGCCTGCATCCTGTGGCCACTCTCTTGCACCTGGCATTCTGAGGTAAAATTATGAGGTAAATATGAGGTAAATGAAATAGAATTTGCTATCCTAAGAAGAGCCTGCTTGATCAGGCCAAAGGCCCATCTAGTCCAGCTTCCTGTATCTCACAGTGGCTCACCAGATGCCTCAGGGAGCACACAAGGCAACAAGAGGCCTGCATCCTGTGGCCACTCCCTTGCACCTGGCATTCTGAGGTAAAATTCTGCAGTAAATAAAACAGAATTTGCTAACCCAACATTGTGCTGCACTGGCACAATGCCGGGTTAGGATTGTGCTCTCAGTGACTGTGCTGGACAAGAAAGGACCGGTGTGGAAAAGCAGCAAACATTCTCTTTGTACTTGTACATTTTCTTTCTTTCCTTGGGCTTTTGCTTTCTACTTGTTGGGTCAGGTAAGGCTCTGCCTCTGCATCCCTGCAAGGTACGCTCGATGTCCTCAGATCGGACGATTACCTGGCCTGCTTTCGGATTTGTAATCACGGTGGCGCAGGTGATGCCGGCATCAACTTTCAGCTTTCCAGGTGGTGTGGGAGCACCTTAATCCGTTCCCGATTGCACTTCAGTGCCCCTGTTCTGAAGGAAAGATAAACATGTCCCGTACACTAATCCAGGGGCCTCACACCACCACAATGTCACCTGTCCCGAATTTCAGGTTTCTGGGTCATGTGGAAGTACCAAGGCAGGGCTGATGCTCCGTGAGCAAACGAGACTCCAGTATCTTTATAGACATCCTAGCAGTTTACATTCTGCTCGCCTGCAGGAGTCTTTCTAGGCAAGGCTATAGAATCTGTAAGGCCCTTTGAGGCTCCAGGTGGCTAATTCTTGGAGGTGGGGGTGCCTGTCGGCCACCTCCACACACCTCTGCCGCCACCACCCTTTGGGTTGGAAAAAGGGGACTGGAGCAGAAAAAAAATATGTGGAGAAGAAGAGAGTGGTGCGCTAGAAGGTCAGGGACACTCTAGCGCAACACTCTCCTCCACTCTTCTGCTCTCCTTTTCCTTTTTGAATCCAAGAGGCAGGAGGAGGAGGAACAATGGTGGCAAACAGGTAGAGAAAGGTGGTCACATTCCACCAATTACCACCTGAGTCAACCACCTGGAGTCTCCTCATGGATGGGCCTATAATCCCTCCTAATCCATCTGAGTATCCATGGATGCTTAGCCTGAAACTAGAGGACCTCAGAGGACTTCCTGGATCCAACCGGAAGTGCCTTTCCTTGCAGCCTCCCAGCGCCTAGGAACATATCTTGGACGCAAGTAGAAGTCACTGGTGTGAACCAGACCTTCTGGGAGGCCTTCTCACATCTGGGAGGCCTTCTGAGGAGGCTGGGAGGCTGAACGCGACCTGAGGGCTGGGCACAGCCCCCAGGTTTGTCACTACAGGGCCACAACCCTGGCCCCCAGTGGATTCAATTATCCACAGAATTTGGTATCCGTGGAAGTTTCTAGAACATACCGTGGATACCGAGGACCAACTGTACTCATATCTTAAACCCAACAGTGGCCCCAAATGAATTCATCCCCAAAAGTAGACACAGAAGGATGTCGGACAGATTGCATCCCATTAATTAGCAAACGTTCAACTGAGCGCCTCTTTGGCCTCATGGATCAGATAAGGACCGCGGTTGACTGGCTGGAGCGGGACAAGGAGGACGGACCGTCACTGTATATTCAGGAGCTTTCAGCGGTTGGCGATTAGCAGGCAGGCAGTAAAGGAGCCGGCTGTGTTTTCTGCCATCGAAACCGGCACTTAGTACGGAACCAAATAACAGCCGCTCCAAGAAAAATGTTTAAAGATCACAGCAACCATATAATGCACTGCGAAGAGCTCTCCGCTCAGCCTGACCTTTGTGGCAAAAAAAAAAAAAAATGGATCAATAAGGCGACCGAAAGGAACTCGAGAGATGGGCTTTTTGTTGTGTTTGGAATTCCCCCTAGAAACGCACTTCTTAAGTTCATAGTACAACATTGTCTTAGAGCAACGTGAGCTTGGTTCTGGCTGGCTGTTGTCAGAGGCCAGCACACAGACATGCGCCATCCTCCCTGACTCAGAGTGGTCCAAACCTACTTTGCGGTGTCCCTTGTGCTGGCCAGACTTTGCTTTATTTACTTCATATTTACCTCCGAATTTCACCTCAGAAATTTACCTCAGAATGCCAGATACAAGGGAGTAGCGTTTGGACCACTCCCGGAGTCGAGGAAGATGGCGCACGTCTGTGCGTTGGCCTCTCTGACTCTGAGAGTGGTCCAAACTTCCTTGACGGTGTGTGTCCCTTGTGCCGGCCAAACTTTGCTGGCCTAACTGTGCCGGCCTAAGTCCAGATTCAGATTGCACCCTGATTTGAATTCTCCTGCACGGCTACAGCTTTGGCATTCAATAAAGATGTGCGTGTCCAGTTCTCCTGGCTTCTGTTTCGTTTCTTTTCAAGAGGACAATATACCTGTTGATGATCACAGAAAGGGAAGGTGATAACCTCATTTGCTAATTCTCCAATAGGGGAAAATGTCAGGTATGAAGTCACCGGTCGAGAGGCCTTTGTCACTCTGTGTACCAAGGGGGCGCATAGACATTGTGCCATTGGTGGTGTTTTTGTCAAAGGTTCATACCAAAGATCCATACCCCAAGGGTAAAAGACCAAGCAAAACAATCTTCCGTCTCTCCATAAATAATATGGCCGCTATCGTCCATTAATTAGAATACAGTTAGCATTCCAGGTCATTGATGCTTCCTCTATTAAACCTGCAATGCCCAAACTCTCCGGAGAGAAATACATTAATGCAGTCATTGATGGCTCCTGTGAGTCCCAAATGACACTGTTTGGAGGAGGAGGCTGCCTGTTGCATCTCTGCACAAGTTGCTGTTCTGGGTTGGCCTCAATGACCCAGAACAGGGACTCACACAGGTTAATTCACCCATCGCACTGTATGTGTGCACAGGTGTCTGTATGCAAGTGTGGGGGCGTGCAGGGGCCTTTTGCCAGGGCCCCCCCCAACAAACAAGAAGAGTCTTCAGCTCTTACGTTTGTCCATTGAGGGAGAGCTTGTAATCTTCAGGGGGGTTGGACAGGCAGGGGTGGGTGGGGGTAAGAGAATAATCTACCTGCCTTTCCAGCTTGGGTGGCCAAACATTGGAGCTGGAAAAACAAAAGCTTTTAAACCCGGTAAACCCATTAAAGTGGGACTCTGTCCTCGGAATGCAGGTGAGCTTTATAGTGCCGTTGTCGTGACATCCAGAAAGGTGGTTTTCTTGAGCTGTCAATCATGGGCCGTCGAAGGGATAATTCTCGGACTGAGTGTGTCTCCTCTGTGTGCGCTCACATGCCGGAGAGATCTGGGAAAGCAAGCGTCCACATCCCAAAGTCACAAGAGCTGCAGAGGCTCCTCAATATGTGTTCAAAACTGATTCTACACGCCAGGCAACCCCTCCCCTGCCCGGCCCCCTTACAAGACTGGAAAATATTCACAACCGCCTTTGCCATTTTAAGGGATGCTTCGGCAGGGACATCTCAAGGTGAGATCTGAGCGGCTGTGTTTGGAAGATCACAGCGCATTAACGCGGCAGGAGACAGATTGAAAAGGACTTGAAAAGTTTTCCCCGGTAGCCGAACCCTCCCCTGCCTTTGCAGTGCCCTTCTTCGGATTCGGCCCCCTCCTCTGCCGCTCCCTTAAAACAAGCAGAACTCTCTCCCGCTCCTGAAACTGGAAAATCTAGATAGGCCGTAACAGCCCCTGAGAAAGAGGCCTTCTTAATGCTCAGGGACCCCCCCCCCCCAAAAAAAAACCTACTACTACTAAAGAGGCCAGTTCTGCCTAAGGTTGCATTCCAGAATGCACGTTTGAAACAAAAGAAGAAGAAAGGGAGAAGAAAAGAAATGGCAACTCAAATAATTTTTTTAAATAGTCTTATGGAATTCTTTTCAGTCAACAAGGGTCTCAGTGCCTGGAAAGCAACTAGGGAGCTTGTGGGTGGAAAACTCTCTCTCTCTTTCTCTTTCTGTGTGTGTGTGTGTGTGTGTGTGTGTGTGTGGCATACCTAAAGAAGGGTCGGGGGGGCAGAATTGTCCCAGGTGCCACAACTGCGGGCATCAGGGAGGTGCCTTTCCGAGTCCTGGCCAGCACACCGTCAAGTGTGTTTGGACCACTCTCAAAGTCAGAGAGACCAGAGCACAGACAAGCGCCAACCTCCCTGACTCCGAGAGTGGTCCAAACGCCACTCCCTTGTATCTGGCATTCTGAGGTAAATATGAGGTAAATAAAGCAAAGTCTGGCCAGCACAAGGGACACCATAAAGTATGTTTGGACCCCTCTTGGAGTCAGAGAGGCCAGCACACAGACGGGCGCCATCCTCCCTGACTCCGAGTGGTCCAAGCACCACTCCCTTGTATCTGGCATTCTGAGGTAAATTTCTGAGGTAAAATTCTGAGGTAAATATGAGGTAAATAAAGCAAAGTCTGGCCAGCACAAGGGACACCGTAAAGTATGTTTGGACCCCTCTCGGAGTCAGAGAGGCCGGCACACAGACGTGCGTCATCCTCCCCAACTCTGAGAGTGGTCCAGACGCGCTTTACTGTGGCGCTTGTACAAGCACCTAGGGCAACCATCTTAAATATAGGGGAAGATAGGGCGCTGGAAAGGGGGAGGGCTGTGTGGCTGTGTCGCTTGTGTCAAGGTTGTAAATAGGCTTTTTTCTCTCTGATTCCCTTTGCTATTGGAAAACGGCTGAGAAACAACCCAACTGATTGCTGTGTTCTCAGGATGCACAAGGACGGCACTTCCGGCCATGACGTCACTTCCGGTGGGTCCTGCACAGATTGTCATTCTAAAAAGTGGGTCCCGGTGCTAAAAGGCTTGAGAACCACTGTGCTAGGGCATTGTGAGATTGCACCATCATGCCAACACCATGACCGTAACAAATGATTCAGGTCTAGGACTGTATCACCTCAGAAATCATATGTGGGGGAATCTTATTTTTTAAAAGCTCCACCACATTGATTATAGATTCCTTGACCATAGAAACTAGCGCATCAAGAAAAGGTAGAAGCTAGAGTATATCTCCCTGGTGAGCTAGATTTTTATAAGTTTTTTTTTTCACATGACACGTTAGTTTTTAAAAACAATTCCCCCCGCTTGCACACTGGAATGGTACAGTCCGCAATGGACTTTTCCATGTGATTTTGCGGTGTGTGGGGCTGGGCTCCGAGCCGAAGAATGATGCAGGCAGCAGGTTACAACTTCCCGTACTTCTTTCCTGAAGTATGCAAAAGGATAAATTGGGAACATGTTTTGCTTGTTAAAAATAACTCATCCTACTCAACAGGGAAGCTATTGCGTGACTAAGATTCTCTCCGATGAAATCAGCCGTCCTGATCTGGGAGGATATATTTTTGCCATCACTCAGAATTCTTCCGAGTGGAGTTTGCCTTGCACAGCCCAGGGCGCAATCCTAACCTGGAGTGAGGCCGGCACTGTTAGGCCAGCAAAGTTTGGCCGGCACAAGGGACACCGTCAAGTATGTTTGGACCACTCTCGGAGTCAAAGAGGCCATGTTCTGCCAAATTCCCTGCTGGGCCTCCCCAAGGGCCCCAATGTCCACACTAGGCTAACTAGTTTCCCCTCCAGAGCGGCCTCAGAGATAGGCAAGAGGGAGGGGGTCAGTCACCCACTGGGCCCCCTCTCTTCCAGCAGCTTTGCTTGGGATCACCGGCTGGCCAGCCTCCTCCAGACTGCCCTCATCACTGGCTTAGCTCACGATGCCCTAAGACTAACACCAACAAACCCCACCAACAAAAAATAGGCAGTCAGCTTGCCTAAGCCAAAACTGCCTCCTCCACTTGGTGGCTCCAGGGGCATGGCAGCCATACAACAACTCCCAATGGTTATTCCCCACAATAACCTTACCTTAGCCACTCGTTCAGCCAGTCCATCAGTCCATCCAACAGTCCTTCAGGCAGGCAGGCAGTCCAGCCAACAGTCCATCAGTCCAGCAATCCGTTCATCCAACACCTTCCCAGGTCCTTTACTGTAGCTCCTGCCTCCAGCTTTATACTGAGGCCAGCCAATCAGTGGGCAGACTTTAATTCATCAGCCACACCCATCTGCACCTGTGCTAACCTCCCTTCCTAGCCAGGGCCCTCATCAGCCTGCAGCTGTGCTCCTGAGGCTTGCAAAGACCTTGGGGGTTAACCCTGTAATCCCTGGCTAATCTGGGACAAGGAGCCATTGCTGATACCGTTCCCTATCTCCTCGGGGTATCTCCTGCCTTTTCCAATACAGGCCAGCACACAGACTTGCGTCAGACGTGCGGCAGAGTGGTCCAAACGCGTTTTACGGTGTCCCTTGTGCCGGCCAAACTTTGCCGGCCTACCTAAACCGGCCTAACTCCAGGTTAGGATTGTGCTCCCAGTCAATGTCTCTCTAGGGGCAGGTGCCCCTCCAGCACCCACCCTTGTTATGCCTCTGGAAAGAAGGGCTAGTATATAGGTATGGGACAGCAAGAGGTTCCGTTCTGGCATAACAGAGTGTCTCTGCCGCTCTAGCCCACCACTCTACTCCACATTTCCTCTTCTGCTCCCTCCCCCTTTTTTTGAACTCAGGGGGTGGGAGGAGCCAAAGCCTGGCATATCACCACATAATTGGGGGGGGATGTTTCTCACTTTAGGCGCCAGGAAGTCTTGGGCTGCCCCCCTCTCTCCTTTCTCTCTCTCACACACATGCATATATATAAAACCTAGCTAAAGGTTTTAACAGCTCCGCTTTCCTCTCCCGCTGCAGAGCCTTCCGTTTATTTTCGTCGCCTCGGAATTTCTGCTCAGCCTTTCCCACATTGAAACTGACGGCCTGCGCCCGTAATATAAATTTACTAGCTGAAGAGAGCCTGTCATGACAAGGTGTAATCAATAAATCTCACACCCGTTGGGCCTGATTTCTGCAAGTCAACTCGCATTCCTGCCTCCTGGTGACTGGGGACAGACTTGCGCGCCCTCGGAACTTACAGTGGCGGTTTCAGGAGCCGCAGAGTTGGAGACTCGCGTTAAATGCGAAGAAAGCAACATTTTCTGCCTGCTCTTGCAGGAGACAAGAAAGACCCAGCGGGCTGGTTGTGGTATACATCACTGGCTTTGTCAGAATATGGGGATGTTGCTCCAAAACAAATTGTCTATCTTGGATCGGCCAGCTTGCTGCCTATTTAAAACATCAAAGTGGCTGCCTGTGGAGTTTGAACCTCAGACATTCCAGCTCAGCGTTACATTACACTAACTGGGAGCAACTCTCACGTATTTCAGGCAGCGCCATCTGTCCTAGTCCTTTTCTAGTTCTACCTGGAGATCCCAGAGATTGAAACAAGAGTGTTCTGCACGCAAGCAGGTGCTCAACCACTGAGCAAGAAAAGGAGCTCGAGTCGGCACGACTCGAGTCACAAAAATGCTGCCTTTTTGGCTACTCGTGTTAACTCGGAGCTGACTTGAGTCTCGGGGCCAGTGACTCTTGTCCAGACTCGAATTTGACTTGGGACTCGAGTCCAGACTCAAATCTGACTCGGGTCCTAACTCGCTTTACTGCAGTGATTTTCATCTCACTTTACCGCTTGGGAGTGCGAAAATTGTTAAGGGACACCACCAATTTTTGGACAATTGACAAAGCACACTGCATTGCAGGTGCATTGCAGGTGGAGGGGGGCTTACATCCCCCAATGGCCCTACTAATAAAGCCCACCCAAAAAGCCTGTGGCACACTTGCAGATCATTCACGCCACACAAGTGTGGCATCACACACTGGTTACCACGCCACGAATTGTTATTCAGAACATGGAGACCGTTGCTGGTCTGTGGTCCTAGGTGTCCATTGCAATGTGATGTGGTGTGTATTTGATAAGGCTAGAGTAGATTATCCTAGCGCGGGGGAGCCCTTAGGCGTGGAGCCCCATTGTGAGCTGGCCCTGGTTTCATCACACATATAAAGCCCTTTTTCTGGTCAGTTGGCAGCCAGAGTCTCTTTCCTCCTCCTGCCGCCCTCACATTTTTAATCAGGCCCGGGCAAAGCTCTCCAGATGTCAGCGTCTGCCTTTCAATTACCATTTCCTTGACAACACGGAGAGGCAACGATGGACACAACGCAAAAGGTCTTTCTTACAGCAACCTGGAATTTGATGTTATAACAACTGTTTTTCTGCTGTGTGTGTCAACGGAAAGAGCCCTCCAGGAGGGGAAATGGAGAGATTTAATGACAGAGCAGCATTGTGATTTTATCCCACCCGCCCAGTGTGTGCGTGTGTGTGTGTGTGTGTGTGTGTGTGTGTGTGTGTACATAGCTTGCTATTATAATCAAGTTACAAGTGCATCGCTGATAGGACCACACGCACACACACAAAACAGGGGTGGGAGAACAAGCTACTTATTTGTGTGCTGGTGCTTCCAGTACAAGCTATTATTTTGGTTTCTGGGAAGAAGGCTGAAACGGAGTAGAACTGCATTGGAGGAAAAAAGATAGATAAGAGCCCCCT
>JAJKFI010000053.1:6451016-6495048 GCA_029204185.1 Lerista edwardsae | reverse complement strand
AATCCCACAATCCTTAGAGAAAAACCATTCTTCCTATAACACAACACTGGTGGTTCCGAACACGAGCGCCATTCTAAAAAGTGCGTCCCCGTCTAAAATGCTGGTGCCTTCAAGGATTATACCAGAAAGACATGATCCGGAAAGGCGCACGGATGCCAAGCAAAAAACCGCGCGTGTTGACGGAATGGCCCGAAAAATACCCCCCACCATGCGATGCCGCCAACGTTTATTTTAAAGCTGTTAATTAAGAGAGTGCGCTTCAAAGGGAGACAGTTAGTCAATTACAAACCTTGGCGTGACAGCACAAATGATCTCCGGGAAACATAAACAGTGCTTAGATTCCAGGAGTTTTCGGGACGGGTGTTGGGTCCCACTCAAACTGCGACTGGCCCCTTTCGTTTTGCACAAATCCAAAACTGCTGTAGACATACATGTATAATTCGGAGGCCTGGAAAAACAAGAGGCAGATGCAGCTCACTTTCCCTTTCAGTACAGTTTCCTTGTCGGCTACAGGTAGGCCTTTTTCTACGTGAACTTGCTAGCTGCGAATTTCCTTATCCGCGAGGGGCAAAATGGCGACTGTCCTCGTTATCCGCACCTTGTTATCCGCTATGCAGAGACCTCGGAAGGCCGCAGGGAGCTTCAGAACGGCACCTGCGACCAGTGCTGACCCCTTTAAATGGCGGGCAGGAGCATCCTCCAGCCATGTTTAAATGGTCCATGCTGGTCCCAGGTAACCCAGCGTCTTCAGGGTTCAAATTGGGTAACCCCCAGTTGCCACCCAATGCGGTCTCTGGCTCCTCCTTGTTGGTGACTTCCGAGGAGAGCTTGCAGGTGGAGGCAAAAGGACAGGGCAGGACAGTGAAAGAGGAACCGGTCGCTAAGCCCCCCTTCACCTTGGAAACTACACCAACTGACACCTCGTGGGTGGGAGAGCTGAGCTGGCTTCCAGTTGCCCCTGGCAGCAGCTCAGTTCTGCCGCTCAAGAGCCCTCCATATTCCTTTTGACATTTAGGGTTGTCTCATCTTACGCGCTCGGCCAGGAATATAAATCATAGCCCTGGATGGCCACCAGCTCAGAACTTTGTCTCCAGCTCAGAACGTTGAGAGAGAGAGAGAGAGAGAGAGAGAGAGAGAGAGAGAGAGTTTGGAGGTGAGTTCCTGGAATGCCTTTTGGATCTTAAAGGCCTTTAGCACCAGAGGTATCCTACATTGCACATATCCAGTGATGTCATTCAGGGGGAACGGGCCAGAACAGGCATTCCGGATCCTAACGGGCTCCGTGGCTGGTTCCGGGTTCCCGACAAGTGCCAATCAAAAGTGAGTTCCTGTTCCTAAATCATTTGAATGACACCACTGCAGATATCCATCACTGCCTGTAGCATGCGATGGATTTCTCCTCCATGTCCAACCTAGGCCAGACGCCATCGCCCCCTCCTGTGGCAAGGAGTCCCACAGGGTTAACGACCCGCTGACAGCTCCCCAACACTTCCCTCTTGACCACAGTGTGCCTTCCAAAACAACCCTGTGGCTTACTTGCATGGACGGGATTCCGAAAGAGCCACAGCCGAGCGCTCTCCGTGTGAGCGTGTGTATGTGTGCGCATGTCGGGAAAAGACCAACGCCACAAACCAATGGTGCATGAATTCATCCATTCTGCCCAGAGGGAGGAGGCCTGGCAAGCCTGGGCACGTCACATTACACAACCCAAACACACCGGCCCTTGAGAAGCAAGAACTGCTGTTTCCGTGCTGGCTGGGTGGCGGGAACCGGCTGTGGGATAAAGGAAGGGGATTTTTCACAAACCTGCCCCATCGGCAGAAATGAAGGAGTCTGTTTCTGGATTGTAGCAGAGGTGGATCATGTCAACCGCAGGTCAGGGATCCACAGCCCAAACCTCCGAACACTGGGCAAATTTGGGTCTCCTCCCAGCAACCCCCCATTAAGGAACTATTGCCGTCTTTTTTTTGAGCCTGCAGATAAGAGCAGGGAGAAGGTTGAACAAATGTCAGTGGCATAGCCAGGGCATCTAACACCCCGACACACACACACACACACACACACACACACACACACACACACACACACGGGGGGGGAGAGAGAGAGAGAGAGAGAGAGAGAGAGAGAGAGCACAATCCTAACCTGAAGTTAGACTGGCACAGTTAGGCCAGCACAAGGGGCGCCATAAAGTATGTTTGGACCACTCTCGGAGTCAGAGAGGTCAACACACAGACATGCGCCATCCTCCCTGCCTCCGAGAGTGGTCCAAACGCCACTCCCTTGTATCTGGCATTCTGAGGTAAAATTCTGAGGTAAATATGAGGTAAACAAAGCAAAGTCTGGCCAGCACAAGGGACACCGTAAAGTATGTCTGGACCACTCTCGGAGTCAGAGAGGCCAGCATACAGACATGCACCATCCTCCCTGACTCCGAGAGTGGTCCAAACGCCACTCCCTTGTATCTGGCATTCTGAGGTAAATTTCTGAGGTAAAATTTCTGAGGTAAATATGAGGTAAGTAAAGCAAAGTCTGGCCAGCACAAGGGACACCGTCAAGTATGTTTGGACCACTCTCAGAGTCAGAGAGGCTGGCACACAGATGTGCACCCTCATCCCTGACTCCGAGAATGGTCCAAATGCGCTTTATGGTGTCCCTTGTGCCGGCCAAACTTTGCTGGCCTCACTGTGCCGGCCTCACTCCAGGTTCGGATTGCGTGCACAGTTTTTGCCCAAAACCATAATTGCCTCCAGGTAGCTTTCCAACACCCCCTCAAGGCTGTGGCATGTGGGGAAATGTACTCCACCGGGGAAGAGGGTCTCCAATTTGTGTATAACCACTATTGAGCCCTGATGCATTCAATTTTAGAGATGCACATGGTTGTGGGGGGGGGGACAGGGAGTTAAAGGTTGGGGGTGCAGCTTCTACGGAGCAAACAGCAGGAAGGAAAATGCAAAAATGGGTTTTTTTGGCTACAATCAAAGGTTAAAACTTCATGAACCAGAGAGAGAAAGAGAGAGAGAGAGAGATTACAGTACAGAAGCACATTGTGACACAATCCGGTGAGGTTTATAGATGCTTTTAAACCTCTTACACCCGGTTAATGTCCATTTCTCACCCAAAGAACCCTCTTCAAAATCACCCACCTCTGCCCAAAGAGCAGTAATTGTGCTTGTTGCAACAACCCTGGAGACAACCTCACAATCAATAGTGCAAATATTAAAAACCATAAATCTGGCCAACCTTTGACACCGGCGCTGCGGTTATCCGGCCTCGCTCCACCGGCGCAATTTTTCACCGGGGGAGGGATGCCCAAGGTTGGCGATGACCTCTAGATTACAGGGTCAATTTACTTTAACGTTTGTTCCTCTCCAGCAACATTCTCTTTGCATGCATGTGCATCTCTCTCTCTCTCTCACTCACTCACCTCTGCATTTCCAAATGAATCAAATGCAGGGCAATGGAGGAAAAACATGACATGAAAATGGTTAGTGATTTCAAGGCCCAGGAGATGGAGGCAGCAGCAGATGCACACCTTCGAGAAGGGCTTGCTGGAGCTGACACAATCGCATCAAGGGAGCAGGCATCTTGTTGTCTCATGTGCTCCCTGAGGCATCTGGTGGGCTACTATGAGATGCAGGAAGCTGCACTAGATGGGCCTTTGGCCTGATCCAGCAGGGCTCTTCTCATGTTCTTAAGGCCAGTGGCGGTCCGGGCGGGAGCGCACCCCATGGCAGGCGCTGAACACGCGCCCCCCCCCCCAAGTTGCCCCGCTCCCGCGCGTCACGCAAACATGCTTCTCTTACCCCAAAAACGCTCTATTTCGGAGTGTAAGGGAGGCGTGGGCGGGCCAGAAACCACACGGTCTCTCCCGGACCGCGTGCAATGGCACCCCACCACTGCCCTGCGCCCCATGGCTCGTGCCATGGGGTGCTATAGGTAAGATACGCGCCTGCTTAAGGCCCAGATTGGGTTTCAAATTATTATATCTTCTTCCCTGCAGACAGGACAGCAAATTGTTTTATTTACCTCATATTTACCTCAGAATGCCGGATGCGAGGGAGTGGCAACAGGATGCAGGCATCTTGTTGTCTTGTGTGCTCCCTGAGGCATCTTATGGGCCACTGTGAGATACAGGAAGCTGGACTAGGTGGGCCCTTGGCCTGATCCAGCAAGGCTTTTCTTACGCTCTTATGTGACATCACTGCCCCGGGCCCTGAGGCAGTGCTTGGAGGGATCTGCCTGACTGCCCTTTCCCAGATGGGCTCTGTGGCCTGATCCTGCCGAGTTCTTCCTCCGCTCTTACCCGCCCACACCTACTTACATTCAGCATTGCCAACTGCTGCCATGTTACCTGCAACAAGACATCTTTTTTTTTGCAATTTCCTTGGCTCATTTCGCACCCCGTTATTTCGCCCGCAGCGTTCAGGAAATGAAATGCCCCGAAACGGGCGCTCCGGGGTTGCCGTTGAATTTGTGCCGCGGTCGGCGTTGCCAACGATCCGTCTCCGCAACGCCAACGGCAGCCGAGGAAACTGCAACGCCCACCCCCAGAACCCCTGTGCATAAGGCCCGTATCTGATTTTGGGGCTTGCCAAATGGCCCTGCCCAGATGGGCGGAAGCCAAGCCAAACTGATGGCGCACATGCTACAGCAAGGAGAGCTGAGTTGCCAAAAGGAGTGCGCTGATTATGCGCGCTCTGATAAGAGTTGGACCCGCCCCGACGGGAAGGAGGCCGAAGAACTGGGGGTCCTCCCCCAACCCCCCCCCAGGCCATTTCTATTGCTTCATTCTTCGTTCTCAGCCAGCAGCAGCAGCTACTCCTTCCATCATAAGCCCTTGTATTGACAACTGCAGGAAAACAAATTGACAGTCTGGTCATCGTGCATTGCAGCAGGCTTAAGGGAGGGAGCTGCAAGGAGCGGCTGCCAGCTCAGTGGTACAGCACATGTTTTACATGCACAAGGTTGGAGCTTCAGTCCCTAGTCTTGCCAGTGGTCTGGATCTTGCAGGGCGGGGAAGCTAGGAGAGATCATTGGGGAACCAGCTGTGAAGGGCCATAAAGTGCACCAAACAGCAATAGGGTTAGTGCACCTTCCCGACAATGAATAAGGAGCAGATTTGGGGCGCTGGCGTTTAGCAAAAGTGGGGGGCTGATTGAGGTTGAGAATGTAGGGCTCAGAAAGGGGGCAGCAGGAATCTTTTCTCCTTCTTTCGTACCACCAGTTTAAAGCCACCCAGGGCGCAATCCTAACCTGGAGTGAGGCCGGCACAGTTTGGCCAGCGAAGTTTGGCCGGCACGAGGGACACCGTCAAGTATGTTTGGGCCACTCTCGGGGGTAGAGAGGCCAACACACAGACGGGCGCCATCCTCCCTGACTCCGAGAGTGGTCTAAACGCCACGCCCTTGTATCTGGCATTCTGAGGTAAATTTCTGAGGGAAAATTCTGAGGTAAATATGAGGTAAACAAAGTAAAGTCTGGCCAGCACAAGGGACACCATAAAGTACGTCTCAGAGTCAGAGAGGCCAGCACACAGATGTGCACCATCCTCCCTGACTCTGAGAGTGGTCCAAACGCGTTTTACAGCGGCCCTTGTGCCAGCCAAACTTTGCTGGCTGAATTGTGCCAGCCTAACTCCAGGTTAGGATTGCATAGTCACACACACACACACACACACACACACACACACACACATCCATCACGCCCCTCTTTGATTCTGAGAATCACGGTAGCAGGGTGTGGGGAAAAGATGCATGCTTGGCGACGGCGATCTCTATCTCACATTTTTAATTACTGCAGAAATACGGTTGAGCCGCTCGTTTGTCTTCTCCTTCTCAGCATCTTCTGATATGGCAGCAGATCACACACTTTAATTAACGTATCTGGAGGGGTAAACAATGTTCATGGGGGAAAAAACAGGGGTGTGTGTGTGTGCGGGAGCCCCAAATAAGACTGCAGCACCCCTGTTCCACTTGGGGTTCCGGAGCTCAGCGGTAGATCTGGTGCTTGGCATGGAAAAGCAACAAAAAAAAATGATGATGATGATGATCTTTGACCGCATTCCCAGGCAATGTGGCGTAGATCAGGCATGTAGAACTCGGGGGCCATAAATTTTTAACGTCCCCCTTATACAGGCATGCTTCAGTATCTTCTGGGGTTCCGTTCCCGACCCTCCCGTGGATACCTGAAACATACTGAAACGCCTTTTTAAAGATCGGGGAACATCTGTGGTTTTTCTGCAACAAGGTAAAAAAGGAGATCTTTTTAATAGGCACCCCAGTATCTGTGGTGGCACCCATGGTTAACTGAAACCGTGGATACCGCATCAGAGGATACCAGGTGCCCAGTGCCTCTGACAGTAGAACCTGCCCCAACAGGTACAAACTGCAAGAGAGGAGATTCCGGCTGGACATCAGGAAGAATTTCGTGACGATCAGGGTGGTTCGACAGCGGAACAGATTGCCACTGGAGGGAGGTGGTGGGTTCTCCCTCACTGGAGACCTTCAAGCAGAGGCCGTGAGCCAGCCCTGCTGCTTGTGCCAGCCTTGTGGCCGAATCTGCTGCACAGAAGTGCCTCACAGCATGTTGGCGACAGTGCTGGTATGGCACAAGAGCACTGCGCCAGCGCAATGCCAGGTTGGGGTTGCGCCCTTTGTTGTTGTTGTTCAGTCGCTAAGTCGTGTCCGACTCTTCGCAACCCCCTGGACCACAGCACGCCAGACCTCCCTGTCCTCCACTAGCTTCCGGAGTTCGCCCAATTTCATGTACATCGCTTCGGTGACACTCTCTAACCATCTCATCCTCTGCCACCCCCTTCTCCTTTGGCCTTCCATCTTTCCCAGCGTGAGGGTCTTTTCTAAAGAGTCCTCTCTTCTCATGAGGTGGTCAAAGTACTTGAGCTTCAGCTTCAGGATTTGTCCTTCCAGGGAGCAATCAGGCTTGACTTCCTGGAGGATTGACCGATTGGCTCTCCTTGCAGTCCAAGGGACTCTCAAGAGTCTTCTCCAACACCATAATTCAAAAGCATCTATTCTTCGGCGCTCCGCCTTCCTCATGGTCCAGCTCTCACAGCCATACATTGCCAGTTGCGCCCTTAGGCGCCTCCAAAGGAAAACTGGAAGTGTATTCCGGAGGATTCTAAGACACCCCTGGAAATCATGGTACCTGGGGGCAATGAAGCCCCTGCCCCTTCAGTTATGCCAGTGATGATGATGATGATGATGATGATGAAGATGAAGATGAAGATGAAGATGATGAAGAAGATTGGGAAGCACTTTCAGCATGGGCAGGCTCAAAATGAAAAGACGACGCACCGTTAAACATGGGCCGGTGTGCTCTTGTCGGGCTTTAACAAGAACACAACGGTGTTCTCTCGTTCATCCGGCGTGCGGATTTATCCACGGAACGGGAGGAGGGGAGGCAGGCTGCGTCGGGGCCTCGGTCGTGGAATCCGAGAGGCTCGCACGCGCACCGCATCCGCAGAAATGCCATTTCAAAACCCACCGCTACGACTGCAGCATTACTGGAGTCCAGCTGGGATTAGGCTGCTGTTCCACTGCTGGTCGTCCAAGGACAGTTTTAAATACCCTGAATGTCACTACCCGCCCCCCTCTCCCCTTTCTGCTGGCGCAGTGGTTCTTTAAGAGCGACAGCACTTCCCCCCCCCCCGTTTCCCCTTTTTGTTCTCATTCACACTTTGCACAACCTTTTCCCAGCGATGTCATTCAGGGGGAACGGACCAGAACGGCCGTTCCGGATCCTAACGGGCTCCGTGGCTGGTTCCGGGTTCCCGACAAGTGCCAATCAAAAGTGAGTTCCTGTTCCTAAATCATTCGAATGACACCACTGCCTTTTCCCCTTTGCCATCAGAATTCAGCCAAATTCCACTCTTCCATCCATCCATCCATCCATCCATCCATCCATCCATCCTTCCGGGGGGGGCAGGGGTTACATTGCCCCAGGTGCCACACCTTCAGGGGGTGCCAGGCAGAGACGTCATCCGGGCGCGCCAGGAACCGCAACACCCGGATGATTGGCAGCCCTCCGCCCCTATGGAGGAGGGTACCCACGCCTCCCTGCGCCTCACAGCACCTCGAATCGCTCCATTTCAGAGTGATTCGGGATGCGAGGGAGGGAGGGCGGGCCCAGGAGCAGCTCGCCCATCCTCGGGAGAGGCGGCGCGGCCCGGGCCCGTCCGCAGAACTGGCGGAACGGCGTACCGGGCCGTTCCGCCAGTATGACACCACTGGTGCCAGGCCACACCCCAAACAGCACATTCCAAGGCATAGGGAGTACAGGAGAAGGTACTATGATAGCGAGGGCACCGCCTTGCCCCTGCAGAACCTTCTTCACCCCCATTGCAGGCGCACAGAGCAACTGCGAATGGCTCCGATTGGCCAACCAGTGGTGCGCCCAGCCCCATGCTCCTCCCCAGAGCTGGGTCGATGCTCAGCACCCCCTGCCCCAGCTCCCTGCCCCTTCAGCGCCCACTGCACCCTCGGCCATTCGGGCCATATGGGGGCAAGGGAGAGCAGGCGGGTCAAACATTGCTCGCCTCTCGGAGAGGAGAGCCCCCGCGCTGCCCGGGGCATTCCCCCCCCCCGCAAAACAGCAGGACCACGATTGCAGCCAATCACTTTTTTTCTTGCAGAACCCTTGCCAAAAAAGCAGTTGGCCACTCGGAATGGCTTGCAACCACTTCAAGTGTGCCGTGAACTGGGAAGTAACTGGGTGTGAAGAGGGGATTGGACAGATTTCTGGAGGAAAGGTCCATCGTGGGCTACAGGCAATGATGGATTGTGCAACCTCCTTACAAAGGTGGTGGGTACTGGTACCGGGTGCAAGGGAGTGGCAACAGGATGCAAGTATCTTGTTGTCTCATGCCTCCCTGGGGCACCTGGTGGGCCGCTGTGAGATACAGGAAGCTGGACTAGATGGGCCTTTGGCCTGATCCAGCGGGGCTCTTCTTATGTTCTTATGATGTCATCGCACCATTGCTATTACTTCCGGGTTAGGCAGTTCTGGGAGGTGACGTCACTGCGCCAGGTATCTATCTATCTATCTATCTATCTATCTATCCATCCATCCATCCATCCATCCATCCATCCATCTATCCATCCACTCCATTCCAAAATACTCTGTGGCCTTCTTCACATATTGATGTATGTGTACACATAATTTTTTTCACCTACCACCTTTCTCTCTCTCTCTCTCTCTCCTCCCCCCCCCCACCCAGGGTGTTTAGTCCCATCTATTCAAATTAATTCCGCTAATGGAGCTGCTGGTCGCGTGCTGTGCATTTCAATTAAACGGTTTGAAATATTTTATAAAACAACCTGCAGATCTGCGGGAGGAAGAGAGGGGGGGGGGAAAAAGCCTTGTTGGGAGAGGAGGAAATAAAAAAAAGGAGGGAGGGAGGCGGAAAACGAAATTGTTTTTTAAAAATTGCGGGGGGGGGGGTGAGAGTGAGAGAGAGACCCCAGCCCCTAGGAAATTAATAATGCATAGGTATGCAAGGAGCTTAATCTCCATGCAAATGGGGCAGCTACAATTAAAGCCACGCAAGAGAGGTTTATTTCCCATGCATGCGCCCTAAACATGTTGGCGATGCGGTGGCGGGGAGGGGGGTGCGGAATCAAAAACAACGATGGAGAAATTACAAAATATGTGCACAACTCATTGAGAATATATATAAGAATCTCTCTTTCTTTTTCCCTTTAGAGAGGCAAAGTGCATTGCACATGGGCCACCACAAAATCTTATTTTTTAAGAGCATCACTGGGCACACCAGACCCTCGACTCAGGAAGGGCCACGTTGCTCTGAAATGCTCCTTATTTGGGGGAGGTTCACCCTCCACCTGCTGCCAACCTGCGCACACGTACCTGGGAGGAAACAATTCGGATTTGCTGGGATTAATAGGCGCTCTCAGCATGCGTGTAGTTGTGTGTCTCGCTGCATCGTCCTTCAGTGACCTTGGGGAAGGAGGTTGAAAATGAGCGACAAAGAGTTCTTCCCCCCACCACCCCCACCAAGCAGATTTCCCCCCCCCCCGGGGGAGGAGAGGGAGGTCAAGGGGGCTACCCCATTAGGAAATTGACTACACACTCAGAGGGGGGGGCGGCAGACCCCTGGCTAGATCAACGCAGGTCCCATCAGACAGCAACATCACAGCTCAGCTAAGGGGAGTCACATTTTAGAGTCTCTTGTTCCCCATTAAAAAAAAGTCAGCCCCCCTCCACTTATTTTCAAAGGCAGATCACATCTCGTCTCCTGCGGTTTTAGTGCTATGGTTGAATCTCTCTCTCTCTCACACTCTCTCTCTCTCTCTCTCTTCGTTGGCAAGCAACCCTGTGAGGGGAAAGGCAATGCCATGCCCGGCTGTTACGAGGAGGGTCACCTCCCCCCCCCCATATCAGATCCAATCCTCCTTTGGCAAGGGCTTTGAAGAGCTCTTTCATAAACAGTATCTTCCTCCCTCTGCAACATTATATTTTAAAAGGGGGAAAAACAGTAATAATCCAGCAAGAAGCCACAGGTTCGTGGCTCGCTCTTAAAGAGATCACAGCCCCTTTTCTAGAATTTGATTGGGAGCCAATGCACTCACACACACACACACACACACACACACACACAGAGAGAGAGGGGGGGGGGAGAATCTTCTCTACATAAGGTTTCAAAGTCCCCTTCCCTTGCAAGGACACCTGGACCCCAAATCCAGCTGTGCGGGACCACGCATGGGACTTGTGCAATCGAAATCTTTAAGGGGAATCCACTCTGGCTTTGTTGGGACGCCGTAAGGACATTGCAAAGTCACTGCGCAGGGTGCATGACAACTGAGAAGAGAGACAGGGCCCTGCCCTGAGGAGACTACAGTAGGAAAGCAGACGCAGTGAAGACCCAAGAGAAGGGAAGAGAAAAAGAGGCTCTCTCTCTCTCTCTCTCTCTCTCTCTCTCTCTGTGTGTGTGTGTGTGTGTGTGTGTGTGTGTGTGTGTGTTCATTCAATTTATTCCCCTACCCACGTTCTGGCTTGCAACCCAGCACAATAAAACAAATTAAAAATTGGGCCTGTCAACCCAATAACGAATTATTAAACTGATTGATCCCCTGTCTTTTAACCAATCAATTAAACCGAGATGCATATTTGCAAATTACTGAAACCGCCACACTGGCTCTGAGATTCGGAAAGAAGTCCATCCCCTTACTGTTTCATACGCAGCGCCATCGCTCATTGTCAAAAGCAAAGCCCCCCCCCTTTACATATTTCGCCCACGTTCTACCGGAACAGAATCATCTCTGAAAATAAACAAGTAGCTTTCACGTGCAGCCCCAGAGATTAAAATGGGCCGACGCCAGTTAAAATGGCTCCCACACCTATTAATCAACTACAGCGCCAGTTGATTAATCTACACATTTCATTTGCATTCCAAATTAAACTCCATGAGCGCATAGAAGCCAGTGTACAATACTGTAGGGTCTCCCCCCCCCAAGCCAGCCCAACCATAAGGCACAAGTTTAGTGCAAGGGTCTCCAAACTTTTTAGCTGGAGGGCCACACCGAATATCTGGCACAGTTTTGAGGGCCAGAAAAAGAAATCAATAAATTTAAATATTAAATTTAAATAAATGCATTAGACACAGAACTTCGATGAATGAATGAATGAATAAATGAATGAATGAATGAATGAATGAATGGGCTCAACGTTCCAGGCACCAACACACCCCACAAAAATATAGCACACACTTTCATGGACTTCCATTTTCCCACCCCACAAGCAGCTTACTTAAATGTATTGGAGTAAATACCTCAGGCCCTCAGAAAGCCGTCATAACGCCTTCAGAGGGCCTAAAAACGTCCCTTGGGAAAACAGGAAGTTATTTTCAGCCTACCAGAGGCATTCTGAAGGTCTCCCTGGCCATCAGATCCACACAAACCAGAAGCAGGGGCAGACCTAGTCAAAATGGCGCCCGGGGCACCCAATAGAAGTGCGCCCCCACGAGAACCCAGGTCTACCCACCAGAAGCAGCTGCGGGTAGATCTGGGCTCCGGAGCCCAGGTCTACCCACGGCCGTTCCTAATGGGTAGATCTGGGCTCTGGAGCCCAGGTCTACCCGTGCAATGTTGCGGGGGCCCCTGGCGCCCCCCTAGACAGCCCCAAGATGGCGCCCAGGGCTCATGCCCCCCCTGCCCCCCTAGATCCGCCACTGACCAGAAGCACACAGCTTGGAGGGTGTAGCCCATGCCGGCAAGGTCAGGAGGGCCAGAGGATCGTAGAGCACCAGGGGCTTGCTGCGGGCCAGGTAAATGCTCATCAAGATCACAGCACTAAGTTTTGCAAGCAGCCGTTCCCCTTCCTCTTCGGAACATTCCCAGGGGCTAGAACAAAACGGAGGCTAGGTTGGCTTTGAATGGTTCCGAAGAGGCGGGTGAACGGCTTGCAAAACGCAGTGCTGCGATTGCCCCTCTAGGTATGCCGTCGTTCCCCGTATGGGGTGTTCTCTCTTGGGGCACCTCGTCCCTTCCTTCTCTGCAAGGAGCGAGGAAAGAAAAACCAGGGGAGGAAGGGAAACCCCACGCCCAACCCATTTTCACACAATTGTGTTTTGTCGAGGCACACATTTTTGTCTCGCATGCCTGCCTGGAATGCAGACTGGTCCAGACAAGTTCCCCCGGTTCTCCTTCAGCCCGGAGGGGCTGGAAAGTAGGAGCGGTGCACTGCCGTCTGTTTTGTGTCTCGCTGCCTTTTCAGCGAAGCCAAGGTATTCGGGCAGAGAGCAGGTCCGGACCCCACCCTGGCAGCTTCCTGGAATGTAACCCCGTTGTTGCTTTGGCACACATGCAAACGGTTTCCAGGCCGGAGGACATGGCTTATGGCTCCGTGTTCGTTTCTCTGGGTCGTAAGCTGACAACCGTTGTGAATGCCTGCCCCAGCGGGCACAGCCATCTCAGTTACGCCCAGGGCCCGCTCAAGACATCCTGATGCCCAAGGGAGGACGCAAATGCTGTCCTCCTTAAGGACCTTACCTGCGATGTGACACTCCCAGCTCCACCCGTTCTGGGAGGGATGGAAAAAGGAAGCGTGGACCACAGGGAAGAAGAAGAAGTGTAGAGGAGCCAGGCCCAGAGTATTCTTAAGGCCCAGACTGTGTTGCAAGTTGTTATAAGCTCCCTCCCCACAGACAGGATAGCAAATTCTCTTTTATTTACCTCACATTTACCTCAAAATTTTCCCCCAGAAATTTACCTCAAAATGCCAGATACAATGCCACAGACAGGATAGCAAATTCTCTTTTATTTACCTCACATTCACCTCAGAATTTTACCCCAGAAATTTACCTCAAACAATGCCACAGACAGGATAGCAAATTCTCTTTTATTTACCTCACATTTACCTCAGAATTTTACCTCAAAATGCCAGATACAAGGGAGTGGCAACAGAATGGATCTTGTTGTCCTGTGTGCTCCCTGAGGCATCTGGTGGGCCACTGTGGGATCCAGGAAGCTGAACAAGATGGGCCTTTGGCCTGATCCAGCGGGGCTCTTCTTATATTCTTAAGACTGGATGGAGGTTTGAACATGGCTTTCCTTGGGTCCTTGGGACCCTCCACTGCCCACTGGTCACCACTGCCCACCACTGGTCATCTCTTGACAGTGCATTCCGCTGCCACCATTCCTGAGGGTTTGGTGTCTGCCCTGGCCAGGCAAGCCCATTGACAAGTGCAGGTCAGTGGCCAGGTGCCACCACATCAGACAGTCGCCAATAGATACATTGATTGACGGACACCATATCTGGAAGCGGAACTGTTCTGCAGCCAACTGCCAAGAGAGACTGACACGAACAGGGCTCTCTTCCGAGTCAGAGAAGAAGTTCCAGGGTCCGGATCAAAATGTCTAGAGTAGCTTGGAGCCGCGTTTAGCCCCAAAAGGACACAGTCGTAGATGCAAAGAAAGTGGGGGCACGTGGCAAGCTAGAGTGCCACCGGCGTAATAGGCTTTGGGGCTTAATTCGAGATGCCGGGGAAGGGGTGTGTGTGCTCAGCTATCCCTGGATGGGAGCCCGATCGGCAATTTGGAACGGAGGAAAGAAACGAGGGCGGGGATGTTCCAGCCGCTGACCTGAAGCAAAAGCGGTTTTCTCCTCACTGACTTCTGTAATTATGACGGATTACGAAGTTCCGAGTGGGCGCTTGGAACCCGCAGCAGATAGAAGACCAGCAGGGGATTAAATTGTGTGTTGGGCACGAGGACGTGGCCAGGGAAAGGGTGTGAAGATGGGTGACAGCACCGCAGGGTGTGTGTGTGCGAGTGAAAAACAAGTTTAACGGTGCAATCCTAACCTGGAGTGAGGCTGGCACAGTTTGGCTAGCAAAGTTTGGCCGGCGCAAGGGGCACCGTCAAGTATGTTTGGGCCACTCTCAGAGGGGCCAGCACACAGATGTGCGCCATCCTCCCTGACTCCGAGAGTGCACCAGACATGCGCCATCCTCCCTGCCTCCGAGAGTGGTCCAAACGCCACTCCCTTGTATCTGGCATTCTGAGGTAAAATTCTGAGGTAAAAATGAGGTAAATAAAGCAAAGTCTGGCCAGCACAAGGGACACCATAAAGTATGTTTGGACCCCTCACACAGTCAGAGAGGCCGGCACACAGACGTGCGCCATCCTCCCTGACCCTGAGAGTGGTCCAAACGTGCTTTACGGTGGCCCTTGTGCCGACTGAACTTTGCTGGCTTAACTGTGCTGGACTAGGATTACACCCTCAAAGACATAAGTTTTCTTCTTGGCAAAAGACTTTTGAACACCTTGGGGCAACCTCTCGGACACCCCTCTGCAGCCTTGCACCCAGGGTCAAGCTCCTACTGCAGCCTGGCTCTGTGTACTTCATGTTTTGGGAACTCAGCTTCAACAGAAAGGTTTGTCCTCCAAGAAGAGACAGGAAAAAAAAAATAAACAGCAAAGAAAGCAGGGAAAGGAGACTGGGTTAAAGTGTAGAGCGCAGACCATTTCGCCATTGGATGGGGAACAGGATGTACATGCAACCCACAGCTTGTCAGTGGCCTCTCTCCCCTTCCCGCAAGGGCGTTGCCCCTTGACTCATCCTAACTGTTTACACATGCGAAGACAGATGTAACATTTAAAGAGAAGCCACAGCGGGTTGTGTTTTGTGTTTTTTAATAATTGCTGTGCTCACCCAGCTTTTTTACTAAGAGCCAGAAAAGATGTTGCATCAATCGCGTGGTCCAGCTGCTTTTGACGTGGTTTTTAGGTTTGTCTGAAGGCAATTCCCCATGAATATTTTCACCCAGGCCAGACCCAACACACACAAACACACACAGCTTGGCTGCCTCGTCTTCCTGCTCCCTCGAAGCAAAAAGGAAGTGAGTAATGAGACATTCTAGCCTAGTACTCTTCTCTCCTCTCTTCTGCTCTGTTCCCCGATTCCTTTTCCTGTCCAAGGAGTGGAAAGAGTCAGGGCAATGGAAGCAGGTTCTTGTGTTCTTCTAAGTAAACACAGACAGGATAGGGTTGCACAGTTTGCAGAAGCTGGGCAGAAAACAAGGGAAGCTCTTGGGACACAGGCCTTGCTCAGGAGAAGGGAAGACAAACGAGTCTTTTCCCACCTGGCACGGCAATTAGGTGGCCCTTGTGACTCTCCAAATGAATACATACCTTCCATTATCCTAATCAGTCCTTGGGGAAGCAGCCTTATTCCCAGGACATCGGCTCTTAAGGGCCTCGGTTTACCTTGCTGTGAAAAGGTGAAATCTGATTCTTGAGGAGGGGAGGGGGCCAATGGAGTCAGGTTGAGAGTCTCCCAGGTAAAGGTAAAGACCGAATGGTCTAGTCGTGACCGACTGTAGGGGGCGGTGCTCATCTCCGTTTCAAAGCCTGTAGAGCTGGCGTTTTGCCCGAGGACAAGCTTCCGTGGTCATGTGACTCTACGCCGTAGCGCACGGAACGCTGTTCCCTTCCCCCCGAAGTGGTCCCTGTTTATCTACTTGCATTTAGGTGCTTTCGGACTGCTAGGTTGGCAGGAGCTGGGACAAGCAACGGGAGCTCGCTCGGTCGCGCTGTCTTGAACTCCCAACCTTGCGGTCGGAAAGCCCAGCAGCAGCGGATTAACTCGCTGCGCCACCACGTCCCTGAGAGTCTCCCAACCTCACCCCTAACTATCAGTGGCATAGCGGTCAACTGTGGAGCACCAGACATCATTGTGATGCATGCACACGCGCGCACACACACACACACACACACACACACACACACACACAGAGAGAGAGAGAGAGAGAGAGAGAGAGAGAGAGAGAGAGATTGCACAGCCCAAACATCAATGTGGAAAAGTCCCCAGATCAGGAGATGCAGAGCCCTGTGACAGTGCCAAGGAAGGTCAGCATGAAGGCAGGGCCACAGCTTCCTGGACAACTTCCCGTGTCCCAGTCAAATGTGTCCCCGTGTCCCAGTCAAATGTGTTGGACATTTGTGTCCCTTCTTTTTGCATCCCAGACATTTGTGTCCTGATATGTATACAGGTGGGCCCTTTTTATCCGCGGTCTGGAATCTGCGGATTTGACTCACTGCGGTTTCCGAACCCCCTGCCCTCCCGTGCACAACTAGCCAGGTCTGTGAGGCTCGCTGAGGCTCTCTTTGGGTTCGGCTGGCGCCAGCCCTCTCAAGCCAACACTCCTGCTAGCCCCGTGTTGACGCTAGTGACCTTGCGCTGACACCATCACATCGCGTCAGCACAACCTTGTTGCGTGGATGGCAGCCTGAGTGCCAACAGCCTGGGTGCCCCAGTTTTCATCCGTGAAACGAAACGTTGGCGGGTTTGCTGTCGTTTCCAATGCCAGGAGGCGTCCCAGGTTTGGCTTGGGGGGGGGGCAGGCAAGTGGACAGGCAGGCGGGCCTGCTCCGGCTGTCTCGGTAGAAGGCAGTCATGTTGCAAGTCTTCTCCCACCCACTCGCCCCCGTTTTCGGTGACCTGTAGCGGGCTACTTTCATTTTCTTTCTCTCAGCCGCCGACTGCAGAAAGCGGCTCGCTTGGGGAAATGTCTGGAGTCAGCACTTCTTCGAAGGGCAGCGGAGAGCACAGGCAAACTATCTGGCTGTGGTCACACACTCCGCAGGAGCCGTGGAGCGGGGGAGGAGGAGGAATCCATATCATCCGCAGCGGAGCCCCTCAGGGGAATACAAATAACATGTTCGTGCAAGGGATCCATTACCTGCAATCCAATGCCAACGGCTACCGAAGCAGTTCTGAGATGCCCCCGCGGCCCCCGCTGGGCCCAGGCACCGTCTCGTTTACCAAATATTTCAAGCACCTTTCCTTCGGGGAAGGAAACCGCAGCCAGGCCCAGCAGCAAGGGCTGGGAGTCTTTCCTGCACAGCTGCAGGGAACAATATACAGTCCACCTCCAGTATCTGCAGATCCAGTATCCACGATTCCGGTATCTTCAGTTCCGATATCCGCGGTTCCAGTATCCTCTGTTCCGATATCTGTGGTTCCGGTATCCGCGATTCCAGTATCTTCAGTTCCGATATCCGCTGTTCCGATATCCGTGGTTCCAGAATCCTCTGTTCCGGCATCTTCAGTTCCAATATCCGCGGTTCCAGAATCCTCTGTTCCGATATCTGTGGTTCCAGTATCCGCGGTTCCGGCATCTTCAGTTCCGATATCCACTGTTCCAGTATCCGCTGTTCCGATATCTGTGGTTCCAGAATCCGCGGTTCCGGCATCTTCAGTTCCGATATCCGCGGTTCCAGAATCCTCTGTTCCGATATCTGTGGTTCCAGTATCCGCGGTTCCGGCATCTTCAGTTCCGATATCCACTGTTCCAGTATCCGTGGTTCCGGTAACCACAGATTTACCGCAGGTGCCGTGGATACCGGGGGGGAAGCCACTTCCAATTTGCTCATCATCTGCTGATGGTTTTTAACAGATCCCCCACAGACAAAAAGGGCAGGCGGCAGCTCTGGATAAGTGAAAAGGCAGAAAAGGAAACGCGAGCCGGTTGCATTTCCACCACCACATTATTATTTTTTTAAGGAAAAAACTTGCGTTGATCATACACGCACATTTCAGACGCATGGACAGTGGGCACAACTGCATGTGGTGGTCAGAGGGCCTTACTTGCACGTGAATGTGTATAAGATTGCAGCTTGCACCAGTACAAAGCACCAGTTCTAATGTAGAGCGGATACTTCTTATCTGCAGACTCAGCTCACGGATTTCAGTGTTTCCTATTTCCTCTCCTCGCACTCATCCCTCTGTTCCCCTCCATCTCCCAAGCTGGTTGGGTCCAATTCTCCTGAAGGCAATCCCGCCAGCAACAGACCTCACTGGGGCACTGGGTCCCCAGCAGCTTGCCCCAGGTTTGCCGAATGCCTGTTTTCAGACATTCGGCATGTCCTGGGTTGCATCTGCAAGTCAACTTTGTGTCCATGTTATTCTGACTTGCAGCTGGGCTCTTGCAAAGGGCGCTGGTTGAATCTGGGCATCTGAGCTCTTGCAGAGCTTACATGAGATGCCATGAATGCTGCTGACTGCAAAACCTCCGTGGCAGCCACTGTTTCAGACCCAAAACCCACTGCCAGGCAGGAGATAACTTTCCAATATGGTAAGAACGTTAGATAAGGCGGAAGAGGGAAGAGTCTGAAGGTCTGCCAAAGGCAGTCAGTGTTAGATTTGGTCCTTGGCTTCTCAGGAAACAATAAACATAACTGCATTGATAAATGGAGCACCTTTGATCTGGAAATTGCACAACATAGTTCAGGAACCCGGGAATGCCTCTTAGACAATGAGCATCCAGGGTTGTGTGTTTTTTCCTTCCCCAAATCCATGCTGCATTTATTTTGAAATGGAGGGGAGCAAGTTGCAGCCCTGAAATACTTGTAGTCAATGTACTGATCCCTCAGCATTTAATCACAAACAAAAACGACACACACACACACACACACACACACTCACTCACTCACTCACTCACTCACTCACTCACTCACTCAGAATAATTCCAGTCCACCCTTCTCCTGGAAGGCCTGCCTTCTTGGAGCAGAATGATTTTGCAAAATGTTTTCCTAAATCCTTTCTGGGAGAGGCAAAGGCTGCCATCACTAGGAGTTTTTGAAAACGGTGTTATTTTTTTCATAGATCTCTTGATTTGAAAGGCAGAAAACGGTGTTCTGCATTTTTATTCTACATTCTCATCCCAAGCCCTCATTTTTATTCTCGTTAAATGCTTTAAAAGCGCATTTGGTTGATGATACACTGATACAGTGGTTCCCAAACGTTTTAGCACCGGGACCCACTTTTTAGAATGACAAGCTGCCCAGGACCCACCAGAATGTCATGGCTGGAAGTGCTGTCATTGTGACGCCAGAGCCTGCTGCTTTCCTGAGAATGCAGCAATTTATTGGGTTATTTCTCCGCCATTTCCCAATAGCAAAGTGAATTGGAAAGGAAAAAAGCCTATTTGCAACCTTGACACAAGCAACACAACCGCACAGCCCTCCCCCTTTCCAGCATCCCATCTTCCCATATTTTCAAGATGGCTTCCCCAGGTGGTTTGCGACCCACCAGAAATTGGCTTGTGACCGGTGGTGTCATCTACTTCCGCGGAGATGGAATGCTGGGCGGGACTTACGTTTGATTGGCAGCCCGTCCATTGCGTTCCGCCGCCTGCCCGCCTGCCAAGCGGGATGCCCCTGGTTGGCGCACCCCACCGCTGCTTGCCCAGGCACCCAGCGCGCGCTCCCCCGGCCCCTGCGACAAGCCGGCGCCCCCTCCGAGGCCAGGGCAGCGCGGGCCAAGGAGGTTAAATAAGGACTGGAGACGACATCCCTGTACAATTGATAGCCGCCGACTGCAGCCAGGGGCAGGCTCAGCAGCCATGTTGTTACGCTCAAAACAATGCTGATTCCAAGCATTTCAGATTGGTTTGCGCGTGATGTTTAGGACTTAATAGTTTACTCCTGAAGTAAAAACTTACCAAAATAACAATGTGTGATCATGTAGAAACATCAGTGGTAACCATATTATGAGTTAATATGCAATTCCAAGGTTTAATTCCGCGTAATTATATTACTGAACATACCGGACGAAATGCTACTTGCTGTCTATTTAAACTCAGATTGCACTGTTAAAGACGTTGAGATTAACTTTTACACGCGTGCAGGGAGATTTTTATTCGTGAATTCGCTGCAATCCTCCTCCTTGGCGGCAATGATCTGAGTCAGCCATATTGTTCCGCCCATGGCTTCAAGAAAACGACCTTATGCCGCCTCCAGCCATTTAACCTTCTTGGCGCGGGCCAGCAGCGGAACGCTACGGACAGGCAGCCAATCAGCATAAGTCCCGCCCAGCGTTCCGGCAGCTTGTTTGTAGATGACATCACTGCTTGTGACCCACTGGTGGGTCCCAGCCCACAGTTCGGGAACTGCTGCTTTAGGTTTTTAAAATGTGACATGAGTAAAGCACCAATTGTAGCCCATCTCACTTTTTTTTTTTACATGGCTTAAAGCTAAACAAATGTCAAAACATCCCACTCAATAGCCAACCTTCGCTCTCTAGTGACATCTGCTGGGCTTTACCTCAGGAAAGTGCCTAATCCTCAATCCTTGTAGCTGACTTGGGAAAGATCCTACCAGGCCGCCTGGGAAGGGCGCATGGGATCTCCATTCATTGCATGGCGTTCCTCTGCAGTCTCCAACACAACAGCAATTCACAAACACCACGACGGAGGAAAGCAGAGAGTGTTTGTAACCGATGATGTGCTTATTCTGGGCTAAAACCAGTCTAGCGCTGTCCTGCGCCAAGCACAGCTGAATTCTATGACCTCTGTTTATGCAGCTGCTTATTGTTGGAGAGTTATACCTTGCCGTTTTGAGTCACAAAATCTTAGAAGCAGCGTAGCCACTGAAAAACACAGTGCCACCAGTGTGTTCTCCTCAGAATTTACCTCAGAATCTTAGAAGCAGCGTAGCCACTGAAAAACACAGTGCTACCAATGTGTTTACCTCAGAATTTACCTCAGAATGCCAGATACTGGCTTGCCCGCTATATGGGTCCAGTCCTGGGGGGCGGTAGGAGACTAAAAAAGGTGTGGGCAGACAGCATTGGGCATTGGGGGTCCTGGCTGCTGCCCCCAGGGCTCCCCCTAGATGTGCTCAACAGCTAGTAGCCACCAGTCATCAAAAGCCAGCCATGCGCCACAAAGCAGGCAACTTCTGGCCACGACAGCGCAACCATCCGAAATCCGCAATTGTTTCAGGACGCTCCAAGACGACCACAACACATTTCAGGGCACATCAAACCTTAGCAGCGTCCTTCGCACGGGGCTAGCGGTGCCCCTCATTGCGACGCTTGAGCATGGGCTGTGCGCAACGGAGCATCTTGATTCTCCTCTCGGTTGGGCTGCATCCATATTCATCAGCCACATTACCCCAGTGTGCAGCTTGTGATTATCCGGTTACCTTTGCTCTCTTTCCTTGCGCATTTCAAACACACACTCACACCCAAAAAACCCGCCGCAGACATCAAGCGCATCATGCATACAAACGATGCTCTTCCCCACCACCGCTGCTTCATCTCCCCCCCCCCCAATTTTTGATCTCTCTCCAGAGTCTCCTTTTAACACCACTACAGATCGGTAAGTCAGCCAGAATCTGCCGCGCCAAGCAAACTTTGCAGCCTCTAAGACGAGGTCGGGGAGCTACTTTACTTGGCCTCCGAGAGTCATTAAGTCGGCGCATTTGCATTTTGCGAGACACGGCAGTGTTGACCTGATCGGAGAGGGAGGAGTGGAGGAATCGATGCAGCTCCGCCATCTAGGGTGGTGTTTCCCATGGACGGCTGGTCCACTGGCTAGCATCGGAGGGTCAGAAGGGGCAAGTGTACCAGGCAGCAAGCTTTAGGGGGGCAACCAAGTGTGCCAAGAGATGGTTAAAAATAGCTTTAAAAGTCAGGTTAGCATATCAGCTAAGGGGAAAGGAGTCCTGCGTTCAACCCGCCACTTGATTCTGAAGCTCACCAAGTGGCCTTGGGCCAGGACTCCATTTCAAGCTGATCCACCTCACAGGGCTGTTGTGAGACTCAAAAGGGAAGAGGGAATAACATTGATGGCTCCCTGGAGGAATGGTAGGGAGAGAAAAGAACTGAACGGAACGTTTTTGTTTCAAATGGCATTTTGGGTTAGTATTGTCTGCCTCTATAGCAATACCTGGATTGTGAATAGTTTGCCCTCCTCCAATGGTTTTTTATATATATAATTTTTTTTACTGGGATTTTATGAATTGCTTTTATGTATTTTATATTTCTTTTTAACAAGAATCGTGAGCCGCCTTGGGCATCTATCTCAGCAGAGGAATAGCAGGATATAAATCTTTTTGGGCGCAATCCTAACCTGGAGTTAGGCTGGCACGGTTAGGCCAGCAAAGTTTGGCCGACACAAGGGACACCGTCAAGGAAGTTCGGACGACTCTTGGAGTCGGAGAGGCCAGCACACAGACGTGCGCCATCCTCCCTGACTCCAAGAGTGGGCCAAACGCCACTCCCTTGTATCTGGCATTCTGAGGTAAATTTCTGAGGTAAAATTCAGAGATAAATATGAGGTAAATAAAGCAAAGTCTGGCCAGCACAAGGGACACCATAAAGTATGTCTGGACCACTCTCAGAGTCAGAGAGGCCGGCACACAGACATGCGCCATCCTCCGTGACTCCAAGAGTGGTCCAAAGGTGCTTTACGGTTGCTCTTGTGCCGGTCGAACTTTGCTGCCCTAAGTGTGCTGGCCTAGCTCTGGGTTAGGATTGCGCCCTTAAATAAATAAATAAGGAGTAAAGATTCTCCCCCATAATGAACAAGCTATCAGGTCAGCCAAAAGCAAGCTAACCAAAATGAATGTTGTCCGACATCGGGACCCATATGAATACGTGTTTTTTTTCTCTTTTTTTAAAGAAAAGAATTACATATATAAGAAACAGCTGGACTTGCTCAGAACAACGAAAATCAGGGCGAAGGGCAAATGCGGTTAAGTCCAGGCTTACGTGTCTGTTAACAGTTGTCAAATCATCTCTGGGACAAGGCAGGAGTCAGGGGAGGGGAACCAATCAGCTCGGCCCGAAACCAGACAAAACTATTTCCACATGCCAATAAAAAAGGAGGAGAAGGAAAAGAAAAACAAATCTGCGCTCCAAGGATTTTCTGGGACCGTTTCGGAGAGCTGCGATCCGGACAAAAAGAAAGAAAGGAAACAGAAGAATTGGCTGAAAAATTCACCCAAACAATAGCAAAGGGGGTGGAATTTGACCACAGTTGCAGCCAGTTTTCCCACAGTTCTCCTCTTCCTCCAATTTCAGGGAGACGAGCAGCGATTTCTTCCTGGCGGGTGGTTTGCAAACCTGAACTGGTGGAGATTCATATTTTATTTCTATTGGGAAATGGCTGAGAAATCACCCAACTGATTGCTGCGTTCAGAGCATCACTTCCGGTGGGTCCCAGGGCAGGTTGTCATTCTGAAAAGTGGGTCCCGGTACTAAAATGTTTGAGAACCACTGATCTATTCAGGATGGCCTGTTCTGGGGTCCATCTTGGGGGCAGTGGTGATGTGATGAGCTCTCATACCAGGTGACACAAGCCCTTGCGATACCTCTGCCTAGATTCCGAATCCTGGTTTCATTCCAGATGCCTGGATTCCGAATCCTGGTTTCATTCCAGTGCCTGGATTCCGAATCCTGGTTTCATTCCAGATGCCTGGATTCCCAATCCTGGTTTCATTCCAGTGCCTGGATTCCCAATCCTGGTTTCATTCCAGTGCCTGGATTTTGAATCCTGATTTCATTCCAGATGCCTGGATTCCGAATCCTGGTTTCATTCCAGATGCCTGGATTCCGAATCCTGGTTTCATTCCAGATGCCTGGATTCCGAATCCTGGTTTCATTCCTGATGCCTGGATTCCCAATCCTGGTTTCATTCCAGATGCCTGGATTCCCAATCCTGGTTTCATTCCAGATGCCTCAATCCCGAATCCCGGTTTCATTCCTGATGCCTGGATTCCGAACCCTGGCTCCGTTCCCAACCCCTCAATCCCAATTCCTAATTTGCCCCTTTCCTTCTGACCCGAGACCCTCCCGGCCTACTCACGGCCAAGCCCTGACAGATCTACAGCTCCAGAACACCCCACCACCCACTGCAGTTGCCGATGCACTCAGGCCAGGCCTGAGGGTAATACAAAGATGTGTCGGCCCAGAAGCTGTCCAAGAAGCCCCAGGGGGGCCGATTAAGTCGCCTCTCTGAGCAGCAGCACCAAAGTAGGCAACGGTTCCACCCTCCACCCTCCCGTGCGCCTGCAGGAGAAAGGGGATACGTCCTCAATATTAACTACCGCGAATGTCGAGCTCCTTATCAGATCGGCGACTGCTCAGCTTCACACCATCTCCTGACACGCCGGATCGCACTTTCGGTAATTGCTGCTTTAATCGAGTGGGTAATGGCCTGCCCCCTGCTCGAGAGCTTCGGTTTCAGGGCTGTGCATGAAGAACCGAAGTACACTCAAGGGGAAGCTGAGCACAGCAGCTCCACAAAGGGTGCCGGGGGGAGGGCAGGGGGCGACGCGACAATCAAAGATCACTCAGAACGTCATCGAAAGCCATCTTCAGTGAGCTGCCTTTTACTCTGACTTTTCACAGAAGGCACTTGCCAGGGTGGCTGCCTTAGGGACGCATGTGGACATCTCACGTACGTCTTTTACAGATAAAAGGGAATACTTTTTGACCCAGCGGGTCATTCCTATCTGTGGAACTCCCTGCCACAGGAGGTGGCGGTGGCATCCGGCCTGTTCTTCTCCGGCAGATTTTGGGTGCTTGGGGGTATGTGTGTGTGGTCGCATGCATGCATGTGTACATTTTAAACCAGGCCACAGATTAGCTGGTATTTATACTTCAAAACAGCTTGTTAGTGCAATTGCCAAGTCCCCCCCCCCTTTATTACAATGGCTAATTAGCCCATTTCCTGCTCGGTACCCTGTAAACAAAACGTATTTGTAACCAATTTGCAAAGCAGTTCTGTTTGATGCCTTTTGACATTAATTTGATAATCGTGGCTAAACAAGAAACCCCATCTCCCTGCCTCGAAATGTGGCTGTTCCCTTCCCCCCATTTCCTTTTATCTGAGCTGTGAAATAATGCTGCCCGCCCCCCCCCCCGCTGCACTAACAAGCGCCCAGTCCGTTTTATGAACACCCTTCATGTTCAGTTTTTCAAAGCATTTGCTCTGCAGCTGGCAAAAAAAAAAAAAAAAAAGGATGTTTTTAGGATTAAAACAAGGAAGGAAAATAATAAAGTCTGCATCCACAGTTCTCAAACTGGGGGACCAGGGCCCACCAATGGATCGTGACCCAATTTTGGGTGGTTCGCGAAACAGAGAGAGCAAATTAGGCTCTGTGCATCAAGGGTTAAACAAGCTGCTACTTAGGGAGGGAAGAGTAAAGGTGACCGACTGGTCTAGTCGTGACCGACTATAGGGGGCGGTGCTCATCTCCGTTTCAAAGCCTCTAGAGCCAGCGTTTTGTCCGAGGACAAGCTTCCGTGGTCATGTAGCCGGCATGACTCTACACCGTAGCACACGGAACGCCGTTCCCTTCCCACCAAAGTGGTCCCTATTTATCTCCTTGCATTTAGGTGCTTTTGAACTGCTAGGTTGGCAGGAGCTGGGACAAGCCACGGGAGCTCACTCCGTCGCGCAGTCTTGAACTCCCAACCTTCCGGTCGGAAAGCCCAGCAGCAGCGGTTTAACTCGCTGCACCACCACATCCCCAAGTGCTCCCCAATCAGGATTATACTCACACCCTTGGCTTTTAGAAATCAGGCTTAAGAAGAACCTCTTTTTTTTTTACTTTGTTGCAAAACGACCACTGATATTGCCCCATCTTTAAAAAGACACCCCCAGTATTCACGGTTTCAGGTATCCATTGGGGGGGGGGGGAGGTCTAGAACCAGGGCATGCCTGCACAAATAATACCGTAATGTTACTGGAAACCCCTTCACGGATCACTTGTCGTGGCGAAGGGGCTTGAGTAGCTCAATGAAGCTGTGAGCTATGCCATGTAGGGTTCTCCACCCAAGATGGACAGGTCATGGTAGAGAGTTCTGACTAAACGTGGTCCGCTGGGGAAGGTAATGGCAACCCATTAGAAAGGTAATTTAACGCAGAATGCAAGGAAACAAATCAGAGTGTAATATCTCCATTCTATCAAGTTGTGGCCAAAAACCCAGAAAACGAACATACAACGGTGACATCACGTCCTGTTGTGATGTCACATCCTGGGCATCTTTTGCCCAGGCTTCAGGCAGTCTACGAGCAGATAACTGGGATTTATAAACTATTGAAAGAGGTGCAAGGAAGGGGTGTGTGTGTGATCGTACATCAACCTCCACGTTTTTTACATTCACCAGTGCATCATAAAACATCACTGGGAAGCATTCGAGCCCATGAATATAAATTTGTGTGGGTTTTTTTCTCCTCCTTTTAACTCTCACAGCGATTTTCAAAGTTTTCACAGGGAAAAAAAGGAAGAAAGACAAATTCGCCGGCTGCCTTGGGCAAAAGCTGAGCACCGCTTTTACTTCAAAGGGGGGAAGAGAAACTTCACAACCGTGCCGACAAAAAAAAAAAATCCCAACCCGGCATCGTAATGGTTTTGCGCTACGTTACTTAATTGTCAAATGGCTAATTAGCAATGCCCAATTTAACATTCTGGGGACGTAGAAGGAAATTCGGGACGGGGGGAAGAGAGACACGTGTCTTTTTTATTTTTAAGGCAAAAGGGATTAACTTAAATAAATAATTTACGACCAAGGCTGTGGGCGCCGACGTCTCCGCCGCATTTACATTAAAAAACGGCGGCGCTGGAATGCTTTGGGAGTTAACGCGGAATAAAAACTGACAGCAGTTAAGGCGAGATCCCTCTGTCCGCGTTTGGATCTCGCAGGATGGAATTTTTATTGGGCTTAAAAGGCAAATTTGGAAGAAGATACCAGATTGCAGGACAACAACCCTCCCCCCCCCACCATGGATACCTTAATCCGCGGATAATTAAATCCACCAGGGGCCTAGTGTAGCATGGCAATACCTTACCCGGACAACTCCTGGCCTCCTCAGAAGCTTTCCAGAGGTGACCAGTTCCCACTTCCTGTGATCTCCTGTCACATCTGGGATGTGCTCCAAAATGGGGGGCTACACATGGCCCCCGCATGCCTCTGAACACCTTCCATACGTTACCAAAAGGCACCGGCGCAAACTAAACTGGAGGTGATTTCCCAGCGTGCTCAGAAGGCCTTTGGAGACCCTTCAGCCATCGTCTCGCTGGCATCCACGGATATTCAAATCCACAGGGGCTGAGCTTGCACGGATAAGGAGGGTGCAACGCAGTTGGGGGACACCAAGAACAAACAAGGCAGTGGGCACCTCAAATGTACACTTCCAACGTGTCCGTCTGCCTGTAAGGCCAATCGAGGCAGTTGCCCTGGGAGGTAGTTTGGAAGGTGGCACTCACCTGCTTCCACGGATTGGAAGATGACGAGCAGAAAAGGAAGTACAGAGGAGAGGAGCAGAGAGGTGGGCTAGAGTGTCAGAGGCAGTGCAGGAAATGGGCAGAGTCTATGGGCATGGCAGTGGCGGGAAACACCAGCAGCCCCTTTCAAGTCTGCGGGTAGCAGTAGTAAGAGCATGAACTTGCTTCCCAGGTGTCACAGGGATGGTGGGTTTCAGTGGAAAGTTGTTTTTGCAGCTCAAACTGGAAGCAAATATGGCAGTGGGGGACGACGACCAGGAACCCACCGTCCCTCTCCAAAGCCAAGAGGCGACTGGACCCTGTGGCCAACCCCGCTTGGCACCCGCTCCAACCATATGGCGCTCTGCTTAACAGTCCTCGCCCCGTCAATGGGGGCCCATTGCGGTGGGCTCTTTTCCCAGGCTGAACGTGGCCGCCGCTGATAAATTGTAATTACCACTGATGCCAAAATGGCACTTAGAGAAAATAAGCACATTATTAGCATCTGCTGGATCCTGCTTGGAGTGCGGCGGCGGCAGCAGTGGCAGCGGCCCAAGCGCCCCCCTGCGCTCAGAGGGTGTGGGGCGTGCAGAGCCCACGTTGGGAAAGGGGGCTGGGCTTCTTCCCTCCCACCCCACCCCCAGCCAGGTCCCATTCAAGAAATCAGGGACCACGGATCCATGTTTCCTCTGTGGCGTGTTCTGGGTACTTGGCTTCTGGCTACGGCAAAATCATGGTAGGAGGTGCGTGCATGCGTGCGCTCTTTAATAGGTTGGCCTCCTGATGGTGCTAATTAAGATAACTCCCCTCTGCAAATGGTATTTTTTAATTGAAAGTCAACACAGTGAAAGTAAATAAAACAGTGAAGGGGGGCAATCCCAATCAGAACCAGGGGGAGGCAAAGTATTAAAGCTCCACCCAGCCCCCACATCAGCGGTCCCCAAACATTTTCAACTGGCTGTTCCTTTGACCTACTGGGCCACTGACTGTGGCTCCCAATTAGGACTACAATCCTATACACCTTAGAGGGTGGGGTGGCATTTTTTCCAGCTTTCATAGCCTGTAAAGAACAGAGTCCGACCTCGAGGACCTGTCCAGGCTTGATTTACGATTGCCTGCTGGAGCTCGACGGCAGCCAGAGGAGAGAACCACACTGAGAAGGCTACATCTGGGACTGAGGATTCGGTGAATCACAGAATACTGTACACTTGTTAAAAAAAAAACCCCAGTGGTGTCATCTAAATGATTTAACAACAGGTACACACTTTTGATTGGCACGTGTCGGGACCCACCCACCGGAAGTGACATCATAAGCCGGAAGTGATGTCGTGGCAGGAAGTGACATGAAAAAAGCCCTTTTTGAGGCCTCAGATGATTTTAAACTGACCCAACAGTTGCAACAGTATTCCACAGCACCCCCAGAACGTGTTAAGGAGGCCTGGCATCATGTTAAAGTGACCCAACAGTTCCAAAACCCCAGAGCAGCTCATTTTTCAGTGGCAAGGCAAGGCAAGGCTCCGCTCGCTGCCTTCCTGGCTCTGAGAACGTGCAGGCAACTCAAACGTGCAGGAAATTCAAACGTTGCAGGGGGCGGAGTTGACGAGTGGGTGGGTGAATGGGCGGGGCCAGCTGTAATCCTAGAAACCGGTACTCGCGTACCCCTGCGTACCCCCCTGCATGACATCACTGAAAAAACCCATTTAAAAAACGGTGGTTTAAACTAGCCTGCTCATGTAAGCCGCCTTGGGCATTTGCTTCAGCAAAACGGGAAAAGCGGAATTTAAATTCTCCAAATAAACAAGCTCGGGGAATTTGCAATTCGGTCAGCTAGCTCTCACCCCTGCCCTGCACCCGGGGGGGGGGGAAGGAAGGGGCAGATTGTCAGTCAAACAAAAAGGCTTTCCAACACAGCAACAGTTCGTAGAGGCGTTTTATAGCTCGTCCGACAAGGCAGCGCACCGTTAATTGAACACACACGCACACACAGAGAGAGATTGCGCCACGGTTTGAACACACACATTGTAACAGATACTCAAGCGGGCCGGTGGTGGCACGGAGTGGCAGAAGCAAATAACCGAGGAAAAAAAGGAAGGCAGCCAGCTTTCCCCGCCTCCCTACGTCCCTCCCGTCTTGCAAACGATGCCCTTGTCGGACATCTTTCCCAGAAACCCTTCAACCGCGTAGGCCGAGAACCGCAATGTGGCTGCACCAGCGATGCTCACACTACACCTGCCGTGGCACATTTGAAATCCAAGGGGATTCCTGAAGTACGACGTCAGATTACGACGCGGCACATCTCGGAAGGGAAAAGGGCCAGAGCCACAGTCTTGGCATGGCCGATGCTCGGGCCCGCTGGCAGAAGCGCATGGCGAAGCCGGGACACCACCTTTGGCACAACGGAGGGAAACTGTGTCCATTCCAGACACCCTCCTGAGCACCACAGATTCGTAAGGACCCAGTAAGCTTTTTCAGAAGCCTTGTTAGGAGAGGAAATAGAGAGGATTCCTATTCGTAGCGGTCAAAGGAGCAAAGGGGACAGGACCCCAACCCAGTCGGCAAGACGCAACTGGAACAGGGACAATAAAAATCCCCCTGCATCAGGTCCATTGAAATGAACGGTAGCCACATGAAAGCACAGCTGTGCTCCTGGGTTGCTACCGTTCACTTCAAAAGCTTGACGCAGGAGGGAAAAAAAGGGGGACCAAGCTTCACCCCAATCCCATCTGCAAAACACAACTGGAAGCGGGATAATAAATGTTCCCCTGCACACGTTCCACGGCAAGGAATGGTAGCGGCCTGAGAGCACAGTGCACTCCCACGCGGCTACCATTCATCTCCAAAGCTTTATGCAGGGGGGAAAAAAATGAGGAAAGCTAGGAACGGAACCAAAGCTTTTGAAAAAGACACAAAAATCCTTGAACGTCCACTGTGTATGGCTACCCTTACATTCAGTCGATCACCTTCTGACCTATTTTAAACACTGCGCTGGAATTTCATTGGGCACTTCAACAGGGGGGCCAACTGTGCTGTGGCCCGGACGCCCCTCCGCACAGAAAAGACGTGGGGGGGAGAGAGAGAGAGAGAGAGAGCAGGTGCCCCTGCAGGACAGCCCTGATGCACAAACCCCCAAAGCCGGACTCGCGTTCGACACAGCCGAGTTGTGCCACCGCAGCTGGAGAAACTCGGAAGGTGGTGGGCACTTTGGCGGAAACACATCGGGGTCTCCAAAACGAATACAGTTGAGACACGCCCCTGTGTTGCGTTTACTCATGAGGTTCCTTGAGAGACTCGGCAAGTAAGTCCTTAAAGAACGGGGGAAACCTGCTGGGCCTGAGGAGCGACCACAGGGGAGGGGGGCGGGGAACGTGCGTCCCTTGACTTCCTCTTGCCTTCACTTATGTTTATAATGACACAAGAATTCAGTGTACGAATAACAAGGCGGTAACCCCCCAAAAAGGCTCCAGTGTTTGTCTAACTGCAACATCTGCCAAGCTGCCCCCCCCCCGGGCAGGGGGCGGGCGGCAGGAACAGATGAGGACATTAAAAAGGAATAAATATCGGGTTTCTTTTCAAGGGCAAATTTTGCCCAAACGGATCCGGTCGGCACCCTAGGCTAGCGTTGCCGTGCGATGGCACAGAAATGACGCCGCATCCGGTAAGGCTCGGGAACGGTCACCGTCCCCCGGCCCGCGCGAGGCAGCTTGCAGGCGCCCATGCCAAGCGTCCGACACACATACACACACGCGCCCGCGCGCCCCAGCAGGAGCGCGGGGCCGGGGGGGGGCGCCCACGGTCACCACCAGAGGTTCGGCGGCTCCTCGGCCACTCTGCTTTTGAACAGGGTGATTTCGTCCAGGTGCATCATGGGGACGTCCCGGATGACCTCCGTCAAGTCCTCGTGCAAGAGTGGGAAGATGACGACGTTCAAGGCGGGTCGGCCGGCCTGGAAACTAAACCAAACGCAAGAGGTGTTAGGGGGTGGAGACGTCGGTCCTCTGATGATGATGAAAAAAAACGGTATATTATTGCTAGAGAGGGGTGGCTGCCGTCAGAGGAGCCCACCGCTGCCTCTCTGTATGAGTCACTGTTCTGTGTGCTTCCCGGAAGGAGACACCGGCAGAGCAGTCACCCAGAGACCCAACTGGCAAACTCCCACTGAGGGTGGATAACTCTGCGTCATGCAAACATGCAAAGCAGCCCCGAGTCACCAAATTTCTTGACCCTATTCGCTGCCAATTCCCATTCTACCTATATGGGATTACTATGTTCACGTTTTGTTCTCACTTCGGCGCACGCGGACTTTGCTCCACATTTGCCTGGCCCTTTAAGGTCCGCTACGGAGAACCTGCTCTCCAACCTATTCCAAGTGGAGATTTGACTGGCAGCTACAGGAACAGGGCCTTTTTAGTTGTAGCGCCACAGCAGGAAAGAAAAACTATTTCAGAGCACATCCTAATCGGTGGCTCTGAAGGATTTCCCATTCCTGCCGAAGGCCATTTGCGCTGTGTTTACAGATTCCCAGTCAGATCTCGAACCTTGCGTCGAGCCCAATTTGATCTCTTCCGGGGCACAAAATAAGACACGATCTAACTAAAAACGATCAACTCCCAGCAACTTCAGATTTTCTGCCGATTCTACTTTTGTTAAAAAGGATAAATCGAGTGCACACTCCCCCTCCCATCTCCCTCCCCCCCCTCCCAAGTTTGGTGGTGGAAAATGTAAGAATACAAGGCGCCGTGCCAACAGGGGCGGAACTGCCGAGCTCGCGAAAAGAACCGCCGCAGTTATAAGCCCATGCACAATATTTACCAGAAATTTAAAAAAGGAAGAGTTTAAGCCGGCTTAGACTGCAAGCCCTGCATAATGGTGGCCGCGGAGGGAGGAAATAGGATGCCCGGCGGGGGGGAAGAAACGCACTCCCACAAAGCGAGCGGAAAATATTTCATATTGATCGTCGGAGGGGATAGAGCCAGTCGTGCCTGTTTTGGCGGGGGGGGGGGGGGGAGCTGCAATCATTTAAGACGGGGCTGCTTCTTTTGCCGTGTGTGTGTGTGTGTGTGTGTGTGTGTGTGTGTGTGTGTGTGTGTGTATTTTTTAACTCGGTGTCTCCCAAACCGCTGGGAGCCAACGCAAGCATGTATCCCCCACATTGAAGGTGTGTGGGGACCTTCTCCCAACAGAATTGCCCCCAAGTGTAGGATGGGGGGGGGAAAGGCCATTAAAGCTCCGTAGAGGAGCCCCTACTCTGCCTGCAAGGGGTGTCGCGGGTTCGATCCCGGGCAGCGCTGGCAAGGCAGGGCCATGAAGGCCCCCTGGTTGAAACCCAAGTGAGCAGCTACCAGTCAGTGCCAGAAACACTGAGCCAAGAGAACCGGTTGTGGGGGGCTCTGACAAAGGAATGCTCTCCCTACAAAACGTCCCCTCCTTCACTCTCGCTGATAAACCTGTGCTTAGATTTTAGGTCTCCTGCTACAAAAAAAAATCACACACACACACACACACACACACACACACACACAGCAATTGGAATGCCAAGAAGCACTCTTGCGTAGCCTTTTCCCTGACATGCTAGTTTTCTGCATGCAGGGATTCCCCCTTCTCACGCGATCATTCAGGGAAGATGTATTTAACCAGACAGCGGTTCTGATCAAAATTCTCTCTTGCAATCAGTTTGTCAGCGAGGGTAACAAGTGAAGAAGAGAAGTAAAAATTAACGTACGACGAAGGCCAAAAACCAGCAGGAGATGCCTGGCCCGTGAGAACTTAGAACGGGAGCAGAAGCCACCCAAGTTTGCAACTGTAGCCGTTCCACTCGTAGTGCTGCTTCCACGAAGTGGTGGGGGGGGGGCAAGCAATGACAACAGCGATGACACAAAAACAGGCCTTAGCCCTGGGGGGGGGGGAGGAATGTTGATTCAGCAGTGGTGCCAAGCCACAAGCTCAAGAAACAGGCCCGTAAACCCATTGGACTGGTTCTCGAGAAACAAACTATCTCTCTCCCCACCTCCTCCACCAGCACTGCCGGCTGTGCAGCGCAGTGAAACCTTTGGGCAAAATGCTTCGCGATCCAAGAGCAGGCGGCCTCGGAGGAGCGCCACGCGCGGTGCCAAGTCGCCAAAGGCGAGCGGGCGCGGATCAAAGGGCCGGGTGCCCCGCCGGCCCTGCCGAGATCTCCGGGCCGCGCTCTGCCGCCGCACGCTCAGACACACCGGAAAGTTGTTTCCCCAACATCTCCCCGCAAATTAAGAAGTTATTTCAATAATTGGCCAATTAAGCCTAATTCCTACTTGGGAAACACATTGACAGCCGCGGCGGATGCCTCTTGTTCTGCCCTCCCCGCCTGCACGCCGAATGGCAGCGCCGCTGCAAGAAGAAAGCCGGCACCTGGGAAGGAGGGGGGGCGACACAGATGCTGGCAGCGCCCGACACCTGCTGCCCTGCCGACGGAGCCGTCCCAGCTTCCTCCCACGATGCTCGTGCTGAGAACGGAGGCAGCTCGGGGCCAACCCAGACGACACCAGAGATCTACGCGGCAACCTTGGCCCGGTTTCCTCGACAGCAGCGCCCACGGTGTGCGGCAGGTTTACGCAACTACTCACAGGGCCACACCCTTGCCACTACTCACAGGGCCACACCCTTGCCACAGTCCGCGGCCAGCAGGACCGCGTGTGCAGTGATGTCATTCAGGGGGAACGGACCAGAACGGGCGTCCCGGATCCTAACGGGCTCCGTGGCTGGTTCCGGGTTCCCGACAAGTGCCAATCAAAAGTGAGTTCCTGTTCCTAAATCATTTGAATGACACCACTGGGCGTGTGGCTTCCAAGCCTGAATGCTTCAGTACAGCAGGCCCTCCCAATCCGTGGGGCTGGGACCCACGGAGTTGACTCAGCGCGGGTCCCAACATGCCTCCCGGCCGACCCACTCCGGGGCCAGCACGCTTCCCAACACCCCGGCCCTGAACAGGGCTGACGCTAAACGGCTTCTGGGACGCTGGATCTGGCCCGCGGGCCACAGTTCGGAGGCTGCTTTCCTAAGACTGGGGGCACAATCCTAACCGGGAGTTCGGCCTGCACAGTGAGGCTAGCAAAATTGGGCGGGAGCTGGGACAAGCGACGGGAGCTCGCTCCGCCGTGCGGTCTTGAACTGCCAGCCTTGCGGTCAGCAAGCGCGGCGGCAGCGGTTTAACCCGCAACGCCACCACGCCCCTTTTCGTGGGGAGGGGTCGTCAAAACACGCCGTTCCCCCCACCGGCAATCTGAAGGGGTACAGTCCGTTCCAGCACCGCAGCACCCTCCCCCCTTACTCTGCTCCACGCCTAGACTTGGGGGCTGCTCGGCTTCAAATCAGGCAGGGCCGGAAGAGGGAGAGGCTCCTCCCACTAGCGGCAAGGCCAAACTCCAAAGGTGGCGCGCCGACTGCCATCCCTCCTTTCGTCCTCACGACCACCCTGCGAAGCAGGCGAGGCTGGGCATGGCTGACCCAAGATGCTTCGTGGCTGGGCAGGATCCGAACCCCCAACTCTTAAGGTTTGCTGCCCGGTTCTGCACAAAACGAACGTGCACACATCCACGCCGGTTCACAGACCCCTCCCCGAAGCCAAGCCTGAGCCCGAAGGAATCAAGGCCCCAGCTAAGTGCGGGTGGAAGGAGAGACGCTCTTTCCGAGGAGACAGGAGGAGGAGGATTAATGAGCCGGAGGGGCCGACGGGGGTAAAAAATAGAAGAGGACGGATTAAATATTTACAGCTTGACTAAATGACAATTAAAGGGAGTGGGCGGTGGGAGGGGAGGGGAGGGAGATACATATTTTAAGGGTGCCGTCACTGCGGCAGGAAAAGAGAAGGGAAAAAGAGGGTCTGTTTCGGGCGACTGAAGGAGTTGGCGCTTGGCTGGAAGGACTCCCGGCTCGGAAGGCAGGCGGAAAACGTTCCCTTGCCCCCCGACCCCCGTGCCTGGAAGCAAGAACACTGGCAGGGCAACCCGGCCCAGAGAGAAGCCCCACTGAGCTCAGTGAGGGGCTTGCTCCTAAGGAAGCGGGCACCGGATCGGGGCCTTGGTCACCTGCCGCCAACTCGGACGGGGAAACGCGCACCCCTGTTTACTGGCCTTTTGTCGCTGGAAATCCTAACCAGGAGGAGGAGGAGGAACAGCAGTGCTGGGGTGACCCTTAAATAATTAAAGGTGGGACAACCTACTTGTGGGCCACCAGCTGAAAAGACCGACGGGGACACAGGCGGCAGCTGCCCCCCCCCCGGGGCCAACCCTTGATCCGTGCTGCCAACACAAACTGGCCAAACCTCTCCAGGCAGGAACCGCTCCCTGCCCCACCTAGCGACACCTCCTGCATGCAAAAGTGATGCCCCCCACGGATCTAGGGCCCCCATACTTCTCACGCTCGGTGCTGGGGTGGTGGTTAGGGCCCCCACCTTCAAGCTTCTCACGCTCGGTGCTGGGGGGGGGGGAACGCACACTCTTCCCGGACTCTTCCGAAGACCCCCCCAAATCCAGGCCTTCCTGCTCCTCAACAACTCACGGAGTCCCAAGCCTCCTTCACTCCCAGCCACTGCCACTACAACGGCATCCCTGGAGCCCGGAAAGAGGCGGCAGCATCGCGCACCAGTGGCCGCCCCTTCCTGCGGACACTGAAACGAAGCCCGAGCCTCGGCGGCAAGATCCGGCGGTTGAAATCAAACCGTGGGCACAGCCTGAAGCGCTGGCTCTGCTCGGTGTTCAGTGCGCAGGTTCGACACTTTTGTGACTTGCCACAAGTTAACATCATCTCCTCCTCTACTCCTGCTGTATCAGCTGTTTTCACACACACACACACACACACACACACACACACAAGACCAACCCTCTCTGCGCTTGAAAAATCCCCCATGTCTGCACTGCAGTGCCTCCATATTTTTTTTCCCCCATCATCAGACGGGTTGTCATAAGAGGCGCACCCCGAGAGCCCAACAGCACGCTTGCTAGCACAAACATTTCTGTAACGCGCACCCCTCCTCGGCCCAGCGCACTGGCAGGGGGAAGGGTCTGCGCCGCCCGCTCCGAGAGATCAGGCGGAGAGGCAACGGAGCACGTTATTGGCATGCTGTGCTTGGCATTGCTTCTGCAGTGGAGAAAACATTTTGTGTGTGTGTGTGTGTGTGTGTGTGTGTGCGCGTGTAAGTAAAATACTTACCCTGCAGCAGAGGAGTGGGTGGAAACATTACTGCGCTTTTAATGAGACACCACAGCTCCACCTACAGGAGACGTAGGGGAACGCCTGTACAGGACAGTCCCGGAGTCATTTCCCTGGCGCTCAGCAGAGGAGGGGGTGCAATTTGCACGGGGGTGGGGGGGTGGGAAGCAGCAGGGCTCCCCTGGGACAGAGCCTGGGGGGAGGGGGAGGGTCCCCCGGCTGAAGCTAAGAGGGCCCAAATCTGGCCAGGGCCTGGAGGGGAGACTGCCTTGGAGCACTTGAATCCCCTGATGGGGTTACAGTGGTGTAAAAGGAAGCGGGTGGGGAAAGGGTGTGCCCGGGCCTCCACACACACACCCCACACACACGCTTCGAGGCAGGGGGAAAGGCCACAACCCTGCCAGTCCTCTCCAAGCGACGGCCGCCCCTGCTTAGCAGCAGAGACACGGAGCGGCAGCCTCCTGTCCTCGTGCGGGACGTCCCAAGCGGGAACGGCGCGAGCAGCGGAGAGGAGGCAGCCAGCGCCACGACGCCCCCTTTGGAACCCAAGAGGTTTCTGGGGCGCCACAGTCAGAATCGGGGCCCTGGAGGGCCTGCGGCCTGATGCGAGCCTCCCTTTTCCATGTCAGGAAGAACGACGGGAAAGGAAATTGAGCAGGACCGACGGGGAATATATTGCGTTGCTGGCACTGCTGCTGCGCAGCAAAATTCCTTCCTTGAAAAAGAGAGAGATGGGGACACAGAGGAGAGGGGAAAGCCCGCACGAGGCGGGAGGGGGGAGAAAAAGCAGCTGCAACCAGACTGCGAACAGCATCACGGGGGAGCTCAGGGCCGCTGTGAGATCTTGGGCAGACGGAGAGCCTGAGAAGGAATTTCTGGTCCTTACAGCGGGGCGGGGGGGAATGTCAATCCCCGTAGATGAATTCCATTAAGGAACAGAGGCAAGCTCTGTGCGCGAGAATCCGCTGACCTCATGGGGAGCCGAGCGGCCCGCCTCTTGGCAGACGGCCCGCCGGCTGCGGTGCCAGAACGCGGCAGGGGGCTGGAAGGAGCCACTCGGCCCAGAGTCCCTCCAAGGCCGGATTACGACGCCCGAGGGCTTGGCGGGGGGGGGGGGCAGCGCCGTGACTGAGTACTTCTACGGCTCTTCCTCCCTCACCCCCCCCCACAGGCATTCATAAAAAACAGGCACACATTAGTTCACTCATCTTTACAGCAGCTCTGTAACGTCGGGCAGGGGGTGAAACTGGGAGTGCCGGGGTTAAAAAATGGAAGCCTGTCGAGACGGGACAGTTTGATGCGCCTGAAATGTCTCCTCCTTGCATTTCCGTTCCGTTCCCAAATTTCCTTACCCACGGGAACAAGAGTGTTACGATCGCTGCAGCATCCACGGCCTGTTCTTGGCTATCCGCGGCGGCCATCCTGAGCTATCCGCGGCAGGACATTCTGAAGCTATCCGCTCCTGGCGTTCCTGACCAGTTTAGCTAGCGCTCTCCCTAACCCCGTTGATCCCATAGGGCAGTGGTTCCCAAACTGTGAGCCGTGGATCCTTGGGGAGCTGCAAAAACCAGCCAGAGACCCACGGAATCCTCGCGGATAAAACCCGCCACCCGAGACCATGTACCAGATTGTAGCTCTGATGGCGGTCCGCGGCCAATGGCCCAGTGAGGCAAGGGAGCCACCAGTCGAAAAAGTTTGGGAACTGCTGCCGAAGGTCAATGATTGGGCACTTGCCAATTCATTATCCGCTGGGTTTCGAGATAACGAGATTATCTCCAGCGGATAACGAGAATTGACTCTGTTTGGGAATGGCACCCAAATACACATTGTTTGTCTGAACACAGGAAGCACAAGCTAGAAAAGGCACAAAATTCAACACCAACAGCCAGCATTTTTCCCCCCGACACCCCTTCCCCTTCACCCCACCCTAAAACCCCTCTTGGAACAACAGTACTTCAGAGCATTGTGCTGGCTGTACCATCGCCCTGCAAGGCTAGGAGGGTGTCACTTGCCCCCAGTTGAGCAGGATCCGAACCAGAGGCTGCCCGTAATCGGAACCCAACACCCCAGCCAGGGGGTGCACTAAGGGCCAAACCACACGTCCATTTCTTTAGCCTTGGGAATGGATGTAGCCATAGCTCATCCGTTACAAAAAGCACACTGGGAGAGAGGGGGGTGGCGGGATTCATCTTGGGGTGCAAGTGGAGATCTGGATTGGGGATCGGCTGGCTCCAAGGTGGCTCTCCAGGGGCCAGGAAGGGTGGAACTGGCCACTCTCATTTTCACCCCACAAGACCCCGATCCGGGGGGGGGGACTGGGATGGGCCTGCACTCACCTCCGAAGCAGGGACTGCTGCAGGCTTTTGCAGACGGTCAGAGACTCCCCCGTGAACATGTGGCACATGATGAGCTCGAGGCAGGCGGACACGAAGGCCGTCACGGCGTCGGGCTGCAGGGTCCCGCTCCGGGAGATGATGCAGAAGCGCTGGAGGGAGGCGCAGTGGCTCAGGGCCTGGAAGAACTGGGCGTTGGCGTTGAAGTACGGCTGCTCGAGCCTGCGGGAGGAGACAAGGGCCAGCCACGTGAAACGGGGGCACGTTTTCCGAGCGGACAATTCCCCACGCCCGCAGCCTGTCCCTTCAAAGCCATCGAAGAGCCCCCACAGACAGACACTGGCGTGCAGGCAAGCTATGGGACCTTCTGCCACATCTACGACACCAAGCCTGGAAGAACGCATCAGATCAGGAGTTCCCAACCTTAACGTGGTCATGGCCAAACCTTCCCAGCGCCGCCATCTTGGATCGCGCAAGATCTCACGGGGTCCAAGATGGTGGCACCCAAGAAGAAGAGGTAGACGACGACATCCCACAGAGTTTGACATCCCGCAATGGCATCCTGCGTTTGCCAGGGTGCCCTCAGGCGCTGTGGCACATGGCTTGGGAACCACTGTGTTAAATAATTGGCCACTATGGAGAGGTTAGGGACGTGGTGGCGCAGCGGGTTAAACTGCTGCTGCTGCTGGGCTTTCCGACCGGAAGGTTGGGAGTTCAAGATTGCACAACGGAGTGAGCTCCCGTTGCTTGTCCCAGCTCCTGCCAACCTAGCAGTTCGAAAGCACCTAAATGCGAGGAGATAAACAGGGACCACTTCGGGGGGAAGGGAACGGCGTTCCCTGCACTACGGCGTAGAGTCATGCTGGCCACATGACCACGGAAGCTTGTCCTCGGACAAAACGCCAGCTCTACAGGCTTTGAAACGGAGATGAGCACCGCCCCCTACAGTCAGTCACGACTAGACCATTCGGTCGTGGGGAAACCTTTACCTTTTTATGGAGAGGCTAAGTGAAATAGGTTGTAATGCACCATCCAGACCACCAGGTGGCACTGTGGCTTCACAATGAGAGGCAGCTCTGTTTGCCTGGGCAGTTTTCATTGGTCCGCGTAAGCAACGAAAATCCAGTTTCTCTAGATCAGTGGTTCCCAAACTGTGGGTCGGGACCCGCCAGTGGGTTGCGAGCCACTTTCAGGTGGGTTGCAAAGCACCTAGAGCAGCCATATTGAGAAGATGGGGACGCCGGAAAGGGTGAGGGGTCCCGGTGCTGAAACGTGTGAATTGCAGCCAGGCAACCCGCCTCCCTCCAACTCACCCAGGGAGCCAGCTTGAACCTGCCCCCCTGCTTTGAATCAGAAAATACGAGGCTCCGTTGGAGGGTACCAAGCCGTTTGAATGGAGGCGCCAAGAAAAGATAGCGTGAGAGACGGAAGCCCACCTCTCAAGGAACCTGGCATTTCCTGCCATCTGTCTGCCTGCCTCCCCCCTGGCAAAAGATAGCCCACCCTCCCGCTGGGCCCCAAAAGCCCCCCCGATTCCCCAGGGGAAGCAGCCGTCCCGAGCGAGGCTGTGTGAAGGGAAGGCGCAAAAAGGGGGCTTTGGTGTGGAACAGAAAACCATCATCACCAGCACTGTGTAACAGAGGGGTCACCCTGGGTGGGGCCGACGGGCGGGGGTACGGAGGCCCCTTCCCAAGAAGGAGCTTCAGTTGCAGTACAATCCACTTTGGGTCGGAGGTGAACAAACATAAGAAGCCCTCTGCTGGATCAGGCCAAAGGCCCATCTAGTCCAGCTTCCTGTATCTCACAGCGGCCCACCAGGTGCCCCAGGGAGGCACGAGACAACAAGAAGCCTGCGTCCTGTTGCCACTCCCTTGCACCCAGTACTCTGAAGTAGCCTACTACTAATGTAAGGAGGTTGCACAATCCATCATGGCCTATAGCCCACAATGGACTTTTCTTCCAGAAATCTGTCCAATCCCCTCTTGCACACTTAGGGGGCCCAAGCCCAGAAGGTCCTCTCACCTGAGATCCCGCAGGCACTTGCAGTGCCTCAGCATGTCCATGAGGGCCGGCATGTAGCTGGCCTTGCCCATCAGGCCCAGGTTGGCCAGGGACAGCGTCCGCAGGTGCTGGCACCGGACCCCGACGCTCACCAGCCCGGAGCCCGTCAGGATGCTGGGCAGCTGCGCCAGGGTGAGGTGCTGCAGGTAGGCCAGCTGGCCGATGGCCGCCACCTCGGCGTCCCCCACGTGCTGGGCCCGCCCGCAGGGGGGCAGCGAGTTCCGGATGGCGGGCTCGTTGCGGGGCATGGCCGAGGAGAAGCTGGAGCCGATCAGCTCCAGCCGCTCCAGGTGGGGCAGGCGCTCCAGCAGGGTCCAGAAGACGGAGTGGGGCTTGGGGGCGCCCGGCTCGGGGGCGCCCCGGGGGTACGTCTGCACGCCGAGGCGGAACTTCTTGCCAGCGCCCTGGGAGACCGCGTGGGCCGCCGGCTGCGCGGGGGGCCTGTCCGCGGCCGGGGCGGAGCCGTCGGCGACGGCGCAGACGGGCAGGGCCAGGGACAGGAGGCCGCTCAGGCGGGCCAGCAGCTGGCAGAGGTGGCGGCCCAGGCTGCCGGAGCTGTGGTGGTGCGCGGCGGAGAGGTTCAGGTGCCGCAGGTGGCAGCAGGAGGCCACCAGGGTCTCGGCGATGCCGCCGTCGATGTCGTCCTCAGCCTTGCGCAGCAGCGCGTCCGGGGACAGGCAGTGGACGCAGCCGCTCAGGTTCAGGCCCACCAGGCTGCGCAGGTCCTTCCCGCCGTTCAGGACCCGCTGCACCAGCTGCCCGCCGGAGAGGCTGCAGCGGCTGAAGCTGAAGTAGACGGGGCTGCGGAAGCGCAGCTGCTGGAGGAGGCTGGAGCCGTTCATCCAGGAGCGGGGCAGCTGCAGGGCGTCCAGGGTCACGTTCCGGGCCATGGAGTCCAGCAGGTTCCGGACGGCGCAGCTCTGGGCGAAGCCGCCAGGGGCGGAGATGAGGAAGGCGTGCAGCTTCTCCGGCGTCCGGTCGCTCAGCACCGCCAGGTACAGCCGCACCACCTCCTGGTTGACGGGCCCCGGGGCCAGCCGGGCGTAGAAGACCCGCAGGTCCTGGTAGTGGGGCACGTTGCTCTCGCCCACCATCAGCTGGCCGGAGATGATCAGGCCCTCCCGGGAGCGGTCCAGGATCTCGAAGTAGAGCAGCAGCTTCTCCAGGCGGGTGCAGCAGGGGACCACGCCGTAGGAGGGGGTGTGCAGGGTCTGCTTCAGCTCCAGCACCTGGCTGAGGGTGGCCTTGCACTCGCCGCTCAGCTGGGCGGCGTCGAAGCCCGGGTTGACGTCGAGGGCCAGGGAGCGCAGGCTCTGCAGGGCCGACAGCATCTTGGAGAGGCGCAGGGAGGTCAGGGGGCAGCCCGACAGGTTCAGCTTCACCAGGTTCTTGCAGCGGATCACCTGGTCGACGGTGGCGCCGGGCAGCCAGTAGCAGCCGGCCATGTCCAGCTCGTGGATCTCCTTGCCGATCTCCCGCAGGAGCGCCTTCACCTGGTCTTTGTCCACCTGCGGCCGGAAGGGAAAAGAGGCTTCGGGTTAGGGGAGCTCGGCGACGGCAAAGGGTGGCTGGGCGTGCGGTCACGTGACTGCAGCACCGAGTGACTGAGGGATGTCACGGCACGAAAAAGGTTGCAGACCACCGTCTTAGCCTTTGGTAATTAAATGCAGTTAACTCTTCCCTGGCTTCCTGATCCATTGCTTATTCCAAAGGCCTTAGTCTGCATCTCTTTCCGCCTGGCCATGCGAAGTGCCACTTTAAGATGTTACTTGCTGGTCAGGCGGATGTTCAACCAGTAAAGTTCCCAAGATCAAAGCTTACCAGTTATTAACATTTCAGTATTCTTTTCTCCACCTTCGTGCTGGCACAACTCTAGTCTTAATCATCTAAAATATCCCAGTTTTGTAACTTATCAGCATCTCTCTCCCTCTCTCTCTCTCTCTCTCACACACACACCCCTTTTTTCCTAGACTGAAGGCTACCTTAAGCAGCCCAAATGCTTGGCCCAGTGGTACACAGTGCGGCCACTTTGCTGAAGCTACGCAGTTCAGGATCTGGCCAATGCCTGGATGAGGACTGGCTGGGAACTGAGGGCTCCATGACGGAAGGCAGGCAAGACAGGTGTGCAACACAAGCAGGTGCACCAGACTTGATCTCTCTCCCACGGTTTCCACCTTCAAAGAGGTGCACCAGACTTGATCTCTCTTCCACTCACTCTCTGCAAGGAGGGAAAAGACGGAAAGCCTCCCAACCTCTTTGAGGTGAGAACAATAAACGCAAGAAGCTCCTTCGCTTTGCCTTAAAATCCTCATTCTTAGCTGCTTCCCTCCCCACCCCACATGGGACTGCAGGAACCGAAAGCCCACAAAAACCCCCATGGTCCTGACTGCGACCGCTCCGTCCCCACCGTGCCGTTGACCTCGAGCGTCTTCCTCACCCGATAGTCCTTGTGCAGAATCACGGTGTGGGTGAGGCTTTTGTCGAGACTCAGGACAGAGAGCTTCCTGCAGACGCTCCGGACGTTCAGGACCAGATCCGCGACCGGGGTGTAGCGCAGGATGTGCAAGAGGATCTCGTCCGAGAACTCCATCAAGTTCATGCCGCCGCCGCCGCCGCTGCTGCTCTCTTCCCCTCTCTCCTCGCTTGCGGCTTCCTGAAAAGGAAAAAGGACAGCTGAAAGGATCAACTGCGGAGAAGCGGGGGAAAAACGGGAAAGAATGGATTCAAGGGGGCGCACCCTGACAGACCAAGGTCGGGACAGCAGTTCGCTAGGATCATGAGGGGCAAAGGCTTTGCACGCACAGCGTCCCAGGCTCAATGCTGGGGACCCTCCCCCAAAAAGGGGCCAGAAAAAGACTCTCTCCCTGCTTCGAACCCTTGCAAAGCGGCTGCCAGCCTGTGCTTGCCTGTACTGACCCTGAC
>JAJKFI010000053.1:6435768-6451006 GCA_029204185.1 Lerista edwardsae | reverse complement strand
CTTTGCATGCACAGCATCCCAGGCTCGATGCTGGGGACCCTCCCCCCAAAAAGGGGCCAGGAAGAAGACCTCTCCCTGCTTTGAATCATTGGAAAGCTGCTACAAGGCAGTGCTTGCCTGTGCAGAACCAGCAGGCAGCAGCTCGCTAGAATCATGAGGGGAAAAGGCTTTGCATGCACAGGCTCGATGCTGGGGACCCTCCCCGCAAAAAGGGGCCAGGAAAAAGACCCTCCCCCTGCTCTGAATCCTTGCGAAGCGGCTGCCAGCCAGCGCCTCGCAACGCTGGGCTGCCCCGTGCCGGGGTCCGGCTCTGCAGGCGGCGGCAGCCGCGGCGTCCTGCGTGGAGCGCCGGGAGAACGGCACGAGGCGTTACCATGGACACGCGCGGCTGCCACGCGACGGGGCGGGAGGGGGGAGGCGCCCGCCCGCGAGGCTCACCATGGCAACCGCGCGGCCGCTTACCTCTCCCGGGGCGGCCATGGCGAGCGGGCCTGGGCCGCGGCCTCGGCAGCCACCCCTCGACACCGAGCGCGCCGCCGCGATGCTCCCGCGACGCCTCTCCCGCACACACGCAGACCGAGAGCGCTTCCTCCCAGCCGGCTGCAGGGGCGGCGCGCGATTTCCGGCGCCCTCTTGACCTCACTTCCGGTGGCCTCGGAACCCAGAGCTAGGAAAAAGCGAGACTCTGGACTGCGCCGGTCTCAATTCCCCCCCATAAAGAAAGACCTCATTGGAACGTCTTTACTTAAGGTAAATTAAACTGAACGCTTCGTTTGAAAAGGCGCTTGCAAAAAGAAAACCGGACGCAAATCGAACCCGGAGGCTCGCAATGGCTGTGTGAGTTTGGCCTCTAGGTCTATAGCCAGCAGCGGTTCCTGCGGCCGTTAGGCGCCGCCATTTTTGGAGCGAGAACGCCGGTTCGGCGCCGCCATCTTTGGAGTGGCGCTTACAGGCCTCCCGCCCCGTTCGCCATCTTGAAGGTGGCATCTGATGAATTGCGGTTTGGGGGCGTGGCTTGCTTCGCCCCCCCCCCCCCCCCCCGCGCCCCGGGCGCGCCGCGCCCCGAGGGACGAAGTCTATCCCGAGCTATATTGGCGGGGAATTGAATTAAACGCCTGTTCTTGGTGTAATTCAGTGCAAATAGTACCCCTGCCCTGTCCCCCTTCACACTCCCTCTGTTGTCTCCCTTGTTTCAACGTCTGCACTGTATCCCCCTTGGAGCACAAACATGCGTGTCATCTAAACCACGTTCATAAGAAGAGCCCCTCTGGATCAAGCCCAATGCCCATCTAATCCATTTTCTGGAAGCTCACCCTGGGCCCCCAGTCTCCTCAGGGACTCCTCAGGGATTGCCTGCATCCTGTTGCCACTCCCTTATATCTGGCATTCTGAGGTAAAATTCTGAGGTAAATTAAATAGAATTTGCTATCCTCTCTGTGGGGAAGGAGCTATAATAACTTGCAACTCAGTCTGGGCCCTAAGAACATAAGAAAAGCCCTGCTGGATCAGGCCAAAGGCCCACCTAGCCTATCTTCCTGCATCTCACAGTGGCCCACCAGATGCCTCAGGGAGCACACAAGCCAACAAGATCCCTGCATCCTGTCGCCACTCCCTTGTATCTGGCATTCTGAGGTAAATTTATGAGATAAATATGAGGTAAATAAAACAGAATTTGCTATCTTGTCTGTGGAGAGCAAGTTATAATAACTTGCAATCCAACCTGGGCCTTAAGAAGAGATCTGATCCCCGCTGGATCAGACCAAAGGCCCACCTAGTCCAGCTTCCTGCATCTCACAGCAGCCCACCAGGTGCCTCAGGGAGCACACAAGACAACAAGATGCCTGCATCCAACGGCGGCATTCAGCCGGTACGCTGAGCGGGAGGAACGGGTGAGCAGCAGCTCGCCCGTAGCTTACCACTCTGGGTGGGGAAGACGGCGAAACGGAGCGGAAAACTACGGGTGAGCTGCCGCTCACCGGTTCCTCCCGCCCAGCGTACTGGCTGAATGCTGCCACTGCCTGCATCCTGTTGCCACTCCCTTGTGTCTGGCATTCTGAGGTAAATTTCTGAGGAAAAATTCTGAGTAAATGAATTGATTGATTGAATATAACAGTAAGAAATAAACAAGGCCGGTACAAGTGCAATAACCCATTTACCGATCAGTTTCTTTGCTTTTTCAATCTGCAGACATTTCAAACCTAGCAGCGGCAGAACAGGAAGATGAGTCTCTTGAACAGAGCCGAGTGGGCAGCAAATATATGCATATAAATGAAGGTTATGTATTAATAGGAAGGCAAAACCTTCAGCACATTGCCGGTATTACAGTACTGGTCCAATCCCTGCCACCTCCAAGAGGAATTCTGGAATCCTGGAAAGCTGTTGACCACACCAAGCAAAAAACCTTATTCTAAGCCACATGAATCTGAATTTGCTAGGTGAAAAGAGATCTGAAATAGAGCTGAATACTGAAGATCAGCCAATTAGGAGAAACTGAAGGAGGATGTTGTGCTACCTAAAGTTGAGACTTTCTTAGCAGAGAATAACGCAATCCTAACCTGGAGTTCGGCCAGCAAAGTTTGGCTGGCACAAGGGCCACCATAGATTTGGACTTTGAAGAGGCCTATTGGCTCAGTTTTCGAGGGTTACAAACAGGAAATGCAAGTTACCTCTGTACACCCGCAGAAACATTGTGTTTCATGAGCTGCATCTTCGTTGCTCTTCTTGGAACCTGTTCCAGGTTGGCTGCATCCTTCTTGAACAGAGTTGAACACAGGACACAATGCCCAGAATTGAACACAGGACTCCAGGTGAGGTCTCACCAATGCAGAGTAAAATGGAACCACAACTTCTCCCAACTTGGAAGCTATGGTTCTAGCTTACTCAAGCTTGAGACTTTTCTGAGCTCGTTCCTTGAGCCAAGGTTCCAAACCTAGTACAGTACAGCTTTGTCTCTAGGTTGCGTTGTTGAATTCAGCTTACGCACAGCCCCTAGGCAATCCAGAGGACTACTAAAATGGTTCACCACCACCCAAAACCCCCAAAGTCCTTTTTCTGTCTATTCCTGTATCCCAAAACAAACTCCTGCACCATACCCCACCCCACGAGCCTCTAAGGACCTATCCAGACCTCTGCCCCATGGTCTTTGTTCCTCCACTCTGATTGGGAGGGTCCGCCACCAACCCTCTCTCCCAAACTACTTCCCCACACCTGTGAATGCTCCTTAAAACCTACTTCACAAAGGCTTGGCACAACTACCGCCATCAAAGGGGGAAAAATACATGCAACTATATAATAATTGCAGGTCCATATGCTGTTTAAGCCCCTACCACCATTTCTCTTCCTGCATCGTGTCTTGCTGAGTTGGCAGGTGCCTTGGGGCAGGGACCTAGGCTCAATACAATGGCAGCACTGCATGACTTGACACCCACTTATACCAGATCTCAACCCAGTTGTGTAGTTCAGAAAATTGCCGTGTGCACTATAATTGGAAAAAAAAATCCCTTTATCAAGATACGCCTTTGTTATCACTTTTCCCCTGCTGGTATTGATTCTCTTAACCCACTGATTCTCTTAACTCTCTCCCAAACAGTGGGTCACGAGTCAATTTCAGGTGGGTCACATAGCACCCAGAAAACATGGGAAGATGGGACACTGGCCAGGGGAAAGGCTGTGTTTTTTGCTTGTGTCAAGGTTGTAAATAGGCTTTTTTTCCCCTTTCTGATCCACTTTGCTATTGGAAAATGTATGAGGAACACCCAACTGATTGCTGCATTCTCTGGCATCACAATGACAGCACTTCTGGCCATGACCACTTCCAGTAGGTCCCGGACAGACTGTGGGTCTAAAAAGTGGGTCCCAGTGCTAAAAGGTTTGAGAACCACTGTCTTGACCCATTCCAAGGCTGTAATTCTGGGCACTGGTCCTCCCCACCTATCCCCAATTTCCCATCCCTCCTAGTAACATGAAGAGCCAAACACCAGCCAAATGTCTATTGTGTGTATCTTTATTTGAACTGTAAAGTCAGTGTACAGTTTTGCCCCCACTTTATCCCATTTACATACTGGCACCAAATTGTGTAAGGAATTCCCCTACGTGAGGGGAAAGGGGGGTTAGACTGCAAGCCTTCACATCTAGGTTGGGAAGAAGGGAAACATCCACAGCCCAATTTGTAATTTTTGTTGTTGTTGCTCAACAGAAACAAAAAAACCAATGTGGAGCAAGTGTGTTTTGTTTTTAAGGCGCAGGATACAGAAAGACACTTGTTGGGTTTACACAGAAGCAACACTTTGCTAGAAACACCCAATTGGTATTTCTCGCAAGCTGGGCTGGGCTGTTGCCTTCAGAGGCTGGTTTAGCTTCCTCTCAATGCATTATACAATATTTTGGAACGACTATTTAAAAAAAAAACAGAGAAACAAATGTACAATCAAAGTTCTCAGATGCACTGCAGAACTTCTTAGGGGCTGAGGAAGGGAAAGGGTTTCGCTCCAACATTTTTTAAAGTAACAACTGCAGCTGTCAAAACTTTTCACCGTTCCAGTTTTTATATCCTGAGTCAAGCGCCAAACAAAAACAGATAAAGCCATGCCAAATCTCAAAAAATCTCGTTTTATGCGCAGTTATGGGGTTTTTTGTCAAAAAAAGAGAGAAGAGACAATTATTTGTGTAACTAGTCCCGGTTGGTTGGGGTTTTTTGTTTTAGAAGCATTTGCGGTGGACAATGGAAGGTCCAGATTCGTCGTACTCTTGCTTGCTGATCCACATCTGCTGGAAGGTGGAGAGAGAGGCCAGGATGGAGCCCCCAATCCAGACAGAATATTTGCGCTCAGGTGGGGCAATGATCTGTGAAAGGGGAGGAGACATAGTTAAAGGCGGAGTTAGAGGCGGGGCCAAAAGGTGGTTGACAGTAGTTGGTCAACAGGCTGCTGCAGTGGCAACTGTTTCCCATTGCAAGGATACCTCCCAATCAAGAACAGTCACTTTCTGCCCTCCCCACTCTCAAGATTTGGGGCACAAAATTCCTTTGCAAACCCAGAAGCCTATTTACGTGGCTGCCATCAACTATCCTGGAAGAAAGGCCTGGTCTTCTAGGGAATAACTGGTCCAATACATTTGTTGTGCATTTCCAAACTGCCCTTCCTCCAAAGAGCTAAGGGCTGGGTATACTGTGCCTTCCCCCCTTTTGGTCCTCACAACAATCCTATGAGGTAGGAGAGGCTGAGAGATGCTGGCCCAAGAAGCTTAATTGCTTGGTGGGGATTTGAACCTGGATCTTCCAGGTTTAAGTCCAACACCTGAATCACAACACCACCCTGGCTCTCAGTTGTGATCCCCCCCCCCAACCTCAGGATGCCATATTGAACCATCTCTAAACCTAGTATGATGCTCGGGCTACCATTGGCACCAGCGGTGGACTAAGGCTAACCAAGCAGCAGCAAAATGGGCAGTTTAGTCATTGTTCCACCTCCTACCAGCAGCCTGACCCCCTCCCCCAAAAAGGGGAGGACGAGGCAGGAACAGAGGCTCACCTTGATTTTCATCGTGCTGGGTGCCAAGGCTGTGATCTCCTTCTGCATTCTGTCGGCAATGCCGGGGTACATGGTGGTGCCGCCGGACAAGACGGTGTTGGCGTACAGGTCTTTACGGATATCCACGTCGCACTTCATGATGGAGTTGAAGGTGGTTTCGTGGATGCCGCAGGATTCCATACCTATCCAGAGAAAGAGGCAAGCGTTAAGACCACCAAGATTGAGACATGCAACAAGACTGATGAACAGTGGCACCATTGCGTCTCAACAAGACGGCCGGCCACTTACCCAAGAAAGAGGGCTGGAAGAGGGCCTCAGGGCACCTGAACCGCTCGTTGCCAATGGTGATGACTTGACCGTCAGGGAGTTCGTAGCTCTTCTCCAGGGAGGAGCTAGAAGCCGCGGTGGCCATCTCTTGCTCGAAGTCCAGTGCGACGTAGCACAGCTTCTCTTTGATGTCCCGCACGATTTCCCTCTCGGCCGTGGTGGTGAAGCTGTAGCCCCTCTCGGTCAAGATCTTCATGAGGTAGTCGGTCAAGTCGCGGCCAGCCAGATCAAGACGGAGGATGGCGTGGGGCAGAGCGTAACCTTCGTAGATGGGCACAGTGTGGGTGACGCCATCACCAGAGTCCATCACGATACCAGTGGTGCGGCCAGAGGCGTACAGGGACAGCACGGCTTGGATGGCGACGTACATGGCCGGGGTGTTGAAGGTCTCAAACATGATCTGCAGCAGGGAAAGAAGCCAATAGAGTGAGGAAGCTGGCGAGACCCTCGTGCACTCTAGTCATGCTCAGAGGATAAAGCATCCACGTGCCAGTCAGCTATGGGGCTACACAACCAAGGCAAGTGGTTAAGGTCGGCAATCACAGCTTCCATTGTGTCCACACGCTCCCCCCCCCCTCTCCCCCCACCCATTACACAACACAGAGAAGGTTACAGAAAGTCAAAAGGTCACACTCAAGTCAAACGTTAGTGGAGAGGCCACAGTGTAAAGCGATTTTGCTCGCCAGTCAAAAGAAAGCCAACGGCAGACAGACAGATAAAAACCTTTCAAGATCCAGCAAGAGAGATTCAGACCAGGAAAGGGAAACCCTGCAGGAGGTGGACAGAAGAACAAAAAATAGAAGGCTGGTGAAGAAAAGGATGAAATGTTGCCAGGTAGCCTCGACTGGAGTGGAAGGAAAAAAAAAAAGAGGCCGCAGTGGGGCTTGCCCCACATATACCTGTGTCATCTTCTCTCTGTTGGCTTTGGGATTCAGGGGCGCCTCTGTCAGCAACACAGGGTGCTCTTCGGGGGCGACTCTCAGCTCGTTGTAGAAGGTGTGGTGCCAGATCTTTTCCATGTCATCCCAGTTTGTGACAATGCCGTGTTCAATGGGGTACTTCAGGGTCAGGATTCCTCTTTTGCTCTGAGCCTCATCGCCAACATAGCTGTCTTTCTGGCCCATGCCGACCATCACACCCTGGAGGGGGGGAAGAAGGGAGCAGAGGCCGATGTCAAGGCTGAGCAGATTTCAAATACATACCAAGGGATGCATACAATCATGTTTGCCAAGCGTTTCCAAGTTTCTAGTCCTTATGGCTACAGAGCTTTGGAACCTTGCAACTAGGAAACATGATCTGACAGGGAGGCAGCAGTTCTCCCCATTTGTACAGCGGGAAACATTTGTCTAGAGCGACCATTTTCAACCACATTGGTGGGTCGTGAACGGCCTGCAGGTGTGTCGTGGGAATTCTGGGGAGGGGTCATTAATAGGGCCACTGGGGAGGCGAGTGCAGAAAACGTTTGTCGCAGTTTCACAGTTCAGGGCAATACTGACCCCTGGTTCACAGCCAGCCAGCCAAGCTAGGGAAATTAGAATGTCACTCCCAGGTAAATCCAGGAAGTTTGTTTGTGTGCTGGGGGAAAACAGAGTCCAAGAAGGACCAGAGCTCAGCTTATGTCCAGACTCCAGTTTAAGTCTATAAACCAACACGGATCCATCTGAATTCTGCCCAGCTGCCAACAGGCTCCAGGTGCAAGCTAGTGAAAACCCTGCGGGGTGGTAGCATGTTCCAGTCGTCGAAGAGCTCCGCCAGCCCGGCATTTGACTGCCACAGAGGGGCCCAACCCGGACACCACCCCGATCCATACCTGGTGTCTGGGGCGGCCCACAATGGAGGGGAACACGGCGCGAGGAGCATCGTCCCCAGCGAACCCGGCTTTGCACATTCCGGAGCCATTGTCCACGACGAGCGCAGCAATATCATCATCCATGGCGATCTTGATGGGGGGAGAAAGAGAAGAGGAAATTAGAGGAGGGGTTCGGCCACAGCCAGCCCACAAGCAACCACCGACCTCCCGCTGCAACCTCCGTCGACACCTGCTAGAGAAAGCGCCAAACAGCGAGCGCCACTCAAGTGTGCTAGCAGCAGAGACCGCCCCACCCACTTCCTCCCCAGCTTCCTGTTTTGCCCTTGCCGCACTCCCCGCCTTCAGCCACAAGAGGGCGCCCGCTCCGCCCGCTCAGGACAAAGGAAGTCCTGTACTCCAGCCCCGTGTTATTACCATAAAAGGCAATGGTTCGAGCCCGGCTTGCAGAGGCAAGATGCGCGAGCTTTTGGAGGGCTCGGCGAGGCCCCGCCCTCCCTTCCCACCACCCCCTTCCTTCCAGAGAGATGAGTCTCGTCTGGGAGCCACTCCCAACCAAGAGAGCGCACAAGAGCATGTCTGGAACACCCATTTTAGACAAGACAGGGCAGAACGGCCAGAGACGAAACTCAAAAACTAGGGCAAATCACCCACACCCCGGCTGCCCCAGTTCTCCACCCTACTTAGACCAACTTGTCCGCGGCCGGTTCCCCCGGTGGCCACAGCCCACATCTTAAACGCTCCGGGAAAACAAGTTTTAGACCCAGCAGGTGTCTCCCGAATGAGCAAGGATTTTAGAGAGGGATTCGCTACATTTGGGAAGTTGAGAGACTGGATTTTTTTTTTCCTCCTGGGCGTTGGGAGATAATGCAATGACCTGTACTTTGTCACAGGTGGCAGGGCACTTAACACTACTCCCAGGATTAAGGGAGTATTTATGCAGCTTGGCAGGCTCAGTCTGAGCGGCCAGGGGTCAAAAGGAGAAAGAAGGGGGGGAATTTCGTGCCTAGGGTAGCTTTATGCAGCTTAAACTGTAGAACAGGAAAGGAGAAGGGAGATTTCCCTTTGGGGGATTTCTTTAAAGGGACTTCCCACATCTCGGTCCTTTAGGCTCGCTGTTGGGACCAGACCCCACCCCTCCAACAACCTGTTGGGTCAACTCATGCTCCGTACAAAAAAAAAAAAAAGATACCAATGAGGACTAGCCACTTGACCTTTCCACAGTAGAAACCACTGGCTTAAAAAAAAAAACACCCCTACAGCAATAAGCATGGATTCAAGTTAGAACAACTAAATTGGGGATTGCCTTTTGAGCAAAGGAGTTACTGCTATAGGAGCTACACAGTATCTAAGGGGGCTGGGGGAAGTCTCCAAGGCAGCTAGCGCCCCCCCCCCCAAGCAACACCCAGCTGCAGATCCTTTGCTCCTCCTACCCCTGCAGAAGACTCCAGAGTGACTTCAGGGAAACAAAGACCCCCCCTGGGCAGTGGGAGGGGCAGCCCCCTCAGTCAAAGCCTCAGCCATGATTGATTCGCTTCCCCTCCCCAAAAAGTACCTCCCCTCCTCTCCTCTCCCCCCCTCCCTCCTCCACCCATGTGCTCGGCTGATACAATAGAAAGTGCCGGCTTGTGCCACCGGAAACAGCCCCCCCTCCAGTCACACCCTAGCAGGTCTGGATGTTCCCCACCTACTCACCCCCTCTTTTTGGGAGGGGGGGGAGAGAAGTGGGTGGCGGGGCGTGCAATCCAACCCACTCGCCAAGCTCAACTCCCTTCCACGAAGAGACCGCGCCGTGCAAGAGACGGAACCCCCCCCCCGCCCCGAATCTGACACTAAATCCTCTTAAAGGGGAAGGGCACGCCGCGCAAAACCGATTACCAAGCCCGACCTGACAAGGCACCATTGTGCGGCCGCTTGAAATTGACACAAGTTGCGGATTTCGCCGCGCGCCCCTTTCCCTCTCGCTACGAAGTCCCGCCGCGATCTTCCAGGAAGCGTTTACACCCCGCTTTTCCTCGCCTGCACCTGGAGATAGTATTGCTTTCTCCTCCTCCCCCCCACAGGCCAAGCCATCCGAGCTCGATCCCCTCCCCTCTGCAAGGAGTGCGTAACACGCCGGGCGAGCCAAGATCCGATTAGCAGCCCCACGACTGCGAAGAGCCTCCTTTTAGATATAAGTTGAGAGACACCCCCCCTTCTCCCCCAAGCCACCACAAAATGGGAAGCAGCCGTGCCCCCCCCCGCGACGCTCCAATCCCAAGCATTTAAAAAGATAGTAGCCCCCCGAAACCAACCCGCTTGCAATGGGAAAAAAATTTTTCTTCCCCCCCCCCCATTAAGCGGCCAACATTAAGGCACGATCCTTGCAAGGCGACCACGCAAGCCCACGCGCCACTCCGATTCCCACTGAACAACTTCGGGCCACAATCCGGATCGCCTTACGCTTTACAGGACCGGCCTAGCCGACACCCCCCCCCCGCTCTCCCAAACCCACCTTTAATCACATCCCCAGAAGGAAACACCATGCAACGGGCTTAACACCCCGAAAACGCCCCCACTTTTTTTTAAAAACACAAACATTTTTCTTCCAAAGCACCCACGACCTCGCCAAGAAAGCAAAGCAAAAGCATAAAAAGCACCCTTTAATTTAAAAAAATTGCAGATCGCTGCACACCCACGCGGACCCCCCCTTTTTAATTTTGCACGGCAGAGCCCCCCCCCCCAAAAAAACTCTTACCTTTTAGAGGTTGCAAATTTTTAAAAAAGGTGGAAACGTGGGGGTCTGCTGCTGTTGTTGTTGTTTGCTTGGTGGCTTGTTTGTTGCAGAGGGGGGAGAGCGCGCACAAGACAGAGAGGGAGCCAACGGCTGAGCCTGCCAGCCCCGTTCCGGGGTTTTATGGGACCTGCGCGGCCGAGCTCTCTCCATAAAAGGCAACTTTCGAAACGGGCCCTCCTGATTGGCTCGGCCGCTCTCACTCACTCACGAGTCTCGCCGTGCACATTGCAGCAATTCTCTCCCTGGCGCCCCCCTCCCGCCCCGGCGCGCTCCTTTGCAAAAAAAAAAAAAAAAAGAGGGGGTGGGGGAGATCTCTCTTCACTTGCATGGAGTTTTTTTTTAATTTGCAAAAGCGGCTCCCACATTGCACCGCCAAAGTCCCGTGTAAACGCGCAGGATCCGAATTGCAGGCGTCGCTCCGGGAATAGAGTCTCTTGCGGCCGCGCTCGCTCGCTCTCTTTCTCCCTCTCCCCCTCCCCGCTCTCCCCTTGAAGGAGGCCTGTAGGAAGCATGGATCATCCCTCTCCAAGCGTATTGGGCCGGGACAGAACCCGATTGTTTGATCCGGTTCTGAAAACACGCATCTCCTGGGCGCCCGGTTCACACACACACTCACACACTCCAAGAAGTCCACCTTAATCTGACGGCATGAGGACGTGCTCTACCCCCCTAAGCGTGTTTGCTTAGGGAGGAAGTTCGGGGAGCTCCATGGATCTGCCTTGTCACAGCAGGAGTTTAGGGCATGTCTACTCAGAAGTAAGACCCACAGTGTAAAGCGAGCGTTGCTCCCACGAAAGTGGGCACAGGATCGCATTTGAAACCCGCTGCTAGTGTGCCCCGTTGAATCGCATGGGCCTTGCTTCCGAGGAAACCAGCGCATCAGGCTGAATGCCTGATGTCAAAACCGTGGGGTTTGGCTCCCAGTGTGCCAGTATGCACCAGCCCAGGCTGGAAAACCCTCTTTGGCCGGGCCTATTGCGTCGTGTGGCAGGGTGTGAAGTTCTGCAGAGCTGGCTGATCTTGGGTGCGCTTACTCAGAAGTCGGCCTCGCATTGTTCAGTGGGGTGTACAACCTCCCCCCCCACCCCCAAGGAAGGCCGCAGTCCTAAACACACTCGGTAGGAAGAAAGGTCTGTGGGGTTGACTTCAGAGCAGAGCCTTGGCTTTTTTCCTGAGTAAGCCTGCTTCGGATTGAACTCTCACAGTCCAGCCCCCCCCAACATGTTGATTCTGGGGGAATTCTGTGGGACTGACTCCCAGAGATGGGCGCATAGGGTTGCACTCTTTGGAGGTGGGAGACTCGCGGGCAAGGATTAATTCCCCGCCACAGCCAAGGAGGCCTCAGTGGTGTCTCCTAAGCAGCCGCGCGACAGATCTGTCACAGTCGCTATGTCACATCGTGCTGGGGGGGGGGGCAGCGACATCCCCTTGAAACAACCTCTGGGTCTGCAGCTTGTGCGCAGGAGGAAAGCAGCCACAGGGTCCAGCGTTCCGGCAAACACCAGGGCTGCTGGAGCCAAAGATTCGGATCCGGAGAACCGTCTTGCGCAAGAGAGCGGCCGTGATGCTGGCTCACTCTGCCGGGAGGCTCAACGCCTGTGAAATGTGAAAATGTTCACGGCTGTCGTGACGGCCACTGGATTAGCCGGCTGTAAGGGAAGGGCTGACACATTCCAGCAAGGGAGGCGCTGAGCTAAGTCCTGAGCTATCCCGAAGTCCCGCATTTTGAGCAACGTCCCTCTAAGGCCCTGATCCTTTCCATGCTTAGCGAGCCCCATTGACAATAACGGGACATACTTCTGCATAGACATGCCTAGGATCAGGCAGCCACAGCGGGAGGGGCATGTTGGCTTCATGCGCGGCTTATGGAAGCATGCGCTTGACCATTGTGGAAAACCAGCTGCTGTCATGCCTTCATTCATTCAATCATTCGTTCATTCATTCATTCTTCTTCTCTTTTAATCTGCATAAAATGCCCCCTCTCTTTTTATCCTCAAGGCAACTCGCTGGAGTCGGTTGATTGGCCTCACATCCTCCAATGAGCTTCATGGCCGAATGGGGGTTTGTCCCAGTCCACACTGGGCATGCCTTAAAATAGAGGGGGGGACCCCCCCCAAAAAAAGCCTGAGGACCCTGAAAATACTTTCCAGTACGCCTTTTCCTAAGATCAGACTCATTTAGATTTGCCCCAATACAACCACTTGTAGGTAGAGATGGGAGAAAATGGGTTTCTGTTGTCACAGATTTCGATGTTTTCCAAAAGTGTGAAGTGCAGTAAAGTGGTGTTATGTGTATTCAAAATTGACATTATAATTCTAAATTAGAATCACTTTAAAAGTGTATTAGGTGGGTGATATAGGTGATATAGTGTCAGCAGATGCAGCCACAGTCATTCCCCGGGCACCCCCCCCCCAATTAAATAATAAGTAAAAAACCCAATCGAACAGGTGGTGCTTTTGTTTTTTTGCAGATTTCAGGGTTTTGTTTTGTTTACAAAAATGAGAAGTGCTGACAGCTGTGTGATGTGTTTTTATCACCATTTTCTCCCACCTCTAGTCATAGGTAGGGGAGTTTGAAAATGGTGTTATTTTTCACAGATTTCATTTGAAAGGCAAAAAAGCGGTGTTATGTATTTTTTTTCTATGTTCCCATGCCAAGTTCTCATTTTTATTCATTTCAATAAATGGTGAGAGGTTGAGACACCTGAAGCTGGAAAGCACTTAGACCAGTGTTATTCAAACTGTGGGTCGGGACCCACTTGGCGGGTCATGACCTGATGTCAGGTGGGTCGTGGAAAGCTGGGAGCAGCCATCTTGAAAACGGCAGACATTGCTCTTGTTATATTCCTTTGGTGAGTGTTAACAGTTTGAGTTTTCAAGTGAGGGTTTTTAAACATTTTGGTTTTAGTTCAATACTTTTGCATCGTATTTCGTCCTAATCTGGCTTTCGGTCAGGGTCGTTTCGTGGTTGTACAATTGCTGCAATCCAAGAATGCCAATTTGCATTTCAGGAGTGTCAATTTATGAGGTTACAATGACAGCACTTCCTGCTTGAGGATGTCACTTCCTGCCATGACATCACTTCCAGGTGAATGACATCACTTCCGGTGGATCCTGACACAAGTGCCATTCTAAAGAGCGGGTCCAAACTTGGTCCAAACAGGAGTGTCACGTCTCCAGCTTTGGTTGCGCCACTGCCTTGGACTGCGCCCACAATTGGATTGCGCACCGCACAGTAAAGGAAAATTTAAAGTTAGATTTGAATCGATCAATCAACAGGTACTTATATACCGATTTGAATGAAAGTATATTTATATACTTATTCCCCTCTTATATTTAGCAGGGGGAGAGCAATTGTCCCTCTTCACCCCAGCACAGTGTCTTTCTCGTGGCTGTTGCTGGTGGTGTTCTCCATTCCTTTAGATTGTGAGCCCTTTTGGGACAGGGAGCCATTTGGCTTTAATGTTATTATTTGCCTGTAAACCGCTTTGTGAACTTTATGTTGAAAAGCGGTATATAAATACTAGTGATTGATTGATTGATTGATTGATTGAGTATGCATTTGTATTATAATGTGAAATTATGTATTCACACTGAATACATTAAAAAGGCGGGGCCTTTAGCATGTGCTGCTTTTGCTACTAGGTTAATCCAGCTTTGTTCTCTCCAGCCAGATGCCGGCAGGTAAGTCTGCAGCAGCGTTCTGACCTGTCACCTTTGGCCACGAGGCTGGATATAATCACAGCCCTCGTACAGAGCAGATGGAAAGCCGGACAGGGCAACTCGCTCTCAGTTTCACGCTTGATGTCGGCAGGCTTGACAAAGTGTCCACCACTATTGGCCATGTGGTGTCATCTAAATGATTTAAGAACAGGTACTCACTTTTGATTGGCACGTGTCGGGACCCGCCCACCGGAAGTGACGTCATAAGCCGGAAGTGAGGTCGTGGCAGGAAGGGACATGAAAAAAGCCCTTTTTGAGGCCTCAGATGATTTTAAACTGACCCAACAGTTGCAACGGTATTCCACAGCACCCCCAGAACATGTGAAGGAGGCCTGGCATCATGTTGAAACCCCAGAGCAACTCATTTTTCAGTGGCAAGGAAAGGAAAGTCTCCGCTCGCTGCCTGCCTGCCTGCCTGGCTCTGAGAACATGCAGGCAACTCAAACATGCAGGAAATTCAAACGTTGCAGAGGGCGGAGTCGACGAGTGGGCGGGCGAATGGGCGGGGCCAGCTGTAATCCTAGAAACCGGTACTCGTGTACCCCCTGCATGACATCACTGGTGCTTTCTGACCACGTGTTGTTTCAGCCAAGGCATCATCGCTGCCGTCCCCTAGCCTAGCACCCGGGGCATTTGCTCCCTTGCCCCTCCCCTCAGGTCCGGGTAGTGAAGCTACTTGGAGGGGGAAACACCAGTTCAGATGTCCCCATGGAATTGGCCGACTTGGCGGCCAGGTGTTTTGCCAGGAGAAATGCAAGCCTGTGATGCTTTTTCTTGTGGGGAGGGGGGGGGCGTACGGTTTTTCTTCCCATTCCCTTCCCTCCCCCACCCTTTTGGTTTCTCAGCCTTCCCGGGCACATGGAGAAACCATCTGTGGGAGGACAGGCCGTGCCCTGCCGTGACTGATACTGCCGAGGTCTTCCCCCTTCTGTGCGAAATTCCACCGTTTTAAACTTGATCTAGCTTATTTTCCTCTTTTTCATCTCCAGGGCAGCCCAGTTTCTGGGACACATGATAAGCAAACGTGTGTGTGTGTGTGTGTGTGTGTGTGTGTGTGTGTGTGTGTGTGTGTGTGTGT
>JAJKFI010000053.1:6394768-6435758 GCA_029204185.1 Lerista edwardsae | reverse complement strand
TGTGTGTGTGTGTGTGTGTGTGTGTGTGTGTGTGTGTGTGTGTGTGTAAAATATGTCTCTTCCATTGATTATCATCTTTTCAGGGTCTGTGCTTTTGAGTCATCTGTTCTTTGCCTTGACTGACATCTCCAAGGGGGCAATCCTAACCTGGAGTGAGGCCAGCAACGTTTGGCCAACACAAGGGGCACCGTCAAGTATGTTTGGGCCACTCTCGAAGTCAGAGAGGCCAGCACACAGATGTGCGCCATCTTCCCTGACTCCGAGAGTGGGCCAAACGCCACTCCCTTGTATCTGGCATTCTGAGGTAAACTTCTGAGGTAAATATGAGGTAAATATGAGGTAAATAAAGTGTGGCCGGCACAAGGGACACCGTCAAGGATGTTTGGACCACTCTCGGAGTCAGAGAGGCCAGCACACAGACGGGCGCCATCCTCCCTGACTCCGAGAGTGGTCCAAACATGCTTTGGGCCCCCAGCACAGCCCCATGTTGTGTGTCGTGGAGGCCGAGCCCACCCACTTCCCCTGCAGATGCCAGGCAAATGTGGCCTTTCTGCTTCCTGGCGCAACTTCTTCTTCCCGCTTTCTCGCACATCCCCACCCCTGCCATGTTCTGAAAGAGGTCCTGCGAGCCTTTCCCCTCCTTCTGCTTCGACATTTGCTGAGGTCAGCGGACAGGAGCTGCAGCAGAGGAAGCCGCAGGGGCGAAGGAAACTGGCCCAAGAGCAAAACTCGACAGTGATTCCAAAACGAGCCCTGTCCGAGACATATCAGGAAGAACAGAGGTTGTGCTTTAATCCAAAGCAGCCCCCCCACTGTTTAGAGGTCTGCAGCCCGTTTCCCATACATAATAAATCACAACACACATACTTGTTTAACACATTTACACCCCACCTATCCATCGCTGAAGTCTTCAAGGCCATCGGGGCCCGGCCCATGCATGAGGCCTGCTGGTCTGGTTGCCTCAGGCAGCAGGTTGTCAGGGGATGCCTATCTCTGCCCCCTTGCCTCCACCCCCTAGTTTGGAAAAGCCACAAGAAAGGGAAGTGGAATTGTGATGGGCTAGAAGACCACAGCAGACATGATGCTCTCGTCCACCGTTCTCCCCTCCGCACTTCCTGTCCCCCTCTCTCCCCCTTTTCTTTTTCCAGGCCAGGCAGTGGGGAGAACCCAGGCTGGCGCCCCGCCAGGTGAGGGAGAGGCGGGGTTTGGCACACGGCCAGGAAGTCTGGGGCCGGCACCTTACAAACATCTTGGTGTAAGCTGGTTTTCAAGCCCAGCGAGGCCGGTTTCCCCATGCAGATCTTCCGTCCCGGAACAAGCCCGACAGGCCACCCCCCCCTCCTGTCTCAGCCTTGCCTCACCACCTCCCCTGGCGTCGCCGCTCTCCTGTGTCGGTCTAGGCCTGGAGAGAGCCGGGCTCCCATTCCCACGCTGCCACGACGCTCACTTGTCACTCTTCCCCCAACCTGCTCCCAGTGGCATAGCTAGAGGGGTGCAAAACACCAAGTTTTTTATGGGGCACAGGGGAGAGGCCACTGACATGGAATGGTCGGGCGCCGTAAGAAATGTCGTGTTTTGCACCGCCCTAGCGATGCTTCTTGGGAGGAAAGCTATGGCGAACCTAGACAACTTAATAAAAAACCGAGACATCAGCCTGCCAACAAAGATTCGCGTAGTCAAAGCTATGGTTTTCCCACTGCAATGTATGCAGTGGTGGGATTCAGGGGGTTCGCCCAGGTTCTATAGAACCGGTTGTTAAATGGCCGGGCCCTACCCACTCACTTACCTCGGCTGGCTTCGGGTTTTTTTTTGGCTCCAGCTATGATGTCATAGAACCGGTTGTTAATTTATTTGAATCCCACCACTGAATGTATGGCTGTGAGAGCTGGACCGTAAGAAAGGCAGAGCGCCGAAGAATAGATGCTTTTGAATTATGGTGTTGGAGAAGACCCTTGAGAGTCCCCTGGACTGCAAGGAGACCCAATCGGTCAATTCTCCAGGAAGTCAAGCCTGATTGCTCCCTGGAAGGACAAATCCTGAAGCTGAAGCTTCATGAGAAGAGAGGACTCTTTAGAAAAGAGTCATGAGAAGAGACTCATGAGAAGAGAGGACTCTTTAGAAAAGACCCTCATGCTGGGAAAGATTGAAGGCAAAAGGAGAAGGGGGCGGCAGAGGATGAGATGGTTAGATAGTGTCACCGAAGTGATGAACATGAAATTGGGCGAACTCCGGAAGCTAGTGGAGGACAGGGAAGCCTGGCGTGCTGAGATCCATGGGGTCGCGAAGAGTCGGGCACGACTTAGTGACTGAACAACAACAAGCTTATTGAACTTCAGGACCCCATGGACAGAGTTACTGGTGGGGCTTCTCTGTGATGGCCCTGCGCACTAACTGCGCAAGTGTAGGCACATGATCACTCAGAAGTACATCCCACTGTGTTTAGCACATGCCACTGCCTGCTCCAAAAGTTTCTTGAGGGTGCAAATGGAGTATCCCATTTATGCTGCCCTGAGCTCCTTGGAGCAGTAATAGTCTATCTGAGTTAGGGTCCCTCCTGCCCTCTAACTTCTAAATAGGCAGTCATGGCTTTCTCTCTCCTCTAGCGGCCAACTGGATGGGGCTAGGAAGCTCCGAAAGATGCCATGTAGGCGGCTGGCCTTTTCTTCCTCGCCCGAGGAAACATGCCGTCATCAGGACATTCAGACATTGCTTGACATATCCTGCCTTGACATACTTGCCCAATCCCCTCTCAAAGGAGTCTCCATGACTGGCCATCACCACCTCTGGTGACAGCCAATTCCACAATTGTGAAATTGTGTATGAAGAAATCTTCCCTTTCGCCAGTTCCCAGTCTCCTTGTCAACCAAAAGCTCTGGGTGACCTCTGAAGCTCGAGTGTCTCCAATTCCATGCCAACTTCATCCTAACTTGGAGTTAAGCCAGCACAGTTAGGCCAGCAAAGTTTGGCCAGGACAAGGGACACGGTAAAGTATGTTTGGATCACTCTCAGAGTCAGAGAGGCCAGAACACAGATGTGCGCCATCCTCCCTGACTCCAAGAGTGGTCCAAACGCAATTTACGGTGGCCCTTGTGCCGGCCAAACTATGCCGGCCTAACTGTGCTGGTCTAACTCCAGGTTCAGATTGCGCTCTAAAAAAATGATTCAGAATTTGAATATTTTTTTCTACGTTTGAAGGTGGTGAGCAGTATGTTGGATTTCAAGTGTGGCCACACCATTGATACAGCAACAAAGACATGCATCTTTTTGTATGGATGACCCAAATGTTCCTCTCAGCTGTAGTCTGGGACACCTCTGAGAAACCCTGCAACGGGTACACATTGGACATCACATCGCAATATGCGAAAGGGGAACCAGAGGGGTTCGAACGCACATCCCTCATTGCTTGCCACAGGCCTCAGCTGCTCGATGGCTTCCTGTTTCCGCCTTTTTCTGCTACAGCACACGAGAAGCAGAACCGATTGACCAATCTCGGTGACAGCCCTGTGCGCGTTGCCGTATAAGGCTCATTTCTCGGATGCCGCTGGAAACAGGTTGCGCTCGGAGCAGTCCGCTTGTCATCCTGCAGTGTTCTTGGCTCTTGGGAAATGGGCACGGAAGTGGGGTAACCGTGGATCAATCGGTCAAATGAGAAGGATCCCTTGACCTCCTATTCCAAGGGCAGACCTAGGTTAAATAGACTATTCCTTCTACCAAGAACCAGGCGACACCCACTCAAATTGAGTGGTGGGAGAGTTAGAACAAAGAAAATATAAGAGCCCCACTGGATCAGGCCAAAGGCCCATCTAGTCCAGCTTCCTGTCTCTCACAGTGGCCCACCAGAGGCCTCAGGGAGCACACAAAGACAACAAGATGTCTGCATCCTGTGGCCTCTCCCTTGTATCTGAGGTAAAATTCTGAGGTAAACGTGAGGTAAATTAAACAGAATTTGCTATCCTGTCTGTGGGGAGGGAGCTCTAATAACTTGCAACTAGGCCTTAAGAACATGAGAAGAACTTTGCAGGATCAGGCCCAAGGCCCACCTAGTCCAGCTTCCTGCATCTCACAGCGGTCCACCAGATGCCTCAGGGGGCACACAGGACTACAAGATGCCTGCATCCTGTTGCCACTCCCTTGCAATATCTCATGACACAGCATGTTATTAATCTGTGGCCCTTGTGCCGGCCTAACTCCAGGTTAGGATTGTGCCAAGAGAGAGAAAGAGAGAGGGAGAGAGCACTTAGCAGAAGAAGCGATATCCAAATAAGTAGGCAACAGATGATGAAAACACCCTGTTGTTACTCTCCAAAAGCCTGAGAGAATAACAATTCAAACGTGATGGCTGCAAGACAGGAGGGCAGGCGCCAAGCGAGCCTCTCTGGGGAACGTATCCCTCGAGGGGAAACCCAGCCTCGGAAAGCAAACTGCAATCCAACTGGCAAGATCTTTCCCGGGCAAGGACTGGTAGCAGCACAAGGCTCCGGCTTCCTGATTTTGCTAGTCGGGGAAGAAAGCCAACCAACTAACCAACCAACCCCAGGACAGCCATCAAGAATCTTGTGGCACCTTAAAGATGACGCAGTTCATCTTAGCTTCAGGCTGAGCGAGAGCCCGCTTTGTCAGATGTGTGAAGCGCTATCCCCCAGTTGGCAGGTACTTTGTGTACGTTGGTGGCGACTCGAGAGTTGGCTAGGCCAGTGCAAGGATGCGGGCTAGCCTGCCAGCACCGGATCCTGCCCCGAAGAGGCAGGAGTTGGTGCTTGTCAGGGCAGGCTGGGGCAGGAGGTAGGAGGATGGAATGGAGGTGGGGGGGGCAAGTTTTGTGTTCGCCACGACACTGGTCATTGCCAGTCGTACCCCGCGCTTTCATCCATGGCTGTGCCAGTTGACGGCTCGTTGGTCGCAGCACGGAAAGCCATCACAACGGAAACCAGGACAACTGAAACCATTTTCTATGTGCTTTTTTATTGACCATCACTGCACCAGGCTTCCAGTTGGCTCCTTTTAATGGCACCCGAGGGCAACAGTCCAGGCCATTCAATCCCTGGAACAGCTGCAGAGCAGCCCGGGTCCCCAGCACCTCCAGGATGAAACCACTTTGATGATGATGAATCGCCACATCTCATCATCAGAGGGCACTTGAACAGACATCTTCAAGCATTAGCATCATCCCTGTCGAGGCTCGGCGGGGGGTGGGGGGGGCAGGGGAGATGAGGGGAGCATCAGTGACCTGTCGGTAATGAAACCCCAGCTGTCCCCGAGTGCCGGAAATGCAGGTTGCAGCAGGAGTAGGCCCCCCGCCAAAGAAGAGGCAAAGTCACATGGTGCAGTTGGGAAACCCGAACTTCTCAATCCGCCTAAAATAAAAAAATGCCCAGACAGCGACCATTTCATTCATTCCTCACATGTATATCCCACCCTTCCCCATCATGGTGTGGGGTGACCCATGGCTGGCTTAAAGCCAATTGGCCCAATTGCTTCTAATTGGACTCTGTGCATTAATCTAGTCTTATATGCAAGTCTTGTACAGTCAGTCCTCATTATCCGCTAGGGTTAGGTTCCTGAAATTCCTCCCAGGTTGCTAATTTGCGGATAACGAACCATTGATCCTATGGGCTCAATGGGGCAAGGAGCGAGGGGTACTTTATCGGCCATCAGTGAAATCCAGCGGAGACCCTCAGGAAGCCAGCAAAGTGCAGCAGGAAGTGCCCAAAGATCTCTGGATGCTGCAGAGCCCTTCCGGAGGCTGCAGAACGGCACCTGCGACCAGCATGGACCCCTTAAACATAGCTGGCGGGTGCTTCTGCCGGCCATTTTTAAGGGGTCAGTGCTGGTTGCAGTGCCATTCCGAAGGTCCCTGCAGCCTTTGGAAGGTCTCTGCATAGCGGATAACACAAGGACAGAGGCGTGGATAACGAGGAAAGTCGCAATTCTCCCCCTCGCGGATAAGTGAATTCGCAGATAGCAAGGTCGCATATAAAGAGGACTGACTGCATATTCAAATGTGCTTCGATCCATTTGGTCCGTTCATCCACCTGCCCATTTGAAGGTCACATTTTGGTTGCCTTCTGTTCTACCGAAGAGATATAAAGTTGGTCATAAACTTTTATTTATCTAGGATTCTATGTAAATCTTGGCGGGGACCCTGGGGGTGAGGGGAGAGGATTGAGCCCCAGGAGGGGACATGATTGGCAGTAGGTCCCCAGTCTCTTACTTTTTTTTTCTTTATGGGGGGGTCATGGCATGAAAAAGGTTGACGATCACTGACCTAGTGAGCTTCCTTGTGCAAACTGACGGGATTTGAACCCAGCACTTCTTCAGCCCAGGAACAACACTCTGCCAGCTCACCTCCACACACAGGCTGGCAGTGACCTGATGCTACTTAAGGCAACGCCAACCTTTCACATGTGCTTTGGCCCTTCCAATGTCTTCATCCCCCCCCCAAAAAAAGACCACACCCCGGGGGGTCTCTGCTTTCTAGGACCCACCCCGTCATCGAAACAACCGCCTCCCTTTTGAATGAGTCCATCCACCAACACACACAGACACACACACTTGACGTCCCGTGACTCCCCCCCCCTCCGACTCCTCCAACCTCCCGCAGCCCCTGATCTCCGGCAACCCTGCCCATTTGACCTCCTCTCCTGGCCATAAATGGAGACAATTCGGAGCAACTTCCCCCCCCCCCGGAAAAGCCAGCTGAGGAAAGAAGGGGAACGAGAATGCTAGGAATGTCCAGCACACAACATGTCCGGAGCATTTCCAGCCTGCCTGCTGGACCCGGGGGGGGGGGGTTAGTGGCCAGCCCTGTCCCAGGCGGCAGGCAGGACTCTGTGGCACTGCCGGACGGGCACCGCTCCCCTTTCCCCTGACCTGCTCTCCCTGTCTCCCCTTTCACAACACCATCCCCCCACCCCCACCTCCCAGCCACACATTTTTGGCCAATATGAATCACGCAGGCTGTCCCTTTCTCTTTCTTCCCCTGCCTCCTCCACCCTCCCGCTCTCCCCCTCTTCCTATCTCTGGAATGCGTTCGTTCTGTCCCGGGTCCGCCTCCCCCTCGAAAGCCCGAACCAGGCCAGGGAGGAGGCTCGATCTGGACACCGTGGAACATTCCGGGCCTCCTTTTGGGAGGGGGCACGGAGGTGCCCGAGAGGCCGCGGCCGTGGCCAAACGTTCACCGGATCCCATCGCCTCTTGGCTGGAAGTCGAGGGTCCTGGTTCACCCTAAGGATTCCTACGCTGGGTCGGTTCTCTGCATGCTCCTCCTCTTCCCCCACTCGCCTCCCACTCTGGGCAAAGAGCTCCACTTTGCAGCCATCCCCTGGAAACCAGGCAGGCAGGGAGAGCTCCACACCCAGGGGTGTAACTAAGGTGGGCCCAGAGGAGTACCTGCCCCGGGCGCTGCACCAAGGGCGATCCACCCCGATCTTGCCCTCCCTAGTTATGGAGAGGGCAGTGCCAGCTTTGTGTCATCGTCCCCGTTCCTTCTCCTTCAAAGGGGACCCTCCCAGGAGAAGGGGGGCACGAAGCTGCCACAGCGAGCCCCCCTCCTCCCCAGACAACCCAGAAGGGATGTCGAACTGGGTGAAAGGAAGGAAGGAAGGAAGGAAGGAAGGAAGGAAGGAAGGAAGGAAGGACAGAGGGAGGACCTGGGAAGGGGCAGAAACAGTGGCAGGCTGTGCCCCCGCACCCAATGCCCCTCCCAAGCCACAGAGGCCTACATTGGCCTCCCCGTTTCCATGTTCCCTAAATAGCGGGCGCAGATTCTTCGGGACCCCTTGCTGCCAGCGTTCTACCCAAGGGAGGGGAGCAGTGATGTCATCCGGGCGCGCCAGGAACCGGAACGCCCGAATGATTGACAACCCTCCACCCCTACGGCGGAGGGCTGCCACGCCTCCCTGAGCCTCACAGCGCCCAAATCGCTCCATTTCGGAGCGATTCCGAACGCGAGGGAGGGCGGGCAGGCCCAGGAGCAGCTTGCCCATCCTCCGGAGAGGCGGCGTGGCCCGGGCCCGTCCGCAGAGCTAGTGGAACGGCGTACCAGGCCATTCCGCCTGGATGATGCCACTGGAGAGGAGCCAAGTTTCCCTTACTCCGTGGAGACCTGGAAGCAGGCAATGACTGCATCACAGCACCCCAAGCGCACTTGCCCCCCCCTACAGTTATATGGTGATTGGGGGGCCCCGTGGGAGGGTCCTGCAGGAATGCCCCCCCATTGGGCCCTGACACTCCTGGGGTGGGAGCCATGAGCTTCTGGCACCCTACCCTTTGCCCCCATTTCCGACACGTCCCATCACACGGAAATCAGTCGAGCCAGTGCTTCCACTCCCTTCCCCGCCCCTCTCTGCGGCCTCCCTTGCGTCAGACGGTCACACATTGTAACACACCGCGGCCTTGGCAGCGCTACATTAACAATAGCAAATCCGCAACTCGGAATCGCAGTTCCAGCCCTCACCAGGGCCGGCTTTAAGCCAATGGGACCAGTCGCTCCCAGCTGGGCTCTGTGCCTAAGGGCCCCTGCACTAATTTCCTCTAGTCTTGTATGCAGTTTCCTATTCCAATCTGCTGGACTCCATTGGCCCCATTAACTCGCTGTGCACTTTTTCAGCGCACCTTTTGATGGCTTTCCGTTCCATCGCTGAGATGCAAAAGTCCATCCTAAATCCCATTTATGTCTGCAAGATTCTATCAGTCTTGGGTGTGAACTGAGAACCCTCTACAAATGTATCTAATGGAGCCCCACAGCTTCTAAGGCCGGCCCCAGCACTCAAAACCTTCAGAGGTCCTTGGAGCCAGGACATTTAAATCTGACATCAAGATTGGTGCCATATATCCAGATATCTGGTCTGATTTCTGCAAATCAACCATTTTCTCTGAACAAGCAAGACTGACTCATGCAAGCAAGATGCTGGCTTCCTGTAGCTTGTTCCCTTTCCACAAGTCACATCAGTTTCAGAGCTGTTAACAGAGACCTCTGTTCCAAGAATTCGATTATCATCACGAGGACTAGAAACTTAGGGTGCAATCCTAACCAACTTTCCAGCAGGGACGTAGCTGTGTCAATGGGACGTGGGCTGCATCCTGCAGTGGAATAGTAGTCACAGAGGCCTCCTCATGGGAAGGGAATGTTTGTTCCCTCACCTTGGAGCGGCATTGTCCTTACCCCGGTGCTGGAAAGTTGGTTAGGATTGTGCCCAGCAGCGTCATGCAGCCGGAACGCTGGGCGGGAGGGAAGACGGCGAAACGGAGTGGTACACAACGGGCGGGCTGCCGCTCACCCGTTCCTCCTGCCCAGCATTCCGGCTGCATGACGCCGCTGATTGCGCCCCTAAATGTGTAGGAATTATAAGCGGAGTTGTTTGGGATAAAACAATTGGCAGCTGAACTGCACAGACACTGCATGTGTGACTTTTTAGGCATGGGCGTATGGGAGGGACGACGTTTGACAGAAAATGTGTCCACCGTTGTACAGATTGGGACCCATGTGCAACTCATGTGCGAGGGTGCTAGCAATTACCTGGGGCTCCCTCCCGCATACCAACAGCACTGGTGTAGTTGCTAGGCATGGCAGCTGGTGCCCATAGCTGGCCGGGTGGGGAGATGAACCCAGGCTTCCGGTGTGAACTTGGTCCAACCGTGCATCTCCCCTAGAGGGGACGTTGTGAGGGTGAAGTGAGATGGCCCCCTGTGGGCCTCCCTGAGGTCTCTGTGCGCACACGTATGTGTGCATGTGTGCGTGAAACATCAACAGTGCAATGTGGGCACGCAGCGTCCGAACCGGTGCTTCTGGCATGGCCCACATGCAATACACACGGTTCGCGCATGTGCGCCTGCGCATGGAAGCCCCCTGGCAAAGAGGAGATGGAGCGAGAGAGAGAGTGAGCCCCACAGCCCAACCCTTCCTGCTGCCGGCCTCTGGTCGCAGCCCAGCAGGCCCGGTTCCTCTTGTGTGACAGGGTCAGGGTGGATCCCGTTCCGATTCTCAAGGAGCCTCGTTCCACTCATGCTCTCTCTGTCTCTCTTGAATCCACCATAAAAGGAAAAAGAGCCGGCAGGTAGCACTGCCAAACTTAGTCATTCCGAGGCCACCAGGCCTCCAGCTCAGTCAGCAGCAATTTCCTCCCAGAGCTTCCTCTTTCGAAAGGCGGGGGAGGGGAGGGGAGGGGGGCGTGGTGGTGCTGGTGGCCCTCCCCCCCCCCCCCCCCCCCCCCCCCCCCCCTCACAATGTCTCCTCCCGGCTTCACAGGGAGGCCAGATTGCGCACACACAGGGTCACTGCTGCAAGGCTGTTAGCTTAGGCGCACGGCGCTGTCCTTGTGGCCAACGTTTTGAGTCCAACCTCTGAAGCAGACACTGGATAAATGTAAAATAAACGGTTGGCCAAGGTGGGTCGTCACAGACAGCTGATGGGCAGGGCTTGCCCACTTCCACTTGCCTCCACGGCTCCTCCCCCCCACACAGTGGATCAGAAAAAGAAGCAGGGGATGGAGCAGTAGAGTGGTGGGCTAGAGTGTCGCAGACAACTGGAGGTGGTGTCCTGCTTCTTTAAAAGGCATGGCCCTCCCAAGGCCTCAGGGTGAGAAAGGCCATGTGAGAGAGCTGGCCAAAACATCTTTGGTTTTGTAGCAGAAGCACCCTTGGGTCTGTAGGATTGCTGCAGAATTGCTCTAGGCCCAGGTGGGAAGAAAATAGCTAGTTGGGCTTGAACAAAGTAGACTGAATTAATGTGGAAGGCCCACTGTACTAAGGGCACAATCCTAACCTGGAGTTAGGCCGGCACAGCTGGGCCAGCAAAGTTGGGCCGGCACAAGGGACACAGTCAAGTATGTGTGGACCACTCTCGGAGTCAGAGAGGCCAGCACACAGACGGGCGCCATCCTCCCAGACTCCGAGAGTGGTCCAAACGCCACTCCCCTATACCTTGCATTCTGAGGTAAATTTATGCGGTAAAATTCTGAGGTAAACATGAGGTAAATAAAGCAAAGTATGGCCGGCACAAGGGACACCATCAAGGATGTTTGGACCACACTCAGAGAGGCCGGCACACAGACATGCGCCATCCTCCCTGACTCCAAGAGTGGTCCTAACGCACTTTACGGTGTGCCGGCCAAACTTTGCTGGACTAACTGTGCCGGCCTCGCTCTAGGTTCGGATTGCGCTCTAAATTGTGCAATTGGCAGAGAATACCGCCACAATCCCAACGTGTGATTCAGTAGCGAGGACCCCAGATTCGCCTTTTTTCGAACAGTGAGCGGCAGGAGGCCCTGGGAATAAAGGTGCGCGGCCCTATGCCCAAGGTTGCACGGCGCACAGGCTGTGTGGGTGTGCGGGCTGCAAGGCCTGACTTTTATCTCCTTATTTGGCGCCTTGAACAGCTGCACCTCGAGGCCGGTGGGTGGCGGACAAGGCCGCTGACGCCCTCTCCCTTATCCTGAGAAGCAAAGTCTCCTTCGCTGAGATTCACTGGAAGTGTCTGATAAGGCATGAGTCACTGATTGGGCCCCACACCGCAGCCTTGGAGCGCCAGCGCAGGCGATGAGGCAACCAAGCTTGCTAGTCAGGGATAACCCCTTCCCGCCACCTTCCCGAGGGAATTCCACATCACGGCCATCACCCAGGAAGGCTGACAGCTGGGGTGCGGCTGCTAGTAGGGCGCAGCTTGGAGTGATCTCCTTCCAAGGGCTGGGAGTGAGTCTTGTTGGAACCACCAAGAGAGAGCAAAAGGCAGCGTTTCTCAAACTGTGGGCCGGGACCCACTTGGTGGGTCACGGCCTGATCACTGGTGGGTCCCGCAGAGCTGCCAATGAAAGGACACCGTGAAGTGCGTTTGGACCACTCTCGGAGTCAGGGAGGACGGCGCACGTCTCTGTGCTGGCCTCTCTGTCTCCGAGAGTGGTCCAAACATACTTTATGGTGTCCCTTGTGCAGGCCAGGCTTTGCTTTATTTACCTCAGAATTTTACCTGAGAAATTTACCTCAGAATGCCAGATATAAGGGAGTGGCGTTTGGACCACTCTCTGAGTCAGGGAGGATGGCGCACGTCTCTGTGCTGGCCTCTCTGTCTCCGAGAGTGGTCCAAACATACTTTACAGTGTCCCTTGTGCTGTCCAGGCTTTGCTTTATTTACCTCATATTTACCTCAGAATTTTACCTCAGAAATTTACCTCAGAATGCCAGATATAAGGGAGTGGCGTTTGGACCACTCTCGGAGTCAGGGAGGATGGCGCACATCTGTATGCTGGCCTCTCTGACTCCGAGAGTGGTCCAAACGTACTTGACGGTGTCCCTTGTGCCGGCCTAACTTTGCTGGCCTAGCTGTGCCGGCCGAACTCCAGATTAGGATTGCGCCCACTAAGGCACGCAGAGAGCTGCGTTTTGGAGTGTCGGCCGCCTGCCCTTCCTGGGGAGCCCCGCGCTTCAAAGCAAAGCATATTGTGATCCACCCACCTTACAAGCCACCCCTTTATGAGCGAGGAGGAGGTCTTGGGGGGCCCCCTGGCCATTGTGAACGACCCCCAGCCTCGGCAGCAGACGGAGGAGTGGCAAACCCCAACCATCTGCCAGGCCTGTTTCCTTGGGCAGAGTCTGTTTCCGATTCCCGCTTGGCAATTAGCCAGCAGATGAACCGGGCTGGGAATAATTCAATCAAGAAGCGGGGAGGGGGGGACAGCGTTCCAAAACGGGGATTTTTTTTTTCCTATACGGATAAGTTCCTTTGAAGTCCCATCTCCTTTTCTCCTTGTTGGTGGGACTCCAGTTGCCTCCGGCCAACAACCCATCTGCCAACCAAGGGGGAGAGAGGGACAAACGAGACACGACTTTCTTGTTTCTACTCTAAAGTAGCAACAGGATAGGGGCCCGATCCAGGTGGAGACTGCGACCTGGAGGAAGGGGTTTAACCCCTTTCCTCTGCACTGTTTCCCTGCCACATATTTATTTTTCCACGTTTGTATTCCACCCTTCCTCTGAGGAGCTCAGGGTGGTGTGCATACTTGCTCCCCTCCTTTTGTCCTCAAAACAGCCCTACGAGGTAGGCAAGGCTGAGATAGAGTGACTTGCCCAATTTCACCCAGGGAGCTTCATGCATTCGAACCTGGATCTTCCCAGCCAAAGTCCAACTCCCAAACCTCGATGCTATTCTGGTTCTTCCTACCCTGTGACCCATGGGGTTTTCCCATGGGTGACCCACTGGATCCTTCGACAAGTGTGCCAAACCACCTGGGCTGGTCATGGATCTCCAGGGATCAGCACCAATCTCCATGTGACTCCCGAAAGCAATCCGGGAGATTTTAGCTGGGCTTCCAAGCAGGTCCATCTTGTTGGGAGGGGAAAAAAATCTCCAGGAATAGTTTCTGGCAGAGTTTGCAGGTTCACAACCAAGGTCTTTAGAATTGTTATCAGTTTTATATCTCATGGGTAGTTTCCCTTTGAGGCTGAGGACTAGTAGCTTGCTTAAGGCCTCCTAATTGAGGCTACTAATTGCACTTCAGCAGTTCCCGGTTCCAAGAGAGATTCCCCACCCCAGGTGTTGCATGTGCCATATGGGGAGATCTCTCCGAGGATGACAAATTGCAACAGACCCGAAAGCCAGAGAGAACCAGCATTTGAGGCAGTATGGTGTAGTGGATAGAGAGGGTTGAAACTTTTCCCAGGGCCACATTCCTACTCAGACAGAGAGGCCAGGGGTAGCCTCAAGAGGCATAACTTAGTTATCAGGCTCATCATGAGGATAAAAGGGGTTATAAACACCTGAGGTGGGGATGCTCCTAGTAATGTGACTCCAACATGCTCCCATCTGGGGCTGGCCTTCAGAGCTGCATGGCCCAGATTGGAAGCATTCTTGCAGGGCCCTCGGTTCACAACCAAGGTCTGTGGAATTGTCAAGAAAAAAATAAAATTTATTATAGATTTTATTGCTCTAGGGCAGAGGTTCTCGAACGTTTTAGCACCGGGACCCACTTTTTAGAATGAAAATCTGTCCAGGACCCACCAGAAGTGATGTCATGGCCGGAAATGCCATCATTGTGACACCAGAGCCTGCTGCTTTCCTGAGAACGCGGCAATAAATGGGATTATTTCTCAGCCATTTTCCAATAGCAAAGTGAATCAGAAAGGAAAAAAAAGCCTCTTTACAACCTTGGCACAAGCAAAACCACCACACAGACCTCCCTCTCTCCAGCATCCCATCTTTTCAATATGGCTGCCCTCGGTGCTTTGTGACCCGCCTGAAACTGGCTCGCGACCCACAGTTTGGGCAATCACGGCTCTATACCATAACAGCCAGCAATTACCCTGTCATTTACTTTTCATGTATCTTCATGGCTCTGCTCAAAACCAGGGCACTCCCCGATTGCAACATTGCAAGGATGGCTGCCCAAGCCCTGCCCCAAGGCTCTTACGCAGCCTTTGTGTGAATGCTGAATCATAATCCGGCATAACCCGGGCACCTGGCTTGCATGCAGACATTTCCTGGCATTTGCAGGTCGGGCTGCCGCGCCAAAGTCGATCCCCTGCGCACCGCGAGCGGAAGGCTCCTGTTTCCGCCTCTGGGAACGATCCCCTGCGGGTGGCTGCCAGCCAGAACAGACAGTCCTGAGTGAGACAGTCTGACTCAAGGCACAATCCTAACCTGGAGTTAGGCCGGCACAGTTAGGCCAGCAAAGTTTGGCCGGGGCAAGGGACACCGGTTTGGACCACTCTTGGAGTCAGAGAGGCCAGCACACAGACATGCGCCATCCCCCCTGACTCCGAGAGTGGTCCAAACGCCACTCCCTTGTATCTGGCATTCTGAGGTAAATTTCTGAGGTAAAATTCTGAGGTAAAATTCTGAGGTAAATATGAGGTAAATAAAGCAAAGTCTGGCCAGCACAAGGGACACCGTAAAGTATGCTTGGACCACTCTTGGAGTCAGAGAGGCCAGCACACAGACATGCACCATCCCCCCTGACTCCGAGAGTGGTCCAAACGCACTTTGTGGTGGCCCTTGTGCCGGCCAAACTTTGCTGGCCTCACTGTGCCAGCCTCTGATGCTGTTAGGCAGGCTAGCCAGAATTCACATATGTACACAGTGGCGTATTTAAGAGGGGGTGCAGGTGCCAATTGCCCCGGGTACCAATGCTTGAGGGGGTGTCAAGGGGGTGCCATTCAGAGGCCTTCGGAGGCACTTCCTGTTTTCCCTGAGGCCTCCAGGAGGCCTGGGGTGTGGGTGTATGGGGGCATAGTGGGGTGCTAATAATGTATGGGCCTTAGGTGCCAGATGCTCTAGCTATGCCACTATCGGCACATCATGTGCCAGGGAGCAGCACAGAGTTCTTGAAGCGACAGGGTGCGGCAACCGTCTCCCTCCCGGGGTTGCCAAGGCACCCAAACCTGACCTGCTGTTTTGCTTTTTTGTGTCTGTAGTTTCCGCCTCCCCCCCCCCGCCCCTCCAGGCCTTGGCAACCGAGCAGCCTGGGCTCTCTCTTCTGACTCATTCCTGTTGCTATGTGTCAGGAGGGAGCTGGCAGACCGCCCTGGGGGTGGGGAAGAGTTGTGCCTTGTGCACGGCCACGACTGGTGTGGCATGTGCCCTGTTTTTACAGCGGCGTCGAAGGGCAGGCGGGCCCGAAGCCAACGAATACCCCATCCGTTCACGACTTCAGCTTCCTTCTTTAGGCAGCCGGCACAATCCTGCTACTTGGGGATTTTTTTCCTTGTGTGTTCTTCAACCTCCCTTCCCAGTGCAAAGAAAACTGGCATCGAAGACTGCAACATGTGGGGAAAGTTGGGACAGCGTGCAAATGTCCTTGCCTTTGAAAAGCAACAAAAAACAAGATGTGTATTCATTTTCCTCACGTGTATCCTTAAGAACATAAGAAGAGCCCCACTGGATCAGGCCCAAGGCCTTACTAGTCCAGCTTCCTGTGTCTCACAGCGGCCCACCAGGTGCCTCAGGCAGCACACAGGACAACAAGATGCCTGCATCTTGTTGCCACTCCCTTGCATTTGTCATTTTGAGGTAAAATTCTGAGGTAAATTAGACACCTGCATCTCGTTGCCACTCCCTTGCACCTGGCATTCTGAGGTAAATTTCTGAGGTAAAATTCTGAGGTAAATAATAGCGAATTTGCTATCCTGTCCGTGGTGAGGGAGCTATCATAACTTGCAACCCAGCCTGGGCGCACATCCGTGTGCCGGCCTCTCTGACTCTGAGAGTGGTCCAAACATACTTGACGGTGTCCCTTGTGCCGGCCAAACATGGCTGGCCTAACGGTGCCGGCCTCACTCCAGGTTAGGATTGCGCTCCAAGACCTGATAAACTTCCGGAACCTACACGACTGCTCTAAGGGACAGGGCTCAACCTAACGTTTTAGCAGGTCAGCATGCAGAGTTTTGCTCCAGAACCCACACGCTGCCAGCTGCTCCTCCGCTTTTGCAAGGACCCCTTGAGCTGCAAGCAAGCGGGCTCCCTTCTGGCTTGAAAGCGCATGCACCTCACCACGTTCCAGGCCAAGCTTTGTCCGCGCAAGCAGAACATGGTGTTTCTGGAGCGCTGGATGCTTTCCCAGCCTGAGCCTGCCAAGGAAAAGCACCAGTGGGGCCTTCCCAAAAGCGACTCTCTGCTGCCCCCTCTCCCCCAGCAACGGCCACTGCAGGCGTCGGACGCCTCTGTCCATGAAGCCGAATGGACTTAATCCATTCTGGGGTGGTTGTTGTTGTTGTTGTTGTTTTTGCAGATTGTGACTGTAGATGGCAGCATTGAGGCACAAACACAAGCGGCGCTGCCAGAAGGTTACCCTGCCAGTCCTCCCATCCAAACAAGACTTCCAGGTCTTGGTAGGAGAAATTCTGGCACTGCGATGGGGCTGGGGGTGGAGCTCCTGAGTCCAGGGGCGGAGCCCAGACCAGATCTGAGGGAGGAGCCAAACTCATCTTCCCCTTTGCTTTATGCAACGGGGAGGACGTTTCTGCCCAGTTGGGATGCCGTGAGTGAGAATCCTCCTAGCTAAAGTCGTGGACTTACAGTAGTAGTATATGCCACTCACCCGTCCACTGCCCTGTTCACAGACACACTTGCTATATTCCCTTTGTGAGTGTTCACAGTATTTTCAAGGGAGGGTTTTTTGTGTTTTTTTTTTAATGTTTTTAGTTCAGTGCTTTAACACAATATTTGGTCCTCATCTTGCTTTCTGCGTGGGATGTTTCACAGTTGGGCAGTTGCTGCAGTCCAAGAATGCCATTTTTGCATTCCAAAAAGTGTCATTTGATTATGTCACAGTGACGGCACTTCCTGCTTGATGATGTCACTTCTGGCTCTGACATCACTTCCAGTGGATCCCAACAGGAGGTGGCATTCAAAAAAGTGGGTCCCAGTCTAAAAAGTTTGGGAACCACTTGGAGGATTTCCTGCTACAGGCAAGGGGTTGGACTAGATGACCTTGTGGGTTTCTTCCAAGTCTATGATGCAATGTTTCAGTCTTGTTTTTCATAACTTTCCCCATGACCCCTAGCATGGAATTTGCTGTCCATCGTGTCTGCTGCCCACCACCATGCTTTTGTGCGGGAGAGAGAGGAGAACACAGCTTTCAGTGTATTAATGGCCCCACCCCCAAATCTATTACACTATTACAAAAAGAAAAGCTTAGTGACTGAACAACAACAACAACAACACTCAGCAGTTTGTGTGGTTTATAAGAGCTTCTTGGGCTACCTTGTGTTAAGTGCTTTGGCAGAGAAGCCCCTAACAAAGCAAAATGCACGACAACGATGTCTTGGAAACCGTCTGAAAATGGTGCGGGCCTGGGAAACTGGGCCAATAGGAGTCTTTGACACTTGCACAGTGCGCAATGCTCAGCCCATCACAATCCGAGAGCCAGCGGGGAAGAAACCCACATTCTCCCCAGCAGGGACAAAATGACCTTGGCAGTGTTAAGAACATGTCACTTCCCTTCGATAGAAATGGGTCCTTGAGGGAGAACATCTGGAGATGACCCATGCACATGAGCACATGAGTGGGACCATGCACATCATGCACATGAGCAGGACAGATGTGGCTCAGCTGTCAGGAGGAAGCCGGCAGAGCGGGGTTTCTGAAACGGGGGGTCCCCAGCCTCATACGTCACTTATTTATTGGTTGAGGTCCCAACAAGGGTGAGGCCGGAGCCCTTTCAGTTTACAGGCGGCTGCCGGCATTGTGGCCAGGGACAAACAGAGCCCCGAGCGAGCCCATGGCAGGGCGACGAAACCGCGCCCCCAGCACATCGCCCCACCCCCGAGCGTCGCCCAGCCACGCTTTCCTGCGCCCGGAATAGCTCCACAATGGCTCCCCGCCGCAATGGCTCCCCGCCGCCCCGCCATTGGTGGCACCCATGGCTCACGCCACCCCGGGCTACACCGTAAATACACCTCTGATTGTGGCCCAGTCTCGTCTGCTTCTCTGGAGCACAGGACGGCAGCATTTTGCTTGGGCTGAGATTCGGCCTTCTGTTTGCCCTGGGACACAGATACCTGCTTCCTCTCAAGCTGCTGATGGTGCCTCCCAAAACTCAGCCAAGGCCTGGGTTCTTCCACCCCCAGTGCAGCAACAGCAGCCACAATGCAGAGGGGGCCTCTCTAGCCGGTTTTAGGTTTCACCACCTTCCCCGAATTCCTCCCCCTCCCCACTTCCTCCTGCTCGCAGAGGGAGCCCCAGATGCACGGGGAGCCGATTCACCTCCAGGCAAGTTCTTCCTCCAGAGAGAGGCAGCCTCTCCTTCATTCCCACCCCCCACTTTTCCATTGCCAGCTGCCCAGAATAGCACAGCCCCTTCCCCCTCCCCAGAACAAAGAAGAGCACCGGCTTGGAGATGGGGGGGGGGGTCTGTCCAGCCCAAGGCACTGTGCCACCCTTTACTTGGCAACTGCAGCGCATGGTTCAAGCCAGGGGCTTTTAAAAAGTGCACACGAGTCAGTGGACCACATGGATGTCAGCACACGCTAATAGAAAATTGCATACAAGGCTAGAGTAGATGATTGTTGTGCGTAGGGCCCCTTAGGCGTGTGGCCCAATGGGCTTAAAGCCGGCCCTGGTTCAAGCAATGGCAGCAGCAGGACACAGGGGAGTGATGCCCCACCTGCCTTCATCGTTGGAGGGAAGAGAGAGAGCAGAAGTGTGAAGGAGGGCTAGAGTGGTGGGCTAGAGAGTCAGGTGCAGTCAGGTGCTCTAGCCCGTTATTCTCTTCTCCACACTTCCTCTTCAGTTTTTTTTTTAGTTTTTTTGCAGGGGTTGGCAACCTTTTCAGCAAAAGGGTTGCTGATGTCATTATATCGGCTGTCATTATATCATTATATCATTATATATGCTGTGATATCGGGCGATGATGTCATTATATCATTGCCAAACTTCCGGGTTGCTGAGCTCCTGGAAACAGCAACGTGGAGCTCGGCTTGGGAGGCCTTGTGTCTCGCCAAATTTGCCACATCCTGGGCAGGAAGCGGCAGAGACTCCCCGAATGGCCTTGGGTGGCCGGCCAGATCCGGCACACAGATTGTCGCTGATGGCCGACTGTGGTTTCTTCCGGCAAACAAAACCATTGGGTTCCCCAGAGTTCCTTGGAAGCCAGGCCGAATTGAGGAAGGGGTTGAGCAGGACGTCATAATCCTCCAAGCCTGCAGTTTGTAGCAATTCAAAGATGCGGAGTCTTAAGGGGATTCGCAGTGGATTAGCAAGGCAGGATCTTAGTTCACACCCAGTCTCATCTTCTTCCTGGAAGATCCTCTGTGCAAACTGAGATCCTGTCTGGCACGTCACGGGGCTAATCTAGATGGGGTTTGCTGCATTTCTCTTATACTCCCTTTTTAGAACTGCGGTGCACCCCCCCCCCGGCGGGCTTCCTATCATGTCCTGTCCCAACCCCCAAAGCTCCCAAACCTTTTGCTTTGCAGCCACTCTGTGCAAGCTACGGAGGAACTGGGTGCAGAGCAGAAAGCAGGACAAGGAATGCAGGTCCCCAAGCACCCCATTTTGGGAAAGGGGGGCAGATCTCGGGTGCTCATTGCCCTGCAAACAGCTCGGCTCCTGCAGTTTGCAAGGCAGCTGCCAACGGCATTTTGTACAGTGACAAAGGCGAGTCCCCCAGGCCGGCCTAGTCACACCTGCCCCACCCTCTCCATGCCTGCCTTTGTGGGTCAAGGGAACTGGAAGCCTCAGAAGAAAGCCAAGCGCAACCGGAGAGAATGTCCAAGCCATGCCTACCTGGTGCGCGATTTCCCGCAGCTAGCGGCCACCTGAAGGAGCCAGCCGTGGAAAAAAAGGGAGGTTCATTGGAGAGGCAAGGGGCAGGGAGAGTGCGTCCGTCCGGGGGCTGGCTTTAAAGCTGACAAATGGCCTCTTTTCACCCGGGACAACAAAGGACCCTCCAGCTGGAGCCAGAGATAAGGGGAGCAGCTAGCTGCAGGGCACTGCGTTGGGAGGAGGGGCCAGGCGGCGGGGGGGGGGGCGGCCTGGATCCTTTCAGCCAGAGACCAGAGACTGGACATCGATCATGGAAACTGGCCTCCGACCACGCTAGACGTTTCATGATATGTGGAGTCAGTAAAATATGAGACAAGGCGGTGGCTGCTTTGTGGGCAGGGAGGCCTGTTCGCTCTCGGTGCCCGCATGGCAGGTGGGTTCACAGGCTTCAGGGGAGCAAAGATTTGGGGGGGGGATAAACTCAGCCTGGGAGGGCCCATTCCCTGCAGGAAGGGCCAGTCCCGAACCTCCGACAAAGAACATATTCCTTTACCCGCGTGCCATTAAACTGTGGAACTCCTTGACACAAGATGTGGGGACGGCACCAGAAGGCCTAGATGCCTTAAAAGAGGGATTGGACAGATTGGTGGAGGAAGCGTCCGTCACGGGTTACAAGCCCTGATGGGGCTGTGCAACCTCCTGGTTTTAGAAGTGGGCTGTCTCTGAATGCCAGGCGCAAGGGAGTGGCAACAGGATGCAGGCATCTTGTGGTCCTGTGTGCTCCTTGAGGCATCTGGTGGGCTGCTGTGAGATGCCTTTGGCCTGATCCAGCAGGGCTCTTCTTACGTCCTTATATCAGGGACTTGACGACTGTCAGATTCTGCCAGTCTCCGATACCAGACATGGGCTTGGCCCAGCCCAGAGACGACAAGACACCGACTAACCCCCAGAAGATGATCTCAGCAATTAAATCACACGAAAAACCCCACACCTTCCAGGTGTGTCACTGATGGCAGAGGTGCCCCTCTGCCACCTCCAAACCTTTCCGTGGCACCCGGCCATCCCTGTTCCTTTTCGCCACTGCCCTGCAGATGGCTGAAGATGCAGCTCTGTTTATTTAGCTCGCAATGCCGCCACGGAGGGCCTGGAATGAATGGTGCTTTGTTTCAGGAGGCGCTCAGTTCCTTGTCCCTTGCTTTTTCAGCAAAAAGGAGAACAAGCGAGCATCTTTTCTGGCATGGCCCACTGCAGAGGGAGCTGGAATCTCTCTCTCTCTCTCTCTCTCTCTCTCTCTCTCTCTCTCTCACCACATGCTGCAGTGGTGGACAGGGCCAGCCGCCCAGTTTTGACTTCAGCCCCTGCCTGGCATTCAGACGCACGCAGCCCACTTCTAAAACCAGGAGGTTGCCCACACCCATCCGAGCCTGTAACCTGGGACTGGACTTTTTTAACCATCCATCTGTGCAATTAAGGCAGTTAGGCCAGGCCCCATCCCCACATCCTGTGGCCAGGAGTTCCACAGACCCGCTACACGCTGGGTAAAGAAATATTGGCCCTTGGTTAATCAAGGCTGGGAAGAGGGGCAGAATGCAAAAATGGCAAGGGACGGGATCCAGCAAGCAAATGGATAGGAATGGGATCTAAGACTACAACTCCCAGGAGACTTGATGTCCAAGAAGCCTGGAACTGACATTCATTGCTGAATGAAACTGACATGGCCTGAAACTGACATTCATTGCTGAATCTTCGGGGCATCCTCTAGAATTCACCAAGACAGCCTACACACCAAGCTGCGAGAATGTGTGTGTGTGTGTGTGTGTGTGTGTGTGTGTGTGTGTGCGTGCGTGCGTGCGTGTGTGTGTGTGCACACAGGCGCAATTTTTTTACTGCCCCTTTGTTCCTATGCCCCTAAATTTAGCAGCCTGATTTATAGGCATGGGCAATCATGTGGCAGGTCGATTTTTGCAGCTTCAGCTGCTGATCAAAGCCTAAGAACAGGCTAGTCTGCTTTTTTTCCGGTCTGCTCGCAACCCTAGCGAGGGATGTAACCTTGTCAAGGGAGATCAAGAGGCTGTCTGAAATCCACCTTTCAAAGCTTCCTTCTCCCCCTCCCCATCTCATGCTCATATTCCCAGGGCATGCTCTGTTTGAGTTTTGTGTATACTTCCACACACACACACACTCTTCTGGCTATGACATCACTTCCAGGTTAATGACATCACTTCCGGTGGGTCCCGACACAAGTGCCATTCTAAAAAGTGGGTCCTGGTCTAAAATGTGTCAGAACCTGCACTAGGAGATGCGTTTTCGGTCTGCAGCTTGCCCCTACTGATTTCAAACCAGCCTGCTCTGTGGATGTTGTTTCTCCCCAAATGTATGCAAATTTAATCGACGAATGAATTGACTACTGTTTCTTTAATGGGGAGACACTTGTGCTTGGTGACTTCATCCACTCCAGGCGGGGAAATCGGTTCCGGGACGGAACTGATCTCTGGCTCCAATTAAGAGATTTTTTAAGAGATTTTTTTTTGGGTGGGTGGGGGGAATAGGAGGAAAGAATGTCTGGTTCTTCTTCTGCCCCCTTGCATAACCAGGGGCTTCTTCATTTCCCCAAACCAAGCTCAGCCTGTCCATAGCCTCCAATAAAGGCTCGGTGATGTAATTAAATCACCAGCGACAATATTTTGCGCTTTATCAGCGCCCTGTAAGAATCAATGGGGTCTAGGAGGTGTTTGGGGGAACCAGGGGGCTGTCTGGAGAAAAACGGTGAAAATCGAGGTCATGCTGGGAATTATTCTGTGGACGCTTCTGGGGCGGACCCCCCCCCAAATATTGGGGAGCAGGAAAGAGTAATTCTAGAGGAGGGGGGAGAGCTTTATCCCACGTGACTGGACCCCCAGTGGGGACGTCGTTCTGCCCCTTCTTTCTTAAGCCACAAGGGGAGGGGGCACGACAATGACAAAAGGTCCTCTGAGGATGTGCAAAGTGCCATTCTTTGGCGGGGCCAGCGATAAAGAAGGGAGGGGGCGTCAAGCAGGCCTCGCCAGTTATAGGAGAAAGGACCCCATCGCGGGTGCCCCTTTTACACCCAGCTAGCCTGACTCCCGAGTAAGCGCGCCCGGGCGCTCCTTTTGCAACGTCGCTACACCTAGGGTGCATTTGTTGGGGGGGGAGGGGAGCTGAGAAGGGGGGGTCCATGATGGGGGGCGGCAAGGACGGATCAGTTCCTGCTGGAAGGGCGGCGGGAGGGGGGGGAGGAAATCCATTGCATTGTGGGGGAAGAGGACCCCGTGGCTCAGAAGCCCACCCCTCCGGCTCCACCCCCTTCCTCCTCGCTCCCTCTCCCTCGCCCGGGCTTTGAATGGGGGGCGGGGCTCCTCCTCTCCCCCTATAAAGCGGAGCCCTGACATCACGCCGGGCTCGAGATCGGCTGCAGCTGGGGCTCGGCGCCGGATCGGGCTTTGTGCGGCGCGAGGGGGAGGCGCGCGAACAAAGGCGAGGCGCGGAGCGAGGCGCGGCGATCCGCATTCGCAGCCGGGGGGGCGCTCACGGTGCGCGGCTCTCCTCCTCTTGCCCGCAGCGGCGCCGGTGTCTGGCTTTCGGGGGCTCGGTGCGGCGGCGGCGGCGCCAGGATGACGGCCAACGGGACGGCGGCGGCGGCGGAGTCGCTCCAGATCCAATTCGGCCTGATCAACTGCGGCAACAAGTACCTGACGGCCGAGGCGTTCGGCTTCAAGCTGAACGCGTCGGCGCCCAGCCTGAAGAAGAAGCAGATCTGGACGCTGGAGCAGGACGGCGACGACTCCGGCGTGGTCTTCCTGCGCAGCCACCTGGGCCGCTACCTGGCGGCCGACAAGGACGGCCAGGTGAGCTGCGACCGCGAGGCGCCCGCGCCCGACTGCCGCTTCGTGATCGTGGCGCACGACGACGGCCGCTGGTCGCTGCAGTCCGAGCCGCACCGGCGCTACTTCGGCGGCACCGAGGACCGGCTCTCGTGCTTCGCGCAGGCCGTCTCCGGCGCCGAGAAGTGGGTGGTGCACCTGGCCATGCACCCGCAGGTGCACCTCTTCAGCCTGACCCGCAAGCGCTACGCGCGCCTGGCCGCGCCGCCGGAGGAGATCGCCGTCGGGCGGGACGTGCCCTGGGGCGTGCACGCGCTCGTCACCCTCGTCTTCCACGAGCAGCGCTACGCCCTGCAGACCTGCGACCACCGCTACCTGCGCCACGACGGCCGGCTGGTGGAGGCGCCCGAGCGCGGCACGGGCTACACGCTGGAGTTCCGCGGCGGCAAGGTGGCCTTCCGCGACTGCCAGGGCAAGTACCTGGCCCCCTCCGGCCCCAGCGGCACCCTCAAGGCCGGCAAGGCCGCCAAGGTGGGCAAGGACGAGCTCTTCGTGCTGGAGCAGAGCTCGCCGCAGGTCGTGCTGCGCGCCGGCAACGAGAGGAACGTCTCCACCCGGCAAGGTAAGGCCCGCGCCTCGCCCGTGCGCACGTGACGCGCCCGACGCGTGTCGCGCCGCCCTCGCGGGGGGGGGGGGCTCGTGCGCGCGCGGCGCTCCCTCGGGGCTCGCCACCCGAGCCTCCGCACGCCCGCGCGGAGGCGAGGCCATTTGTCGTCGGTGGGGCTTCCTCCCGAGTAAGTGCGGGCAGGATGGCGGCCTCATGCGGCCGCGGAGTGCCTTCCGCGCGTGTCAAGGATCGCGGGGCCGGGAGCGAAGAATGCGGTCGTGTGAATGTGGCCTTAGCCTGTTGTGGCGTTGACTTAGGCTGCAGCCCTGAATCGTGCCCGCTTCATCCTGGGAGTCGGCCCCATTGAACGCGATGGAGCTGACTTCTGAGTAGACAGGCGTAGGATCGAGGGGTTAAGTGGCAGCTGAACGCCTTTCTTTCGCGCATGCAGACGATCGCAAGAAGGGTGTGGGAGCCTGCGGGCCGAACAATGAATGCGGTTGTGTGAATGGGCCTTTAGCTGGCTGTGGTCGACTTGGCTATCAATTCGAGTCAAGCCGAGTCATTTCCCCCCCCCCCTTCCTTGGTTCCAGGGTGTTGTATGGCCTGGTTGAGGTAGATCACAGCTTTGTGTGAGAGGAGGGATCTGGTGATCGCGTTGCAGGGCCTTTCCAACGAGTCTGCCTTTATGCCTTCCAAGAAAGGGCTTCAGCAAAAGCCGTCTTGAAGGAAGAATAATGCTGAGCGCCTGTTGGGAGCTGAGAACTGGGGCTGGTTTTGGGGGAGGTTAATCTTGTCCAATGAGTTGGATATAATAAGGAATCCTTTTTTTGGGAGGGTGGCTTTGCAGAGTGTGGGGCTGATCCGAGGTAAGGCGTGGGGGAGGCTATAGACTTCAACCCTCCCCCCCCCCAAAAAAATACCTTGATCCTTACTGACACCCTGGCTAATGGGCCATGCTTGAAGCCTTCTCAACGCCACAATTTGTTATCCACCCGCATCTGCCCACCAAAGGCTTTTGCTGGGGAGGGGTGTCCTTAATGCTGTTCCCCCCCTCCAAAAAAGAGCTCTGTTCTATGTTCCTGAATGGGGGATAAGAGCAGATGCTTCTGGAGCCCACTTATTTAGAAGAAGCTTTATAACAATCCTAAAACAGCTGACAAGATGCCCATAAGCCTAACGTTAAGAGTATTGGACTGCCAGATTCACCTTCCAGAACAGGCCCCACAAATATTGCTGGGGTTCTCCTTCCGGCTATTCATTCTGTGCTCACTCTCCACAAGTCTTCCTTTGGTAGAAAAATCCAGGGTCCCCCATCTTGATTTCCTTGCATTGCTCTTGAAATTGTATGCTCCTCGGGGCAGGGGCTCTTTGCTCCCCCTCGCACCATGTGCATTTGGTGCTTTGTTCTCCTTGCCTGGCCTTCTGGCTTTCCTACCTACTTGGGCCCCGTCCTCAATTTGGCTTGCCGTGCTGGCCAACCACACCAGACAAGAGGTGGGGTTGCACAAAAGGAAAAAAAAAATAAGAATATGCTGAACTCAAGGCCTTACGAACTTTGTGTTGAAAAGCGGTATATAAATACTAGTGATTGATTGATTAAGCAGATGACACGATTCAAACAACCTTTTTAGAATAAGGGGATGGGCAGCCACCTCCTGGAAAGTAAGGGCGTTTGGTGCCCGATTGCACCCCTTTCCAATAGCCCTATATTTCCCCTCCCCCCCCCAGTCTGCTTTTTGCGCCTGCCTGTTCTGGGTTGTGCCATACCTATCCTGCTGTGCCCTTGGCAAAACCCACAAGTAGCATCTCCCATCTGTTCCCTATTGCTTCTCCCCCCCCCACCCCACAAGGCTTGCCAGATCAAACCCCACAATTCAGGACTGCCGTGGGGAGGCTAGATCAGTTTATGGGCCCAACGCTTCAAAAACGAAGGAAGGCATCCTTTTGAATTAACGGGGAGGGGTCTGCTTCCTATGGAATAAGGAACATCTTGGGGCAATGAAAACCACTCCCCCCCCTTCTCTTTTACTCTGTGCAAGCCTTTCTGCCAATCTTATGCAGCTGTTCCCCAGTTTGGCTTGCTCCTTACCCCACTGCCTTCCTTTGTTCCTGCCTAGGGCATCCTTGAAACTTCCACTTTGGGGGGGGGGAGGGAGGAGAGAGGGGCCGTCTTCCCCAACTTAAATCGAGTGTCTTTCTCCCTCCCCCCCCCAAGACGAGATTCTAACTAAAGAAATAACATGCCATTTAAAAAATATACACCCCTAGGATAATGATTGCATAATAAGGCAGTACTGTTTTTTTTTTTTTTTGCCTGGAAAGTTGCACAGCCGATAATTACCCTTTTTTTAGAAATACACCCAGCCAACCACCCCCTTTCAGGCCTCTGCTGTTCTTAAAGCTCTCTCCTCCCCCAACCCCCCCCATCCACTTTTTAAAAAAAGAATATTAGCAGAACTTTTGGGGTAAAAAAAAAGCCTACAAGACTATTCTAAATTCTGGGTGGGAGGGGATGTTCAACGGTCAATCTTAAACCTTGCCGGTCAATCTTAAACCTTGCCGGCTTCTTGCAGTTGTTAAACTATACTAGCAGCCTGAGTGCTTTTCTTCCAAGAAGCTGACTCAACAGGCGATCAAAGGCGGTGAATTCGGCAGGGCCAAGCCTTGCATCCAAGCTCCCGCCCCGCAATGCTGAAATATATATAAAAGATCTGCTGCGGTTGAAAAGAAGTGGTGATTAAGTCCCTGCATTTCCGCCCCCACCCCATAAATAAAGGTTTGCAGACTCTCATTAGGCATTTCCCCCCTCTAAGGAGCAACCATAATAGTCTCCCAGTGGCCCAAGTGTCTCTAGACCAGTGCACTCCTTTAAGGACATCTTGAAGTTCCTTGCTTGAACTGTTCAAATCCCACCAAAATCTAGTGTGGCTGCACAATGTGTTCTGACATTGACAATTTTAGGGGTGGGGCAAAGACCTTTGGCCTCTCCAGCAATACTGCTGCTTCCTCTCCCCCCCCCCAATTAACATGGCAAAATATTGTTCAGCATCCTTGGGTGGGTTGGCTGGTATTCCGGGTGGCATCTCTGACAGCCGCACACCTTGAGGACTAGAAACCTATGCTTTTTAAAATGAGATTTTTTCAGGAAGCTGGATTCTGTCCCCCAACATGACACTGCAGAGTTTGGGACGCCTCCCCTCTTGGCCTGCTCCCTGCCCCACATTTTAGCTGATCTCCATGGTAGCCCAGCGCTGGCACCCGGCTAGACCTGGCTTTCCACTGCAAATCTGTGTCAAGTGGCCCTTTTTTTTTTAAAAGCTTTACAAGGAAGAATGTGACCTACATTAAAGTAACAAAAGAGCGCATGGCCAATCCTGGCTGTCCCCCAGGCTGACTCGGCTGCCTGTGCCCTGCCTGCCCACCTCGTTCTCTGTCAAAGCAAGTTCAGCGTGCTGGCTTTCGAGTGCGCATGCATGCGCAAGGGGCAGCCCTGTGGGACCCTGGTGGTGCGGTGCTGTGGGTGGGTTCCGGTTGGCCAGGGCCAGCTTCTTGATAATAATAATCCCCTCTCTCCAGTGGTGGATCTGGGGGGGGCAGGGGGGCAGGAGCCCTGGGCGCCGTCTTGGGGCTGTCTAGGCGGGCGCCAGTGGCCCCTGCAACATTGCACGGGTAGACCTGGGCTCCAGAGCCCAGATCTACCCATTAGGAACAGCCGTGGGTAGACCTGGGCTGCAGAGCCCAGATCTACCCATTAGGAACAGCCGTGGGTAGACCTGGGCTGCAGAGCCCTGGTCCACCCGCGGCCATTTCTAATGGGTAGATCTGGGCTCCGGAGCCCAGGTCTACCCACGGCTGCTTCTGGTGGGTAGACCTGGGCTCCCATGGGGGCGCACTTCTATTGGGTGCCCCAGGCACCATTTTGACTAGGTCCGCCCCGCCTCTCTCCGATGGTGCAATGATGTGGAAGCAATTTAGTTTGCTGTCAAAGAGGACCATGTTCTTGAAAGAGCCAGAATCATAAGGCTACCTATTAAAAAAAAAAGTTGCAATTCTAAGCACTCTTATTGGACAAGAGGCCTAGTATTGGATCGGCTGCTGCCACAAACTCACTTGGTGACCTTGGGCATAACCGCTAGCTTGACCTCTGGAATCTGGGGGCAAAACAGGCCTACCTTGGCTGAAGCAATAGGTACGGGGTGCTATTGCACCATACCTGGGGAGATGGCTCTGATGAAGCGAGGCACCTGTGTTCTTATCACCTGCGATGAACTCTTGGGGGGCAGTTTTGGGATGTTCCCATGTTAAAATTGGCCCAGCGATCCAGAACAGGCAGGTGGACTTTTGGGGTTCCACTGATCTTAAGCGCTGCTGTGGTTCTGGGGTGATGGCTTTCCCAGGAACCCTGAACCACTGCTGCCAGTCAGTATCCGGCTAGCTCAGCCTTAACTGCTGAGGGTCAGGCTTGGTCAGGCAGCTTCATATTGGTGTTCTGTGTAGACGCCCCTTGAAGTAGAAGCTCCACGGGCTTCAAATGCTGGGGTATAAGAGCAGTGGTAGCCTTGGAATAGGCAAAGAGCAGGTCGTGGTCTTCAGAATAGGTGCAAGGTCATAATTCTCTTCTTTACCCAGCGTGTGATTAATCTGTGGAACTCCTTGCCACAGGATATGGTGGTGGCTTCTGTCCTAGATGCCTTTTAAAAGGGAAGAGGACCGATTGAAGGAGGAAAAGTCTGTCGCAGGTCACCAGCCATGAGACGAGGCCATCTCTGACTGCCAGGGAGTGGTAAAAGGGTGCAGGACTCTGCCTGCCTTGTGTGGCTCCCGGAGGCATCTGGTGAGCCACAGGAAGCAGGCCTAGATGGGCCTTTGGCCTGATCCAGCAGGGCACTTGGGTTTAATCTAACAGAAGAGTGATTGGACTATGCTTTGGATCGATGCCTTCGTTGGTGTGGGTCTTAGTTTGGCGGACAATGAGAGGTGATTTTTCTAGGGCGCGCGACGCACAATAGATGCAGTATCGCACTGGAGAGCCTGCAGCCTTTTTGTGCCTGCAACATGATTGACAGTCGGATTTATTATTGCGCTGTTGCAAGCCGGCAATGGGCTCTGGGTTGCTCCTCTGCACAACTCGTACAATGGGCGGGGCAGGGGGGGCTGCCTGGATTCCCTCCCACCCCCGCCGTTCACCCGCACCAGGAGAGCTCTTGAATTCTAGCAGATGTGGCATATTAGAGGGGGGAGGAGCGGGGGATGGCCTTCGAACAGAACAAGGGCGGGATTGTGATTGTGGGAGGATGTGCACAAGGGGGGGGGAGAAAGAAGTCTCTGGTTTCAGCCTTTTGTTGCTCTCCAAAACCAGCTGTGGGGAGGGGGGGGGCTCTTGCTGCAGGGGGCCACGTGGCTTCTTGGCCTATGTTTGTGACGGTAGACCTTGCAAGCGGGGGGCTGCTTGGGGGGGGACTCCTTGTGGTGCGCTTGGAGTGACTGCTGTCTGGGGGGGGGGTGCCAACAGCCGAGGCAGTGCTGGGGGGAGGGGTTTGTGACACCTTGAGGGGGTGTCAAGCCAATGCTGTCTTCCTATTTTGCACCCCCACTTACAGGCGCTTGGCATGGTTGCAAGTTATTCCGAGTAGCCAACAGCTTAGTTTTTCACTCCCCCGCCCCCCCCCAAAAAATTTCTGGGACAGGCATTTCTGGGGGTCAGGTGCCAGAGGGACAGGCAAAGCCACTGGGCCTCTGATCCCATTCAGCATGGGGGGGCATGGAATTGAGCATCAGACAGCCCCATGGGTGGAAGTCCGGGAGTCTCCCAAGTCTGCGAAACTGCTGCCTTGGCACACAGCATCCTTGCCTCTTCACAACAGCCCTGCGAGGGAGCAGCCTGAACTGTGCCGGTTTAGATCAAGGACTCGTTTTTGAGACCACGATTGGTGCCGTGATTGTATGTGGCTCTTCTGTGAAAGCAGATTTGGCCACCCCTCTCCTCGCAGAGGTTTGCGCCACAGTCCGCAAAAGCTGAGAAGGAAAACCCACCCTTTTATTTCCCGTGTTCCACGGCTGAACCCGGGCCCTGAAAACGGATTCCAAGGTTGTGGACCCATCTCTGCTAGTGTGTCCGGAATTTCCCTTGCCGCTTGACAATCTGCATCTGATTTGACGGGTATATGGGGTGTGTGTGGGGGGGGAGAAGCATGCAGCTATTCTGTGCAGCTTCAAAAATACGGCGCTTGGACATGGCTGTTGGCCTGCTGGGTCTAATGCCTTGGGGCCATTTATGGCTGTTGAACTCTCTCAGTTGTTGGCTTTCCCCCGGGAGTAAACGGAGAGCTGGTTTCAGTTGCTTGAGAATCTGGTTCTTTCTGGTCTGTACTTGTGTTGCTCTCCACCATTTGATAACTTCTAGTAAGGCTGTCCTGGTCCAGATCAGTATGTGGTGTTTTTTTCCAAGCAAAGCCTTGGGCACCTGCTGGAGATGCTCTAGGAGGATTTCCTGCTACCAATGGGGTTGGACTAGATGACCTTGTGGGTCCCTTCCAACTCTATGATGGCATTGGTGAAGCTAGAAGGCTTTCTCTGGTGTGCTTTGAGCATGCCGAAAGCCCTCCTGGTGAGCACTCAAAAACAAGCACCCACTCCAGCAGGGCTGTCCGAAGGATATTGTTGTGTTGGGTTGTAGGCTTATAAAGGCCCTTGTCTGCGCATGCGCTCATGCATGCGTGTGGCTATGAATGACCATAACGGTGTGGAGCCCACACACACAGAACGCCGCATGTATTGCTTGCATACCAGATTTGAGTCGGCCGCAAGCGCACCGATTAGCCTGTTGGCATACCCAGATGGCATGCGTGTTTCAGCGCATGTGCAGAGGGCTTGAACAGCGCAGCGCTCTTGTGATCTTGGCTGAGCGTGTCACTAGGCTGGGTGCCTCTAATCGGATCGCCATTGTTCTGTTCCAAGCCTTCCTGAATAGGACGGGCAATAGGTCACCTTTCTGGCATTCCCGAGGATCATAAATGTGGTCATCTTTTCCCCCCCCACCTCTTCCTTGCCCCATCTTTTCTCTTATCAAGGCGCACCAATTAGCGCCTTTCAAAGAATTGCCTCGCCAGGGCTTTTGTTGAGCTGCCTCCCCCGAAAAACATCTGTTTGGTGGCCTCGGGTGTCCTCCCTCCAACTTCCTGAACGATGATGGTTACACCTAGCTCTGAAAAACTGAATGCTGTTTTTTTCCCTTCCCCCAGAGCAGGATTGGAAGCAGTTTTTTCTCCTGCGCCCTTCCACATCCCTTTTCCCTTGGCTTGGAATTAATGCATCAGTTTCCTTTGTCTGTTCCCCTGCCCCTGAAATCCTCGCTATCTTTCCAAGGTTGGGAGAAAAGAAATAGTTAAAAAAAAAAAACTCTAGTGGATCTGCATACTAACTTTTCTCTCTAACCAGAGAAGCTGTTTTCTGCCGAGTTTAACCTTGCCCAGGACTAGGTCAACAGTTGGGGGGGGGGAGGCTACTTTTGGGCACACAGATGTGTCCCAGCTGTTCTTTGCCTTTCCCCCTAATCGGCAAAACAATGATGTACCAAAGTGAAGAATCTATCAAAAAAAGTGCTCAATCTCTTTTCAAAAAATGAAGCAGGACTCTCTGCACAAAGTCAAGAGGATGCTTGTGGCCTAAAAGAGGCATTCTTGCGTTAAAGGGAGAATGCCTCTTTTAGGGAGAGGCATGCTAGGATATGTTACATGCATAATCCTAAAAGCAACAGGTGTGTTTTTTTCCCCTTTAAATTGTTGCGTTGCCTCCTGTGCAGATTTGTGCCTGGTAAATCAATTGATTAGAATGCCTACGATCAATCGACGAATTGGGCTGCTTTTAACAAAAAGGCAACTTCTAGTTTCAGGGCCACCCTCTGTATCCGCAGGTTTGGGATCCGTGGATTAGCCCTAACGCGGGTCAAGAGGGCCTCACAGTATCTTCCAGATGTGACTGGAAGAGTCTTCTGGTGGGAGGGTGGCCTTCTGAAGCATGGAGAGGCCATTTGAGACCTCCCCCCCCCTTAAAGAGCTGTGTGCAGCCTCCCCAGACCTCGGAACACCCCCAGAAGGCACGAACAATCACATCTGGCAGTCCAGATGATGCTGACCTTCTTATTTGTTATCCGCGTGATTTGTTCTTATTTGTTATCCGCGTGATTTGTTATCCGCGGGTGGTCCAGAAACGGAGCCCCCATGGATACCAAGGGCCAACCTGTATGGAGAGGGGAAAGTCCCGCAAACGTTGGCTTTCAAATGGTCTGCAGTTCGCACTGTCTCGATCCGTGCAGGCAGCTCACTGCCGCCCCCTTCGAATGGGGCATGGTGCTGGACGGAGCTTGCTGGCTCGGAACAGCCGGATTCCTGGCCGTCGAGGAAACCGATTCCGTGCCGCGTTCTCGACTTGCGTTTGGCAGCGATATGGCTCCCGCAGCTCTCAGCTGGGTCAGATTACCTTGCGGCTTGGGCGCCCCCAAGCTGCGCATGTGCCAGAATTCCAGGGGGGGTCTCTGCCGTGCTCCAATAGGACACAAACCAGCCTGGTCTGCTCCTGGTTTGCTCCCCAAAGCTTCGCTCCTTCAGGCCTAGAAGAAATCCGCCCTGCCCCTTGTGCATGTGCGTGCAACGCCACTCCGCTTCCCAGAACCCTCGGCGAGGTTGCAGGAGAGCGCCAGTGGGTGGGCGGGCAGCGCCTGTGGCTTTTGTCTCCGGCAAGAAAAGGATGGCTGGAGCAGCTGCCCACCTCCCCTAATTAGCGGTGGAGCCCGGCAGATGGTCTGGCCCCCCCCCCCGAGCATCTGCCCCTCATTATGGCGAAGCCCCCTCCCCTGTAATTGGGACTCCAGCAAGGAAGAAAAGGGAGGCCTTGAGATGCATCCTTGTAGGTCTCTTGCGGGGGGGGGGGCTGGAGGGTGGGAGAAGAGGGCCTCCCCCCACATCCTGTGTATGTGTGGGGGGGTATTGGTTATCTTGGGATGATGAAATGAAGTTAGGGGGTTCTGGGATTGTTGGGACTGATTTTGGAGGAGGTGAATGGTGACATGGGGGGGGGGCAAAGGTGTACCAAGGTCATTTGGCCCCCCGGGGCAGAGGTGTGACCAAGGCAGAAGCGCATTGGTTTAGGATTGCACGCACCCAGGGTCGGAGCTCGGATCCTGACCGCTGCAGTCTTGCCATTGCAAGAGGGCTGTGCAGCTGCACTGGGTTCAAGTTCTCGGCATCCCACAGCTGATCAGGAGAGACTCAAATAGTGCCCCCCCAGGCCCCACAAGGTCTAGGCCCCCCCCTCTCCTCCTTCCCAGCTGTGTGCAGCATTCTCTGGTGTGGCTGTGAGCCAGGTTTGGCCATCCACACTCTAGATGAGCCATGTGTCTCCCATCAGTCAGTCTCTAGTGTAGCAATTTGAAGGGGGGGGGGAGAGAAAGTACGGATGATTTTCCATGCTCTTGATTCCACATTCTCTCCCCCCCCGCCCCGGGAGTGCCTCCACTAGACCTCCTGGGGATAGTGGGTAAGGTGGTCAAACTCTTCTTGAACTTAAGAACATAACATAAGAAGAGCCCTGCTGGATCAGGCCAAAGGCCCATCTAGTCCAGCTTCCTGTATCTCACAGCGGCCCACCAGGTGCCCCAGGGAGGCAGGAGACAACAAGATGCTTGCATCCTGTTGCCACTCCCTTGCACCCGGTACTCTGAAGTAGCCTACTACTAATGTAAGGAGGCTACAACCCATCATTGCTTATAGCCCACAATGGACTTTTCTTCCAGAAATCTGTCCAATCCCCTCTTAAAGGCATCAAGACCAGATGCCATCACCACCTCCTGTGGCAAACTTGTAGTACTTCAGATTCTAGGTAGCACATTGCAAAAAGTATTGCACAGTAGAGGGGGAATTGGACAGGAAGAGTTGGCTAGCTCCCCCCTGATAGGCTAGCTTTCTGTGTGCGAGGCCTGTCTCTAACGAGCAGCGTTTGACTGGGTGCTCTCCCCCACGGGAGCTTTTGTGCCTTCCTCTTTTGGGTGAAGGGAGCCTTGTGCATGTGTGCCCCCCCCCCCGAACACACTCATTCCCAGCAGATGTTGCACAGCCCTCGATGCACGTGGCGTGAGAGCGTTCCTGTGGCATGCTGGGAATGTGGCAACGGATGATTTGATTTGCTCCAGGACAAACTTCTGGCGGGTACTTGGCTTATTAATGTCGGAAGCGTGCTAAGCTCTTGAGTGCCATCGTGGACCTGGTCCTGTGCTATTGGAGGGTTAGATCAAAGGAAATACCTTTTTGACCAGCGGGTCATTCGTCTGTGGAACTCCTTGCCACAGGAGGTGGCGATGGCATCCGGCCTCGGCGCCTTTCAAAGGGGATTGGAGAGACTTCTGGAGGGAAAAGTCCATCGTGGGCTACAGGCCACGATGGGTGGTGCAACCTCCTTGCGTTGGTAGTAGGCTACTTCAGAATCCCAGGACGTTGTGAAAAAGCATCTGTGGTAGTAAATGGGGGTCTCCGCAACCCCCTGAAAACTGGCTTGCTGGCTTCTTGGCCGGCTGTCAAACTAGTTGCAAAGCCATTGGACTTGTTGACTCTCGGTGCTTGCAGGAACCAAGTTGGCAGCCTTCCTAATCCCCCCCCCCCGCAATTCCCAGCAGACCCCCAAGACTTGTTTGCATGTCGGATTCCCTCCGGGATGCAAGCAGTGGCGCATCTGCAGCTGGGCGCTCTGCGGCAGTCAATTTGCCTTGCGCTGGTGCCAGGCGTGTCGCAGCTTGTCCCCCAGGGTGTGGCCTGGGATGTGTCCCTTGGCTTCAGCCTTGCCCTGTCCTCGGAGCTCTCAAGCCAAGCCTGCCGGGCTGGAGCCACTAGCCGTGGGTCTGGCTTCCTTGCCAGCCTCCTCAGCAGGTCCCCTGGAGGATTCAGAAAGGCCAGCTGACGCCCTCTAAAGGTGTGGCGCCCAGGGCGTTGCACCCCTTTAGCCCTGCCTTAGATATGCCGCTAGATAATAAAACAATAATAATACTTGGATTTATATACCGCCTTTCTTAGGCCACCAGATTTCTCTAATGACTATAACTCAAGGCGGTTTACATAGGCAGACTTTATTCAGAAACGCGAAGGTTTTTACAACTTTTTTACAGAAACATTCTATCTTCCCAGAACTACACACATACAGATGGATCTTTCTGGATTTAGTCCTTCTTTCTGGCCATCCGTTTGTCTTCTTGCTGGCTGATAAGCGGCTTCCTTGCTCCCACCAGAGAAGCAGCTGACTTCGGCACAACTCCCCCTCACACAAGGCAGCCAGAGACAGCTCAGCTGTTAATCAGTCACAATTAACGAGGTCTGCCGCTCGCAGAGACTTCTGGCTGTCCCGAACTGGCGATCTTCAGATCTTCAGCTCTTATGTTCAGGCAAACGGAGGCATTAACCCTCTCGACTAAATCTTCTGCCCAGATGGGCAGCTTCCTAGCGAAGCCAGTTCACCTCTGCTGATCTTCTGATTGCGGAGCCTTCCAAGAGCCCCCTTGGCTCCCTGAAACACAATCTGCAGTTCTGGCAGAAGAGAAACTCCAGCTTAGTTGAACTGCTGGAATTCTGGTTCTCAAAGTCTGCCCAGTTCTTTTTAGGGCCAGTTTATCATGTGAGTGTGCGGTTTTGCCAAGACCCTGGGAGAGCCAGCAAGGACTTGTGTGTAAAGCGGCGGCAGCAGCAGCAAGCCAGTTTAATCAAAGTTGGAAGGGGTCCCACAAGGTCATCTGGCCCACCCCAACCTGTAGGAGGGCTTCCTCCTAGAGCATTGCGGTTTGCTAGTGTCCTTCCTCCACGGTTCTGCTTGGGCTCTCCTGAGGTCGCATGCCAAATGCTGCCCTCCCCATCACCCTATGAGATGCTCAGCTCCCACCACCGCCAGTAGTCTGCCTGAGGCAGATGCCTCAGCTGGCCTTCTGCATGGGGCCGGCCCTGCTTCCGGCCCAGATTTGCTGTGTTTGTGGCAACGCTGAACTGGGAAGTTGCAAAGAAACTGGGTTGTTTGCCTGAGCCCGCCTTTCCCTTACAACTCCTTGGCAGGCATCGTGCAGACAGGAAAAATAAGTTAAATTTCTCCCTCTCTCCAACCTCTCCCAGCCTGCTGCTTATCTCCCTCTTTAATTACCGCTCTTGTGCAGAGACCAGACTGGAAGTCATCTGATTTCTCTCAAGGCTCCACCTAACCTTGACAAGGCTGCTAATTAAAGTCTGCCTACACTGCTGCGTGCAGATGAGCACTCTGGGGGATGCGGCTTGGAACAGGGTCCCAGCGAAATTGGCTTTCAGAGGATGCTGGAAGTCCAAGGGAGGCAGGGCCGGCATTAAGCCAGTTGGGCCCCTTGCCTAAGGGGTAATCGCCGCTCGTCTTGTCCAATGCAATGGACATCTTGAATCTTTCTCTAAACAAAAAATGAAACCGGCAAAGCCACCTGTTTTAGTGACTGTAATTATTTCCAGGCTACCACTGAAAGCCCCTGTATGTTGTACTGATGGAAGGAAAGTGGGGTTTAAATGTAAGATTTGTAACCCAACAGGGGAGAGACAAACTGGTCTGGGAGCAGACAGGGCTATCTCGGCTGCAGTTCTGCAGGAACTCGCAAGGTGATAAAAGGTATTGGAAATTGGCATCGAAGAACCTTAGTCTAGAATAAAAAGAGAATCAAGTTTCTAGTCCTTAGGACTAGGCACAAAGGTATGCTTGGCTAGGTCTCGGCGTCCTCCATAGCAGCCTGGCCTCTCCCCATGACTAGGACATAATTTCTGTGTTCTGCTTTGTAGCTTCCCAGCAGGCTTTACAAATAAAAGAGGAATCTCAGCAAATACATGTGCTTTAAAGGAAGAACTATCTCTGTTGCGTGGATGGCTGCCCGTTTACTCTGCTGTGCAGCGCAATGTAAATGGGAAAGCTTTATTAGCCGTTATCCAGGGAAAGGCAATGGCAGGAAACGAGCCTCCCAGCTTGGTAGAAAAATGGCTGACGGCAACACACTGTAGGCACTATAAAATCTGCTCTGTGAAATTAAAGTTGTCTGGGAGGAAGGGAGGGATGTTATATGAGCAAGCTGTGCGCTCTTACTGTGTCCAGTAACAGGAAAAAGGGGGAGCTGGCCATGCAGGGGTCATAAGAACCCTGCAGGATCAGGCCCACCTAGTCCAGCTTCCTGCATCTCACAGCGGCCCACCAGAGACCTCAGGGAGCACACAAGACAACAAGATGCCTGCATCCCGTTGCCGCTCCCTTGAACCTGGCATTCAGAAGTAGCCTACTGCTAACGTAAGGAGGTTGCACCACCCGTCATGGCCTGTAGCCCCTGATGGACCTTTCCTCCAGAAATCTATCCAATCCCCTTTGAACGGCACCTAGGTCAGATGCCATCACCACATCCTGTGGCAAGGGGTTCCACAGACGAATGGCCCGCTGGGTCAACGAGTCTTTCCTTTGATCTGCCCTACCTCACCCAACGCTCAATTTGAGTAAGTGTCCCCAGGTTCTGTGTTGCTCCACCCCCTCCAATTCCAAGGTGGGAGCAGGTAGACTTCATGTTTTGGGGCTAGCCAAAATAGTTGAGAAACCACTTTTTTTTTAACCCTGTTGTACAGTCTCTGTTTCCAGAGACTGTTTCTGGAAGGGTTGGAGTCCTGCTGCATTCCTTTCTGATGAATTGCTGTAACCCAATTCCCCCTACTGGCTTGGGGTGGGGGTTGGTTGAGAGGGGGGTGGAGGACAGGAACGGAGAAATTCTTTGGTCTCCTTTTCTTGGCCTCCTTCCCTGATTTGTGAATCTATTCCTGGATTCCCCCAAAATCTTGATGGCCATGATGCAGATTGCACCCCACAAGTGTAGTGTGAATCAGAAGACCAAGACTTGGCCTCACTTCCCATCAGGCGGTGCTGTGAAGTTCAGAGGGCACAGTCCCTCCAAGAATGCTAGTGGTGTCGCTGGCCCCTCTGGTACCTGCGGCTGAGTTCAGTATGCCCCACCCCCAGGAAGTGACATCATCTCTAGGGGTGATGCAACACTCGCCGTTCTTAAAAGGTTGAAAGCACAGTGGGTTTTTTAAGTGGAAAGGTGGGCCGATCACCTCCTCCTTGCCCCAACCCCAGCCAGGGGGCAACAGGTGGCAAGTGGCCACAGACCGTGGTTGCCACTTTCAGCCCTGGCAAAGAAAGCAGTGCTTTAAGCACCACCCCTTGCTCCTTGGCTTGTTGGGGGGGGGGCGATGGGGGCAGCCTGTGACCGCAGACCACGATCAATTGGAGGCTGTTGAAGGGTGCGTGTTGGCTGCCACCATCTTGCCTGGCATGTTGTCCCCCCAACAAGTGGCACCCGGGGAAAATTCCCCCACCGCCCCTCTGCTGCTGTCTCACAGCATGGGGGATGAAACTGACACCAATTGTTCCGTTCTGGTGCTCCTTGCTCAACTCACGTTCCCAGAACGAGTCGGCAGCTGGCTGGGGCTGTTGCCCTGATCTGTGGGAAGCTGGGGTCTCTCCAGGTCGGCTTCCCTGCAGCTGTCCGAGCTCACATTCTCTTCCCAGTTCCTTCAAGCTGCTTCTGGCTGGCCGGCTGGCCTGCGTTCCTGATCTGTCCCTGTTCGGGGGCCGGAGAGAATCTTGCTCCTTTTTTTTTTTCCCCCTCCCTGGATTTGATGGGATCAAAATTTAGTAGCCACCTGGCAAATTGGACAGCTGTTGTTCAGAGCAGGGCTGTCAAAGGACTTGTTAGGACTGCCGGGATAACCCTGGGGCAGCGAGTAACGTGGAAAACCTTTACAAAAAGGCAAAACGTTTATACGATCAGAAGTGAAACCAGGATTCGGATTCTGAATGTGATCAATCCACGGCTCACTGGGAAGTTAAGAACACACAAGCCCGGCTGGATCAGGCCAAAGGCCCTTCAACTTCCTGGATCTCACAGTGGCCCGCTGGAGGCCTTGGGGAACACACCAGACCCCTGCGTTCTGTTGCCACTCCTTTGCACCTGGCATTCTGAGATTGCCCGAAGTCAGGCGGTTGCGTAGGTCTGTCACGGCTTCTCACCTGTGATGGACATTTCCTCCCTCAATCTGTCCAGTGCTCTTTTAGAGGCCAGGCGCGATCGCCAATCTTGTGGCAAGGAGTTCCACAGGTTTAATTGCACTCTGGGTTAAGAAATATTTCCGTTTTGTCTGTTCCGCCTCTCCCACCACTCAATTATAGTGGATGTCCCCAGGTTCTGGTGTTGTGTGAGAGGGAAAAGAACCTCCCTCTATCCACCCCCTGCATATCAATGTCTAGGTCATGTTTCCCCCCCCCATGCCGTTTTAGACTCAAATTGTCCCAAGCGAGTCCCAGAGCTGCATTCTGCATGTGCTGCGTTTACTTGGGGGGGGGTGCTTGGGAGACCACGCCCTTGTATTTATGCCCCATGGGCTTGATCTGCATCTCTTCCTAACAGGGCTGCAACTGCAGCTGGAAATCTTGTGCTCCTCTGAGTCTAAAAGCAGACTGCGGAGTTTTGTGGTCCTGCTGTCTGCAAGTATTTAGAGAGAGGCTTGCCAAGCGTGTGTGTGTGTGTGTTTTTCTGGAGGCTGTGTGTGTGTGCTGACTAAGCATTTCCTCTTGGACTCCTATCTGTGAGCATGGCTTGTTTTGTCTAGCCTTGGCGCTCCCAACATGAAGGACTCAGTCCTGGAAGCTTCTGCAAGGCGGAGAGATCTGCCCCCCCCCAACCCCCTCAGACATGTGTGTTTAAATTTTGTGCATCTAGATAACAACCCAGATGGTTGCGTTTGAGCCGAATGGTGGTTGGGCTCTGTTGATGAACTCTGTGACAAAACGACAGACAAAATGACTTGTAAATACGCATCTCTATGTCCCCCCACCCCAATTTCCTGTTTTGCTGACTTCCAGGAATGGACCTCTCTGCCAATCAGGATGAAGAGAGCGACCAGGAAACCTTCCAACTGGAAATCAACAAAGACACCAAGAAATGCACCTTCAGGACTTATACTGGGAAGTACTGGACCCTCACATCGAACGGTGGGGTGCAGTCCACTGCCTCAACTAAGTGAGTGCATGGAGGGAGGGGTGGCACATAAAATTGGCTGTGTGGGGGCAGTGCTTTAAATTTAACCCTTGGCCTTCTGGAAAATCGGACCAGTACGTAAGACCGGCAGCGCATATAGGGGACTTCTGCCCTGTGGAACTCCCTTCTACATGGCACACTCCTGCCTAGGTGTGGGAGTTGACAAATGGCTTTTAGTCCAGTTCCTTACCAGCGCACTTACCATATCAAATCAAAAGAATTCAAACGAAAGCCCT
>JAJKFI010000053.1:6375425-6386124 GCA_029204185.1 Lerista edwardsae | reverse complement strand
GAGGCCAAATAAAAGAACCCCCCCCCTCTCCAGAGCGCTCCATGCCCCGCAATGCTTTTACAAACCAGGCCCCTTATCCAGCCCGTTGCTCTTGTCTGCAGCCCAGGCTACAAGAAATCTGTAGCCACTAATGCTTTAGCCTGCTCGGATTTTCAACCTGCTAAGATTTATAGAATCCCCCCCCCAAAAGAGATTAAGAACATCAGATGAGCCCTGCTAGATCAGGCCAAAGGTAAAATCTAGTCCAGCTTCCTGCGTCTCACTGGGACCCACCAGATAACGCAGGGAGCACACAAACCAAGGCCTGCATCCTGTTGCCACTCCTTTGCACTTGGCATTCAGAGACAACCAACTTCTAAAAGCAGGCGGGTTGCACAGACCCATCGTGGCTAGGAACCTGGAGCAGGCCTTTCCTCCATACATGTGTCCAATCCCCCTTTTAAAGGCATCTAGGCCAGACGCCTTCACCTTATCCTGTGGCAAGGAGTTCCACAGATTCAAGACATGCTGGGTAAAAGAAATATTTTCTTCTGTCTGGTCTAACTCTTCCAATACTCAATTTGAGTGGATGTCCCTGGTTCTGGTGTTGCAAGGGAGGGAAAAGGACTTCCCTCTATCCACTCTAACCATCCCAGGCATAATTTTGTATGTCTCAATCATGTCCCCCCTCAGGTACCTTTTTTTCTAGACCGAAGAGCCCCAGATGCTGTAGCCTTTCCTCTTAAGCCCAGCAATCCTTTTGGCCGCTCTCATCTGCCCCCTTTCCAGATCCCACTGTGTCCTGTTTGAGACGGTGGCAACGTGAGCAAGCTGACTGAACATTATGTCGAATTTGGCGACACCTGGAAAGACTCACACAAGGACACATCAGAAACCAAAATGTGCCTCTCATGCGGTAGACCAAGGTCCACAAAACCTTCCATCCTTCCAGATGCCACAAACAGGCTGGCCAGATTCATTAGAGACAAGCAAGGTGACCAATTGCATTTTCCACCCCCAACACTTAAAAGATACTGGTGCCCCTCCCCAATTTAGCCCTCGAGGGGGGAGAGGTGCAATTTCCCATTGTTTGTGGTTCTCACATGGGCAGAAAAAAAAAGCCTTTTCCCCCACTCCTCCCTCCCACTGCAATTACCTCCCCTTCCTCCTTAAATAGCCATTATCAGCACCATCGGGTTTTTCTGAAGGGCTTTGAACCCCTAGCCCAGCTGCTGCCTATTTGACCCAGCAATTCTCCCGGGCGTCATTAAAGCAGTAGAGTGGGGGGTGGAGGGAACCTAGGGGGAGGGCATCACAGGCAGCCGTGGGTTACAGGCCAAGACAAGAGTACGCAAGGTTTGGATCCTAGAGGCTAGAGTATTTTCAAAGCACACTGGACAGCCTGTTTGGCCACAGGAGACTAAGAAACGTACAGTACACGGACTCCATTGCCTATCCAGAAATGGACCAGTCCTTTTAATTCCATGACTTAGGAGCCTTTGAGGGACTCTGTGAAAAGCTTCTTCGAGTCTTGTTCTCCTCTACCTACATGCCTTCATCAACCCTTTGGAGATTGCGTAGGCAGAACTCAGCTTTGCCCAAATCATGCCCATTCTAGACAGTTCATGTTATCGTGATGCTTCTACCAGCTGACGCAGCTTCAATGCTCAGCTTGCTGGTCTGACATGGCTCAGATCGCCCCCCCCCTTCCTAAATATTCTCCGTTGGCCTTACTCCAGGCATCTGGCAGCCAACAGACCACTGGCCTCCCTGCCTGGTTTCCTGCTTTTGATATATTTAAAGAGGTTTTTATTGTTCGCCTTGCTGTTTTTAGCCCTGCGCTCCTCGTATTTTTCCCGCATCCCGAATTGGCGGCTGACGTTCCTCTTTTGTCAACCTTTGCGGTTCTTTTTATCCCCCTCTGGACGGGGCTTCCATTTTCTGAAGGAAGTCTTCACGCTTTTTATAGCTTCCTCGGCTCCGCTCGCGAGCCTTGCTGGCATCCAACCAGAAGGTCCAATTTAGTGGTCCTCGTTATCCGCGAGCTCAGCCTCTGCAGGCTTGAATATCCGGACATCAAGCCTGCAGCTGAAAGGTCTCAAAGGACATCCCGGACACAATTAGAAGTGGCTGTCACATCTGGGAGATATCCTGAGCCACATTGTGCCCCAGAACACCGCTAGATGTGCCCCCGCTGCAGACCGAATTATCCACGGACTTTGGAATGCAATGGCTCCTCTGTGGGTATCGACGGCCCACTCTACAGTCTACAGCAGTGGTATTCAAATTTTTTAGACTGGGACCCAGTTTTTGGGATGGCAGTCATGTCGGGAAATACCACCACTGGAAGTGATGTCATTAACCCAGAAGCGACGTTGTGGCAGGAAGTGACATCATCAGGCAGGAGGTGCTGTCATTGCAACATCAGAAAATGACCCTCCTGAAATGCAAATTGGCACCCTTGGACTGCAGCAGTTGGACAACCAGGAAACATCCATGACCGAAAGCCGGATGAGGACAAAATAGGATGTAAAAACGGTGAGCTAAAATCAAAATTTAAAAAAACCCTCACTTGAAAATTCAAACTGTTAACACTCACAAAAGGAATATAAGGAGGTCTGCAGTGTCCAAGATGGCTGCCCTCAGCTTTCCGCGACCCACCTGACAGCAGGCAGCGACCCACCAAGTGGGTCCTGGCCCACACTTTGAATAACACTGGTCTAGAATTTCTCTGATCATGCTTTTATATGGCCTCCATGAACACTGGAGAGATCTGACCCTCTTGGTTTCCTGGCCACTCACCCTCTCATTTTTGAGAACACTCCTCTTTTCAAATCTTCACAAAGGTCGCAGTACATCCCGTGGCCCAACTAACATAAGAAGAGCCCCGCTGGATCAGGCCAAAGGCCCATCTAGTCCAGCTTCCTGTATCTCACAGTGGCCCACCAGGTGCCCCAGGGAGGCATGAGACAACAAGATGCTTGCATCCTGTTGCCACTCCCTTGCACCCGGTACTCTGAAGTAGCCTACTACTACTGTAAGGAAGTTGCACAATCCATCATTGCCTATAGCCCACGATGGACCTTTCCTCCAGAAATCCATCCAATCCCCTCTTAAAGGCATCTAGACCAGATGCCATCACCACCTCCTGTGGCAATGAGTTCCACAGATTACCCGCTGGGTAAAAAAGTACTTCCTTTTATCTGTTTTAACTCTCCCAACCCTCAGTTTTAGCGGATGCCCCTTGGTTCTTGGCCTCTTGGCCCAAAAAGGAAGCTCTCTTTGCAGCTTCCCCCTTGGGGCGCATTCGGGGGGGGGGGTTCCCTGGCGTCTAAAACATCAGGCTCCAGAAGCACCGTGAGCTCAAAATCTTGAGAGGCCACATGGTGCAGAGATGTGGAAAGACAGAACAAAGGCAGGACTCTGCATGACGGCCGACGGCAAAGAGGAGCTGAACGCAACTCTGAAGGAGGGACACGGAACACCCTCAACCTTTCAACCGCTGAGCTAATCTCACTGGACGGGCCTGTCACTTGTCCACACACCGCCAGGCATTTTTAAAATGGGGCGGATGCTTCAATCCTTGCAGGAAGGCTGAAAAACAGAGGGGCACAAATCTCTTCGTATATACCTGGTCTTCACAATCAAGAAGAGCCCTTGAAAGGAGACGCATTCGAAAGGGGAGGTCTGGTGGAACCTCTCACAGTCGCTTTTTGTACAAGTGCCACACCCTTCACAAGTTACAGGCCGCCACCGTGAGATTTGCACACTCGTTCTGCACCCAAACCTTTTAAACAGCTCGAACAAGTCTCTCTTTTTTGTCTGTGCAAACCTCTCCCCGTCTCTGTTCTGGAGATGTTGTCTTGTGCGGAGAAAACCCAGCACTGCAGCCACAGCCTTTGTCAAATTTTTACGCTGGCATGCGACCTAGGATCTCTCGGCTGTTTGGGGGTGGCGGGGAAGAGGGGATCTTTCCCGTCATGTGGAATAAATTAAGCTTTCCGTAGCAGGCAGCAAGCATTTGCATGGAGGAATCATCAGCTATTCTGAATCAGCTCTGATCTGAAAATGCGCAGACAATGGTAGCAACAGGAGGGAACCGTAGATCAACCGTGAACGGCGAGTATATTTCTGCATCACAATCGTCTGCAGACAAAACGGGAAGCCGAGCAACAAAACACAACCGAGTGCGCACGGTTTTGCTGCTTTTAATATGTTTAATTACAAAAAATTCAAATTACAATATGATACAGTCACTTTTTACACACAGAATTGCAGAACCATTTCCTACCAGAAGGTAAAGAAAAAATATTCTTTTTTTTTTCCTGTGTTGTGTTTTTGTTTTTTAATAAATCACTTATCCATTTTCAGCTATCGTTATACAAAGTTGCCGGACATGCACACTTTCCCCCCTTCATAGGGGTTTCTCTTTTTTTGTCGTTTTTTTAAATTAATATTTTCTCTTTTTTTGCTAAGTGCAAATACTAATTTTTTTTCTCTCTCTCCACTTTTTAAGGCAAGTTAAATGCAACACTGCAAATTTGATAATAGAAAGTACCTGTTAAAATGTCAAGCTTCGGGTGTACAAAAAAAAACCCCAACGAATACACACTTCTCCTTGTCTACCCGTAAAGAGAGATGGATTTTATAAAAAAACAAAAACAAAGGAAGTGCCAAAAAAACCCCCACAAAAACCTGGTTGCAAGAATCCCGATAAATCTAACACAGATGCAGGTTTGTTCTTTAAAGGATGCTGTACTGCACCAGGTAAAGGAAAGAGAACACAACACGATTGGTACCAGAAAGAGACAGGCATGGCTTTTTAGGAGGGCTATGCTGAGGAGGCCAGGGGGGCAAGCCCCATACCCAAGCCAAGCCAAGCCCCCTTCCTTTCCTTGCAGATTAGGCTGCTGTATTGCTGTGGCACTACTGGAAGGGAACGTGGGAGGTTTAATGCAGAACTGCCGACCTATTGTTATTGCCAAGGTGCCCAAGGGGAGATCACAGCCCACGTGACTCAATGTTCCTTCAGGCCAAACAAAACGTTCCCTGCATGCAGAAAGCTAGCATGTCAGGAAACGAGACTACAACACCCTGAAAGGCTAGCTTTCTATAGATTTTCTCCTCCTCCCCAACTCTAAAAGAGCATTCGGTCACATGGGCTTCCTTCTGAAGCACAATGCCGACACAACAAACTTGCTCTCTCAGCGAGGTCCAAGTTACGTGAGGGTTAGGAGACGGGGTTCCCCCGATTCAAGCACACGCCCTGCACCCCAATTTTTGCAGAGGCAACGCCCTCATTCTTGGCCAAAGTGCAAGGCGCCCTCTGCAATTACAATGTTCAAAATGAAGCAGTTGGGGGAAAGAGCAAAGCAACACACAAGGCCAAGTTCGAGACTTATCGGGTCATTTGCAAGTCACAAAACCCCTGCACTCCTGGGCTTGTCCCCAACTCCCAACCACCTTTTCCCCCCTAAGTGGTTTCTTCCCCCCCCCCACAACAGATGGGGTCCCAAATCCTGAAAGTCAGTTCGACTGCTTGTTCATTCAAAAAAACTACCAAGCCGGAAAACTTGATCACCGGAAAACGGCAAAAGGGAACTCTACGTTTCTGGTTAAATGCGGAGGAACCTCTCGACGGGCAGAGCTCAAGCGACCGTCCACAAGGCGGCCATGGCAGACTGTTGGCACGCGACGAAACGCGGGGGGCGGCTGGCCTCGAGCGTGCCCGGCCCAGCTTTGGGTCTTTCAGACTCGCGAGGCCCACAGAGGCGGCTGCGTTTGGATCGTGTGCCCCACGGTCGGGAGGAGAGCGAGAGAGCACTGCGCTCCGTTCAGAGAGCAAGGGAGAGGGGGTCTTCCTGTGGCCTGCCGGGCGCCAGCCCCCCAAAGGAATTCTGGGCCGGGTCAAGTGGAGGCCTTGCTTTCAGCGGAGCACCGGAATGATGGATGGGCCGTTTTGGGCCCCGGCAAAGGCCAGCCGCTTGGGGAGGGGGGGGGTCGTATTGCTCGGGCTTCTTTGAAATGGAAGGTGCTCTCTATGGAATGCCATGACGGCTTTGTCCTACGGGGGAGGAATACGCGCTTCTCCCCCCCCCCCCCCACACACACACTGACGGCCTCGGCACGCTCCACATCCAATGGATTTCAAGTGCTGGTTAAGGGCGGGCTTCATCCAGCAGGCCCCAGTGCTGCCGCCAAAACCGTCAACGCTCCCATCGGACACGAGCCGGACCCCAGCGGCAGTTCCCCAGCCAAGCGAGGGGCCCAGGACAACCCCAGCCCCAAGGAGAGATGGCTGCAGACAGGCCGCAGGGAGGGGGGGCAGGAGGGGGCCGGGACAGAGTCCCGGAGAACCAGGCAGGAGCCCCTTTCGGCCACCCAGCCCCACACTTCGGCCACCCCCCGTCATTCGACTCGGGAGGACCTTCCAAAGAGCTTTGGGACCCACAGGAACGGCCGAGCTGAGCTGTGAGCTTTGGGGAGGGGGGGGTTCAAAACCCTCATCGGGGAAAAAGGGCACAGCGGAGGGGGGGGGCAGACGGTCCCAAGAGCCAAGACCTTGCCGAGACGGACTCTTCCCAGACGCACTCGCCTGACCTCCGCGCAGACGCCTCGACATCCGGAACGCTCCGCATCGTGACTCTGGCGCAGGAGTCCGACTGCCCGCCCTGCCCCCCCCCGCTACCGAGTGCCGACATCCCGCCGACCTCCCCGAGCAGAAAGACAACCCCCTTTCGGCCTGACGGCACAGGCAAAGCCATCGCCAGGCCTTTTCCGCGGCCTCTGCCCTCGTGCCACGTTTAATGCGTGGCGCGGAGGCCGGGTGACGACGGGCGGGCAACGGGGGGGCTGGTCAGCCCCCGCAGCTCACCTGGACAGTGGGGGGAAGAGGAGGGTGGGGGGCAGGCGGGCGAGGGGGTCTGCCAGTGTGTGGACTTTCCCTGCAGTGACTTTCCAAAGACAAACAAAAAACCAAACACCAGCGGACCGGCGGGGCCCCGAGCCGGCTCAGAACCGATGCCGCGGCTGGGGGCCAAAGTGCATGGGGAGGTTGTGCTCCAGCTGCAGGTTCATCTGGGGGTAGTCGAAGTTGACCCGCATGTTGGGCAGCGGGGGCACGTAGGGGGCCGGGATGGGCCCCAGGTTGATGGGGCCGATGTTGTGGTAGAGCGGGCGGACGGGGGGCAGCGGGAAGGGCGGGTGGACAAAGGGGTAGGGGGCCATTTGGTGGTGGAGGTTCTGCGGAACCGGCCGGGGGATGGCGTCGATCCGGGGGATCTTCTCCGCAGGCTTCTCTACCGGGGGACCGATTCGCTTAAATCTGTTTTCTGGGAAGGAGAGAGAAAAAGAAGAGTCAGGGAAACGCACTGTCAGAAGAGCCATGAGGACTAGAAACCTGGCTTTTTAAAGAATGGGAGCAAGGAATGCCAGGAAGCCAAACTGGGGTGCCGGTCGACCCACCCCCCTTGCACTCTTGCCGTCTTTCTGAAGGACCGCGGCGCACATGGAACAGCTGGCTGTCCACCATTGGGCCAAACAGATCCAGTGCGTCTCCAGGTCCTGGCTAAAGGGGTCGCCAAGGGGACAGGGAGAGCCCTGGGGGGCAGGCGCGAGAGGCAGAGTCCAGTGTCCCGCCCAGGCCAGGTGCCCTCGATCAGTGGGGACAGAAAGCCTGGGATGTCTTGGCCACCTGGTCACTCCAGAGCACCTGCCGTTGGCTGGCTTGGCTGGGCGGCCCCTGCGACAGGACTCTCGGGAGGGAGGGATTGGGGGGGCATGGAGGAAATGACCGACACGGCGTAGGGAGCAGGCCTGGGACTAAGCACTGTCCCGGGGGCATCCTAGAGGGGCCCCCAAATGCCCAGGCGTGTGGGAGCCTGAGTGCCTGGGGGAAGTGGCCCCTCCCCCTTGCCGTCATGGCCACCCATGGCTCGGAGAGGGAGGGGCCGCTCTCCCCAGACACCCAGGCTCCTGCAGGCCTTGGCATTTGGGGGCCCCTCTAGGAACGCCACCGGGACGGCCCGCGCTCAAGGGCTTCCCGACCAAGGTTCCGCTTCCTGCCTGGCAAGAGCTCCGCTCCAAACTCGCTCGGGGCCCGGAGTAGCCACAGGGACGGCTTCTGCCACCTGCCGGGGAGAAAAAGGGGCCCCTGCGTGGCCCGGGCTGCAAGCCGTCTTGGGGAGCAGAAATTAATCCCCGGCTGACGTTCCAACACACCTCCATTCTTCCTCTTCTGTTCCTCTTCAGCCTCCTTCTGAATCTCCTGGATGATCTTCTCATCGTCCTCCTGGGAAATGACAACATGCAAGAGAAATGCAAAACGAGTCAGAAACGTGTTTCTCTCTCTCTCTCTCTCTCTGCCCTTCACGCACAAACCTGCCACGGTCCGCCACAAGAAAAGCCAGAACGCCAATTTGCAAAAAACTGCACTTGTCCCACCTCAACGGTCAGGAACGGCTTCACATCGGACACCGCTTTTGCGGCAGTTCCGACTGTCCTGTCCTCCCCCCCTGCCATCGCCCCTTCCAAGGACCCAGCAATCCCGCTGGCTATTAAGGCGTCATCCACAGCGAGCAAGCCGCCACTCTGAACACGCTTACTAACGAGGAAGCGCCAAACGCCGCGGGACTTGCTTCTGAGTAAACACGCAGCGAATCGTCCCTGCGGCTAAAGAGCTCGAAACATTTCCGGAATACGAAAGCCGGTGTTCTTGGGAGGCTTCGGGCCGGATCGTGCCCGACAAGGCTCCACGCGGTTTCACCGCCCTCATGAGTAGCCCAAGCCGCTGCCGGGAGGAGAGATTCGGGTCTCTCTGCGGGCCTCTCCCCTGCTCTGGGTGCAGACGGCTGAGAATTGGGGCCGCGTTGGGAGGAGGGGCGCCCGGCAGGTGCGCTGCCATGCCGCTGACAACCTGCCACGGACTCCACGGAAACCCTCAGCCACACTGCGGAGCATGACTAAGCGGCTTACAGATCTCCCCTCTCGCGCTCCGGGGCTTGACAAGGCAGATGGCAGCAGGCAAGCTCTCCGCCCCGCCACCTTCTCCTCCTCCTCTCCCAGCCTTCCCCAGGAGCAGCTGCAGCACCGTTAATCTGTTAAATGGCAGTCCGCCATTAAATATTTAGATTACCGCCACAGCTCGGAGCCTGCCGGGCCCGGCCACTGGGCAGGACGTGGAGTGGGAGAGTGCTGCCGCTGGGAGCCGGCGGAGGAGGCGGCTCAGATCTTATCCGCGGGACGGGGACGGAAACGGTCTTGGCAAAGGGATGGATTCACACCCGGACCGACAGCGGGACGTGTTCTGGGTGCCGTTTGCAGCTGCGCACGTGTGGGGAGGCGCAAGGACGCAGGTGGGGAAAGGGGCACGCCACACGTATCTAGCAGGCGCCCGTGGAATTGGCCTGGCACGCTTCCCTCTGCCCTGCGCACGTGCACTGCGAGCCACTCCTGTACCCCCGATGGCCGAAAACGTACGAATGTGTCCCGTCAACGTGTGTCTTTGGAGGCAGCCCGGAAGACGGTTGCTGGATGCAAGCTGGTCCACATTCACACGGGGAAGTCGTCAAGGGATGACGGCCCTCGCCCGGAGGTCATCAAGTGACGATGGCCCACGTTTGTCATCAAGTGACGAACTCCTCCTCCCAAACCCAAGTTGGGGACACCGTGAACGCAGGGGGGGGATGGCCTCCCTCCGTCTCCCCAAGTCCCCCCTCAAAAGCCACGGTCTCCCCGTGGCCTTCAGCTCCTTCTCTCAGAGCCCGGTTGCGCTTGGGGAAACCGGCAGCTGCTAGCAAGTGCATCTGCTTCCGTGAGGCCTTCGCCAAGCGAACCAGAGGTCCGTGGGCGTGACCGCAGGGGGCTAGGCCGGGATGCCTCATTCCCAAAATGCTGCCTGCCCCATGCACAGGGCCAGCTAAGGCAGAGCCGAAGGCCCCAACTCGAGCACATCTTGTTTTCATTTCCCTCTTTAACGTCTTCCTGCATACATTTTTTTCTAGGGCGGAAAATGTGCTGGGTTTGGAGAGCGCCCTGGGACGCTCCTCTGAAATGTGCTATCTCTGCATTCAACACACACACAGGAGAGGCCTGCCAACAGCCGGTGCGGATCTGGCGCAACCCAACCCGTCTGGAAACGCTGCCAAGTTTCCCTTCCGATTTTCTGACGCGAGCCAGCCGAGGAAGGCCTGCTGGCGCTGGTTTCTCTGAGTCAGCAGCTCGCGTTCAAAAAGACCTTCCGAAAAACGGTCTCTGGGATGGGAGAGGTCCCATGGACCTTGGGTCGCGAGCAGCCCCTCTCTGCCCCATAGGGAAGCGGTCACAGTGCGGAGAACGTGCGCTGCACCTCGCCACCAAGCCATGAAGCCAGGACCAGGTTCTCGCTCGGGCCACTCGCTCGTCGGATGTTCTAGCCGCGGCCAACCCTCCGCCCAGATGTCGCCCGTTGGATGCAAAAATGGCTGCGGCAACCCGTTTCCAAAGCGTGAATTTCCCCCACCGCCAGCCAGCTGGGCGATGGATTTTTGGGGTCGACACGGAACGCACACTTTAAAGAGAAATGGGACCTCCTCCGGAACGGGGCGGGGACCGAGGGCTGTAAAGGAGGGGGCACATATGGCAATATTAATTCCCAACACTGATGTAGGGCAAAGTTGAACAGCCGTGTGAGAAAATGTTGTGTATTTGTGTAAATAGCAGCAGAGTTGGGGGCTTGGAGACC
>JAJKFI010000053.1:6361212-6375415 GCA_029204185.1 Lerista edwardsae | reverse complement strand
ATGCCAGTTTCTACCAGTTCTGGACCGTGAGATATGAAACTGCAACAGAAAAGCCCCACACGCTCGCCGTTTTCCCATTACACCTACGCAAGCCTATTTATTTAATGCGCTTACACCCTGCCTTCTCCCCGCTTTCTGTGCACACACAATCATGCGCATCCAACATCTGCCCTCAAAGACCCGCAAGCCCTTGAGGTGCTCCAAGACGGTCTTCTCGTTTGGGCTGTGACGGACACCACAGCGACTGCCCTGGAGGCTGCTCACAAGGTGGCTCCTCCTCCCTGCGGACGGCCCCACCCCCTTCCTAAACTCCGTCGTGGCTAAGAATGCAACTGGTCCTGCGGAGACTTGGTGGAGAAGAAAAGCCCAGGCAGGAAAACTGGCTCTCCGCCACCGGCATTGACAATGCAAACTAAGCAGCCGCGGGCCAGGGAGCAGGGGCAGGTTGGTGGTGGCTCCTCGTCTTTAGAAGGCCGTCCTCCAACGGCGAGGCTCCTCCCACTCGGGCTCCTCCCACTTGGCTTTTTAAGTGGGCACGAAAACCCGGCTGCTCCGGAGAGCTTTCAAGAGGTGGTTTTAGCAGGCCCGGCTGGACTGGTGCCTTGACCGTGTCGTTGGCCTTCGTGGTTTCACTGGATTTGTACGGCTGGCTGGGAGTCGTCTTCGGAGGGCCGAAGGTGTGCTTGGAGAACGGAAAGGGGAGAAGCCAGCGGGGCCATTGGACTCCCACCCCAAAGGGCCTTCACTGGACAGCTGCGGAGAAACGCGGCCCAAGACGCTTCTGGGAAAGGAAACGCCCCGAGGAGGCGGGCCATTCCGTGGCCCTTTGTTCTCCGCACCCAGACTGTGCCTGAAGAAGAGCTCCCCGTGGGGCCAGCCCCACTGCAGCGGAGAGGCTCGCTCCAGGCCCTTGATTGACCAGGGCGGCTATCATCATTCCTGACACCACAGGGGTCCGATTGATTCCCGTCCTCCAATGAAGCTGCTGAGGCAGGAGGAGTTAATTACACTGGTGGGCTCCAAGCTGGCGGAATTAATGCCCTGCTATCTGCACGCATGCGCCTCTTTGGAGCAGCAGGTGGGACGCCGATGGGGCAGCCTGCTCCCTGGCAGGGCTGCGACACCCCCCCCCCCAGATTGGCACGCCTCCTCCTCAGCCTCAGCTGCAATACAGGGAAAACCCATCAGGTTGTTAAGCCCCGCTGGATCAGGCCAAACAAAGGCCCATCTAGTCCAGCTTCCTGCCTCTCACAGTGGCCCACCAGATGCCTCAGGGAGCACATGAGACAACAAGACGCCTGCATCCTGTGGCCACTCCCCTGCACCTGGCATTCTGAGGTAAAATTTTGAGGTAAAATTCTGAGGTAAATAAAAGAGAATTTTCTATCCTATTTGTGGGGATAACAACTCGCAACTCAGTCTGGGCCTGAAGAACAGAAGAAGAGCCCTGCTGGATCAGGCCCAAAGTCCAACTAGGACAGCTTCCTGCACCTCACAGTGGCCCACCAGGTGCCTCAGGAAGCACACAAGACAACAAGACGCCTGCATCCTGTGGCCACTCCCCTGCACCTTGCATTCTGAAGTAGCCTACTGCTAATGTAAGGAGGTCGCGCCACCCATCATGGCCTGTAGCCCACGATGGACTTTTCTTCCAGAAATCTGCCCAACCCCCTTTGAAAGGCGCCTTGGCCAGATGCCATCACCGCCCCCTGTGGCAAGGCGTGCCACAGATTAACGGCCTGCTGGGTAAAAAAGCGTTTCCTGTTATCCGTTCTCACTCTCCCAACGCTCAATTCGAGCGGATGTCCCCTGGTTCTGGTGTTGTGAGAGACGGAACAGACAACACCAGGATAATACATGTGAAGAAGGGGGTGGGATGACCTCTTAAGATGCGTATTCAGTCCCATAAAAAACCCTAGTACGGAAGGGCTTTTGGTGGGGGGTACAATCTGGCAATCTCATCATTATATACGCTTGAGAGAGCCTGGCTAATTATTTCAGGGCGGAGGGAGCCTTTTCTACCTCTTTTACACTGAAAGAGAATTGAGGGAAGCTGGATTCTCCATCTGCACCGCCCCGCAAAAAGGAGCGCGCAGATTTAAGAGATTTCCTTTTTCATGCACGTCTGGGCCTAGGCGCTCCCAATAAGCTCCGCCATGATTTCACGAGGCAGTCAGAAAGATAGAGGAGGGGTGGGTGGTGGTTTCAAATCATTCCCAGCTTAGTTGGGGAACGTTCGCGCTGCAACGGGCAAAGGGAACTTGAAAGCTGGCTGTGGGTCGAGATGATCTTTGTTAGAGGGGGGGGGGAGTGCACACAGGCGCCTAGCACAGATACGGAGCCGAGTCAGCCAGTCAACTCCACGCTGTCAACTCTGGCAGGCAGCAGCCCGCCAGGGGTCTTTCCCAGCCTTACCTGAAGACGGCGGGGACTAAACCCAAGCCCTGGCCACACAGCAGGTCTCTCTTCCATTAGAACTGGGCTCCGGTCCCCATTCTCCACCGTAATAAAGGCCCAGAGCGTGAAACGGGAACAGCTGCGTACCTTGCCCCCCATCCACGTTGCTGCGCCCCCCATCCCTCTCTCTCTGGGGTCTCCCTGGTGCCAAAATTGAGACTATAAGCCCCTCAGGCAAGAGATGGGTCTCCCTATTCTGTATGAAGTGCCAAGGATACGGATGGCGCAATAATTAGTAATAATACATTGGATTAGCCAGTTACAGGTCAGGTGATTAAATACACTTTAATGGGCAGTAGCCCCACAAGGAGCCAAGGAAGGGGTTCTCCAAGTGGGTGTCGCAATGCCTGAGAGCACAATCCTAACCTGGAGTTAGGCCAGCAAAGCTTTGACGGCACAAGGGCCGTCGTAAAGAGCGTTCGGACCACTCTCGGAGTCAGGGAGGATGGCAAACATCCGACTCCAAGAGTGGGCCAAACCTACTTTACAGTTGCCTTCGTGCCGGCCAAACCTTGCTGGCCCAACCGTGCCAGCCTCACTCCAGGTTGGATTGCGCTCTTAGGCACTGCAGGAGACCCACAGAGGTGCCACGGGACGCCCCCGCCCACCTGTGCCCATTGGCGCCGCCATCTTGGATCTCATGAAACCCCCCCCAGATTTGGGCGCCGCCATCTTGGATCCCACGCGATCTTGCAAGAGCCAAGATCTCGCACCCGGATGAGGAGGTTACGGAGGCCGTGTGACCCCAGGGGACACCTTGGCCCACCCCAGGCCTCCCCGAGAGAGACAGCGATGGCGGCATTTGTCGCGCAAGTCACACCTCGAATGCTACCGAATTAAATCCTCCCCGAGCCCCAAACTGGCCCCGTCGGCGCCTCTTACCGTGGGGTCCGTCCAGAGAGAACACTTGGCGCAGTCTTGGCAGGGGGCTCCCGGGGAGCGGGGGTGCTGGCAGAAGTGGTCGTACCCGTTAATGGCGGCTCGGCAGAGGTAGCACATCTGGGCCCCACAGCGGCACGACATGCGGTTGCAGCCTTCGGACTTGATCAGGCCCGTCGCGCACTTGTGGCACTTCCGAATGCGGGCGGCCGTCATCTTCTCTTCTCTGCGGGAAGCCAGGGAGAGAGGGGGTGGCGGTTAAGACACACACGCGCACACAGCAAGGCGTCACCGCCGGGGCTACGGATGGCTGCATGGGACAAAAGCTCAGGGCGCACGGCCTGGGGTGGAACTCCCCGCACTTTGGAAGTTGGAAGTCAACCCAATGATGGCAACTGGTGGACATGCCCCAAGAAGGGGATCCACGCGAAAGAGGAGAGGTCGACCAATGACCCTTAGTCCCACCTGCTATATGGAACCTCCCGATTCCGGAGCAGTCTACCCCTGAATACCTGCTGCTTGGGAACAACGGTGGGCGAAGGCTGCTCTGGCAGGCCCTGCGGATGGATCTCCTGCAGGCATGTGGTTGCCCACTGTGCGGAAGGCAGAATTCTGGGCTGGACGGACCTCTAGTCTACCCAGCAGGGCTCTTCCAGTTTTCTTATGCTTTCAGTGTACTTATGTTGGTGCTCGATTGACTTGTGTGTGTTCTCTTTGGGTGGCAATGGGCTGTGGGTCTAGATGTGCCCCCCCCACACAACTATGTAGCTTCCATGTGCAGGAGATCCTCCATTCTTTTCCAATGGAGCTGTCACCATCTCAACAGCAGGCAGCCCCCCCAAGCGTTCCCTTCCCCAGACAGTGGGGGGGACGACGACTGCTCTCTCTCCTCTCTCAAAAGCCAAGAAACGTCTCCAAGGCGGCTTTTGTCTAGTTAGGCGTTAACTTACGATGAGCAGGAGACAAATGAAGTGGGGAGAAGAAGTTCATCCCAGGCGGCTGTTTCTGGAGGCTGAAATCTGGTTTCCCAGAGAGGCGGGGTGTGTGTGTGTGTGGGGGGGAAGCTTCAGCCTAGAAATGGCTTAAACCCACCGAGTCAAAAGGGCACCAGGACTCCCACCTCTGACGGACAGGAAATATACCGCCAAGGCCACGAGAGAGGAGGAGGAGAGGCCAACTCTGCGCGGTCGCTTAGCAGCTTTTAGCGAGACCGGGGCCTGTTGCTTTGGTTACTGGGGGGGCTGCAAAGAGGCCTTTCAACTATTTTGGTCTGCAAATATGAGCCGTTTGGGGGCTGACAAGAAGCTTCAAGCCATGCCCAGGCAGCTGAAGGATTGCTCCAAGCCTTCCATTGTTCTCTGTTGTAACAGAAGTTGCATGAGCAGTACTCAGGTCTCGGTCTCTCTCTCTCTCTCTCGCTCTCTCTCTCACACACACACACACACACACACACACACACACACACCCCTAATCGAGAATATTTTCCTGAGATCTTGGCTTAACTACGCATCAGTTTTCCATCAGCCACACAGTGCACAGATCTGGTGTCTGCAGATTTGATGCCGGGGTCCCAGTTTAAATGTCTTTAAATAAAAGTATGCAAAAATCGGGTGTCTTAAGCCTTCTACGTCGCAAACCAGCATCATTTCCAAGCGCTAAAACCGGCTCACTTCTCGGTTGCGCAGAGGCTCCTTGCCCCTCCCACGCCCACCCCAGAATGCACCACTGCATTCAGGCGGGACAAGCCTGCCAATGGCTGCCAATCACGGCACTGCAGCGTTAACCTCCACGTCTGGGCGCAAGTGTGGCTCAACGCTGGCTACAAGACTGGCTGGCTTCCCGGAGGATCTGGATGGCTACTGTGAGAAGGGAGGTGCCGGACTGCGCGGGCCTTGGGCCCAATCCAACAAGAGTCTCCTGGTGTTCAATTGCGGGCCATTTTCTCCAGAAACCAATCTGCAATTTCCCCCTCTCTTTACAAGCCAGGAGCACAGCTATCGGAGTGTGGGATCTTAGGTTTTGTAGGCGCAGCAATGCTCCTTGCAATTGGCCCCTCCCCCTTGCCGCCGGAGCCATTCTGGGCTCCGATGGGGGACACCATTACACGACACGGTGTGGTGCCTGCAAGACTTAACACAGACTCAGAGCTGGAAGGGATCTAACAAGGTCATCTAGTCCACCCCCTGCCCGTAGCAGGAAATCCCCCTACCTAGAGCATCTCCAGCAGGTGCCTATCGAGCGTCTGCTTGAAGGTCTCCAGTGAGGGAGAATCCACCACCTCCCTCCAGTGGCAATCTGTTCCACATGCCACCTCCCTGCAGCTACGCTACTGAGAAGAGCCCCACGCAATGCAAAAGCTCGCCTGCTGCTTTGGGGCCAGTGTTCCTAATAAAGCGAGTCTCACAAGGCTACGCTCTGCCGCCGACAGCCCAGTGCCGCCAACAAGGACTCCTGGATGCCCAATGCAAGCTGACAAGCCATAGCCCCGGGCCTAGTGCCCGCCTTCCATTCGCCCTCAGGGACTGCGCCTGCCCTGTGGGAGGGGGCCGTCAATCAGCAGGCCGCCAGCCTTGCTCCCTCTTCCAAGCTGCGGCCCTCTCGGCCTCCCAACAGGAAACGCTGGACGCGGCAGGAAGCCGGGGCTGAGCCCCAGCTGCGCTTCCTCTTCCTTTCGGCTCCAACAGGAAGCTTCATTGTCTACGGGCAGGGCAGGATTTCAGCTGCAGGGCAGCCGCTGACCCGCCAGGCCATGGAGTTATAATAACTGGAGAAGCCATGACGTCACATTCTTGAAGCCATGGTCCGGTCTAACAATATGGCCGACGCATGGGTCTGGTCTAACAATATGGCTGACTCAGATCATTGCCGCCAAGGAGGATTGCCGCGGATTCCCGAATAAAAATCTCCCTGCACGTGTGTAAAAGTTAATTTCAACGTCTTTAATCATGCCTGCGTGTTCTGCATACTTTTACGCGCGTGCAGGGAGATTTTTATTCGAGAATCCGCAGCAATCCTCCTTCGCGGCGATGATCTGAGTCAGCCATATTGTTAGACCAGACCCATGCGTCGGCCATATTGTTAGACCGGACCATGGCTTCACTTCGTCCCTATTAACTGCATGGGCAGGGCCAACCCCTGCGCCAGGCAGACCAACTCTTGCCTGAGGAGGCCCCTCCCCAGAGCAGCAACACAACATCAACACTTTGCTCTGATGTGCAGGGCGGACAACTCACCCTCTTTGCCCAACGGGATGGCGTTGGACCGATTTTAGACTGACGGCCATTTTTATTAGCCACACTTCTGTGTTATCCTTCCTCCACAACGGGGGAGGACGTGGGCTGCCTCCCCCTTGGGGCTGCCTCCTGGAGCGCCTGCGGGCTGCTCCCTATTAGCTTCTCCCTGATCCACTTTTCCGCTGTTAAGGACCACACCCGAGTCCCCCTTCCAAAGAACCAGTGGTGGGAATCTGAGGACGTCGCCTGGAGGCAACTGCAGCCCACAAGGCAAGGATAGCAGGACTGCTTCCTAGCAAGCCAGCAGGAAGGGGAAGGAAGGGTTAAATGCCAGGCCGTGAGTGGGCAACACTGGCAGCGCAATCCTAAACTGGAGTTAGCCTGGCACTGTTAGGACAGCCAAGTTTGACCGGGGCAAGGGCCACCGTAAAGCGCGTGTGGACCACTCTTGGAGTCAGGGAGGATGGCGCCCGTCTGTGTGGTGGCCTCTCCGACTCCGAGAGTGGTCCAGACATACTTTATGGTGTCCCTTGTGCTGGCCAGACTTTGCTTTATTTACCTCATATTTACCTCAGAATTTTACCTCAGAATGCCAGATACAAGGGAGTGGCGTTTGGGCCACTCTTGGAGTCAGGGAGGATGGCGCCCGTCTGTGTGCTGGCCTCTCTGGCTCCGAGAGTGGCCAAACACACTTTACGGTGTCCCTTGTGCTGGCCAAACTCTGCTTTATTTACCTCATATTTTCCTCAAAATTTTACCTCAGACATTTACCTCAGAATGCCAGATACAAGGGAGTGGCATTTGGACCACTCTCGGAGTCAGGGAGGATGGCGCCCATCTGTGTGCTGGCCTCTCTGGCTCCGAGAGTGGTCCAAACATCCTTGACAATGTCCCTTAGGCCAGCAAAGTTTGGCTTGCACAACTGCGCCAGCCTAACTCCATTTTAGGATTGCACCCTGGCATACGTGGGGAGGACAGCTGCTAGGGACTTTACAAGGCCTTATTTGCAAAGTTAGTCCACAGGCTTCCTGTCAATGCTTGAACAATGCTCGATTCCCAAGAGCCCGAGGATCTGAAGGACACTTCCGGGCACAACCGCACTTCACAGGATGGCGGTTCGCTCAGCGACGCTCCACAACAAGAAGCGGCGAAACAATGCAAGGGGGGGGGAAACAAACAGACGGCTGCAAGGTGCTCCTTTGATTAGCCTTTATTCTCCAGGTCACAGAAACCCCACCTATTTCTATAAGTGGTGGGTGCAGATCTCCTCCTCAATTTGGGCTTGCACACCCTCCCCTCAAACCATGGCTTGCACATTCCAGTTTCCCCTTCTCAGCAAACTACAATTCTCCGACGCAAAGGTAGTGTTGGGCCCCAGGTAAGGCTCCAGTAGAATAAATGAAGTTTCCCAGCTCACACCCCCTCCTCCTTCCGCAAAAGAAGCCACTTACATAGACGTCCTGTATTTTATATCGTCCTTCTCGGCCAGCTGCTCGCAGGTGAGGCTCATGTGCTCCTTCCAAAGGCCCTGGCACTTCCGACAGGTTTCCTGAAAGACAACAAGACCATGCGAGGCACAGAAGGGCTGGACTAGACGACATCGAGGGTATCTTTCCAACTCTGTGATTTTATAAGCCAATGACCGACACCTGAAAACGTCGGGAAGCCAATGGAGTGGCTTCCCCCAGGTAAAACGAGATGCCTCGAGCGAGTCTCATTTAGCAACCTCTCAGCTGCGTTCTGAAGCAACCAACGCCCCTGCAGAAGTCTCCAAGGGCAGCCCCATGTGCAATGCATTGCAGTAGTCTAACTCGGAGGGAACCAGAGCGTTGCAAATGGAAAGGTTTCTGCATATAATCACTTACTAAGTTAGGGGGAGGCAGGCAGGCAAGCATCTGGGTCTTCCAGATCCTATCCACGAACCCCACATCCCAATTCCCATGCAAGAGAGACACCTGCGCCCCAGACCGGCCACCCAAGTCGTTAAACCCAGGCCCATCCTCCCTCCCCCCCCCCAGTTCCCTGGGTCCAGATTTTTCACAGTTTGGTCAATTCCACAAAAGAACTGGAGCCATTTCAATGCCCCTGTTCTGGAGAAGCTACAGAATGTTTACCACAACAGAAGTGGGGAAGGGGGAGGGAGAGAGAGAGAGAAAATGAATGAGGGCAATCTTAAATTAGCAAACCCACAATGAAATCAGATGCTAATTTCCGGGCCAATGCGTTAAATTAAGCTCAAGGCTTCCATATATGGCTGTAGGAGACAGGAAACTGCAAGACACAATAGGCCACTGCTAAAAGGATTGAATCGACACACCTTCCTTGTTTATGCCAAGGCGAGAGAGATCACTTCCTTGGAAAGCGGAGGCCATTTACACTCATATTTACCAGGCCGACCACATTGGCTACTTCGTGCAAGTACATTCCGGGTACCAGAACAGGAGCCACCCCCGTTCAAAAGAGTCGAGACAGTGCCATTAGGATGAATCCAACATTTATGATAGGGGGGGGTGGAATTGAGAGCCCGAGACCATAGTTCCAGGAGGAGAAGTGTAGTGATTCCCAGGTCTTTCCACTCTGCTAACAGCCTGTGATCGGCTCCCCACCCCCAAAAAAATACATCTTGCCCACCACACCTCAACAATGACCACGGCCAATATACTGTTTGTACAAAAACCCAACGCAGTGTTCCATTTATAAAGGCATTTGTTCCGGACATTGTAACTGAGAGATTGCACGTTATCCTCCAACCACAGAAGGATTTTTCTCCGAAGAGGGGCAGGCAATTAGAGTTTCAACCCAACAGAATGGCTTCCTCCTTTTCAGGAAGACAGCCGATAAGAAGTGTTGGATTCGTCAGGCAGCAAATGCTGCCCTCTGGTGGTTCAGCGCCACAGCACCCAGAGGCCTCGTTCCACCGTCACAAGGCACCGTGGCTACAAGACTTTGCCGCAATCAAGGTGCCAAGAGGACGACAACATGCCGTCAGTCAACAGCTGCAGAGCTGAGGAAGATGGAAGCCAACCCTCCTTAGCACGGCTTAGTGCTCCGAGACACTCTTAAGTGTTGACATGAATCAGGCAGGAGTCTGGGCCGGCTTCCACCACCCTGTAATCCGAGAGGATTATGGAAACCGAAGCTCACCGAGTGCCAAGGATGTCGGGAATCGCGTCGTATTTGGAGGCAAAACCAAGCTGGACCAGCTCGTCGCTCGGAACGAGGCGAGATGTTCGAGCCCTTGGTGCAAGGAGAGGGGTGAACTAAACCAAAGACCAGCGACTCGTTGACACACAAGTCTGGGTCTAATGGCGGCCAAGAGTTGGCTGCTTCTTAGAACGTGGAATGCCGGAGAAGGTTGTGTTGAATTCCAGACACACGTCAGGTCTTGGATGGAGACACTCAAGCCACTATCCAAACTCTCTGGAGTCCTAAGGCAGGTGAGACTGAGAGGTAGCGACTAGTCCACGGTCATCTGGTGAGCTGGAACGTGGGCTTCCCTGTCCTCGCGGGATACTCTACGACCACGCCAAGCTAGCTACCACTGCGGGCTCAAGGGTTGGCCTCATCCGACGGGCCCTGTAGCGGATACGGGTCAGGGTGCAAGCAGACCGCCCGCCAACGGCAGCCCTGCAAGATGCCCTTCCCACTTGACTATGCCAATTCGTTTTAGGATTTCAGATGTACATAGAGTGCTCAAAGGGGGCTCCTGTTAGCACAGGCATCCTCCTGTATCTGCAGGTCCCCCCCCACAAGGGAACCCTCTATTTACTGTACAGTTCTCCACCCCCCAACCTGTGCCCATTACCTTCCATTTTCCTCATTAGCAAGCAGGCAGGCTTCTTGCTTCTACAGATGCTAGAGCAGGAAGGCAACCAGCAGGCAGGCAGCCTGCATGCTAGACGGACACAGTGTTAACAGGAAGCAGGAAGGTAAAGGGCACGAGGGGGTGGAAAACCACGGAGAACCAGGTCTGCGTTGGGAGGACAAGCCAGTACACCAACAGCTACACCCACCCACATTTCTTTGCTCCCATCCTGCCCCAGTTCTCCTTCCTCCATGTCTGTTCGGAGGGCCAACAGGTGGCTGTCTTTGGACATGGGCGACCCTGAAGATACGGGAGGCACCCACAGGCTTCCCGTAGCTGGCATTTTCATTTCTCACCAGAGGCATTTGCAGCTGGGCAGGGGGAGGGTGGGCAAGCCGAGAGGAGAACTGATCTCCTCGGCATCTCTCCCGACTGGCACCATTCCCGGCAAGCAGCCCCAGGCTGGCACAAATCCAGCTTAAACAGGTGCACCCAACCAGGGACGTCGGCGAAGAGGGAAGCGTTGGGACTGCTCCAACTGCAAGAAGGGTGACGTCAGCTGCCGCCTTTGAAACCTTTCCCAAAAGGATACAAAGCATCAGGGCTGGCAGGACACAAACTAAGCAACGTGCCTAGGGGTACAAGTGCTAGTCTATCTGCCCCCACACACAGAAGAGAGAGTGTGCGTAGCTCAGGCTGTAATATGCGACGGCCTTGTGCAACAAAACAGATGCCCGCCTTTGTGCATCCTGGTTGTTTATGTGGCTGGCTGCATGCTGGACCGGTCGACCTCCAAACATCTCCTAACATCTCCCTCCTACATCACATGCGCTAGAACAGTGGTAGTCAAATTTTTTAGACCGGGACCCGCTTTTTAAAATGGGACTTGCGGCGGGACCCACCGGAAGGGATGTCCTTAACTTGGAAATGGCGTTGTGGCAGGAAGTGACTTCATCACGCAGGAAGTGCTGCCATTGTAACATAATAACAGGACACTCCTGACATGCAAACTGGCATTCTTGGACTGCGGCAATTGTACCACCGTGAAACATCCCTGACAGGAAGCAAAACGAGGACAAAAGATGATGTAAAAGCACTGAACGGAAAACAAAATTAAAAAAACAACAACACACCCTTCCCTTGAAAATTCAAACTGTCTGCAGTTCGGGTCTGTGGCTTCCAAGATGGCGGCTCCCAGCTTTCCGAGATCGCGACAACAGGTCGCGACCCACCTGACAACAGGTCGCGACCCACCAAGTGGGTCCCGAGCCACTGTTTGAATAACACTGCGCTAGTCAAGCAGCTGTGACAGGGCCAATGTCCAGGCGACAAGGCTATTAGCTGGCGTTTTTGAGCCAGCTACACAAGGGGGTGCGCTCGATGTGGCTCCCGGAACCCCCCAGTTCAAGCACGCCAGGGCTTTTCCGGCAAATCAAGACGCCTACCTTAGACTTATACAGGCGAGTCAAATATAGCTGTGACCTCACGTGTGGGAGATTCGCACACATGGGGTCGGTTTCTGCTCTGCTGCTGGCAGGAAGTGGAGTTGCGATCGCAGGCGGCCGATAGCCGGAAGGCACACGTGGGGACTGCTCTCTCTCGGAGGCAGGTCTACCCCTCCCGGAAACCTGAGCGTCAAAACAGCCCAGGGCCGACCCCAGCCAAAGCAAATAGCGCTAATCCGGGACAAACCAGCTAATGCAAAAACCACCAAAGCCTAGACCGTCTACAGCTTTGCCGGCCCGGCAAAAATAAATTACCGTTACACAGAAAACAACAAAATGGGGAGGAGGGAAGATTCCACTCCCAGTTTTTTTTTTTAAACAACTTTCCGCCATTTTATTTGGGAATGATTCAGACCTACACATTGGCAGTGGGTGGCATTTTGGCAGAGAACCAGCACAGACTCCCCCCCCCTCCGAGAATAAATCAGTATTTGTCATCGTTTCCATTCTGGTAGCTTTCTGTATGCGCAGAGTGGTTCGCACTGAAGCAAGGAAGAAAATTGGACTGTTTACCAGAACTGGAGGATCTCTGAGGGTGATTGAGAGGTAGGTAGGTAGGTAGGTAGGTAGGTAGGGTGTGTGTGTGTGTGTGTGTGTGTGTGTGTTGTGGTTCATTGCTTCTTATAGCTCCAAGAGGGGACCTGACCCAGGCCAGAAGCCCAGCTGCTGGACTATGTGCTGGGTCTGGATTAGGAGTGGCACAGAGGAGACTCCTGCTCCCACTGGTCAGGGATACAGCGTTTCCTTGGCCTGCCGGAATTCTGCAGCCGGCCCACCTATGAGGTCAACTGAGGCTATTGCCTCAGGCGACAGATTGTTGGGGCACATCTGCCTGCTTTCTAGACTGGAGAAGAAACCGAGGAGAAGAGAGCGACGGCCTTATGCACCTCTTAAGGACACCAATGTGTCATCTTAAGGTTTTGCCATATAAGGAGAACCTTACAGGTAACCAAGGTAAGAATGTTTCAGGACAAGCCTGACTATAAACCTGCCCACTGATATTTGCTGTTCCCTTTCACGGGAGGCCGATCTGGCCCACAAAAGAGACACGTGGGTCAGTTGCCAGGTTTAACCAGTGAGTAAGCTTTATGGCCCTGTTGTGGGAAAGCCGGTTGCGCAAGGTGGCCTCTGCCGCATACCACACATGCACATGCACGGCGCCTTCTCAAATGCGCAGCTGGCGGTTGAGCCAAGGAAGGGGCTTCCTTGCTGCGAGGGGGAGCAGCCCACAATAGGGTTGTGGAGTGGGAGGGAAACAGAGTCTGGTCATTTTACTCCAGGGAGTACAAGGAATGCTCCTAGCTACCCGAGAGTAGTAGGTAGATATGCCAGAGACGATCAGGCTGCGCTTCAAGCTCTGGGAAGCGCTGACGGAGAACAGAAGGTGTGACTCGGTTAATTATTGATGGGCTCTGGCCGCCCCAGAAATTTACGGCCGAACCGCAAAACCACCCCCCTAATCGCAAGGCCTCGGCCTTGCTAGGGCTTCGCGGCGTGAAGGTGAACAGCCAGTGACTCAATTGCCGACAGGGTAGATTGATAAGATCATTACTGTAAGGGGGAAAAAACACACACAGGAGCATCCCAAGGCCCCAACTCCGGCTCGCTTAAATGAGAACGAGCTGCCCCTTCCTGCTCTCTCGGTCACTGCGCGCAGCGTTGTCCGCCCAGGATGTCGATGCGCTGCATTTTGGAGGCGCAATGACGGTTCTCCCCCAGCCCCGAGGACGAGTCCTGAATTGGCCCCCGCGGGGAGCAGAACGGACTCGCTCTCCCCAGAGGTGCTGAACTGGGGCGTTCCACGTTGCAGAGTCGTCAGCACGCCCAAAAGGCGGTGTTCTCCACCTGCGGTCGGTGCTGCGCCATTTTCGGCGGGCCGCGTCGCATCTGGCCTCAAACCGCAGGCGCGATGCCCGGCACAGACTGGGCGGAAAAGCCTGCCTGCCACTCTGCGTTATCTGAACCCAAGGCGACGACCCAGCTTTTGCCCCAGGGTGCAGCTCACTCCCACGGCTGTGCAGAAGGCTCTCGGCTCTAGACGACACGGCCAACCCCCCGCTCTCCGATCACAGCTAGCTATCTGTGGAAAGAAAGTGGGGACGTGGGACAGCTGGCAGCTTCCAAACTGGGGCACAGGGTGAAGACGGCAGGACTATACCAGCTCCGCAACTGGGAGGTGTGGGAATTCTGGAACAAGGACAGTGTCCCAAAAGCAGGATGGGTGGACGTATCCGCGGGATGTATCCGCGGGACGTATCCGCGGGACTGCGAGGGCGTGTGTGTGTGTGTGTGTGTGTGTGTGTGTGTGTGTGTGTGTGTGTGTG
>JAJKFI010000053.1:6280113-6361202 GCA_029204185.1 Lerista edwardsae | reverse complement strand
GTGTGTGTGTGTGTGTGTGTGTGTGTGTGTGTGTGTGTGTGTGTGTGAGAGAGAGAGAGAGAGAGAGAGAGAGAGAGAGAGAGAGATCAGAAGGTCCCATGGCCAAGCCAAGGAGTCCGAAAAAGACATCACAACCACAGATGAAAGGCCCCCTTGTTCAACCCACTGAACGCCCCTCCCGAGATCTGAGTAAAACCTAAAGGGTCTTAAGGAGGGCCTGGGGCTATTCTGAGCAACAGGAAGGAAAGGCAGGGAAGGATCCCAGGGCATCCACACCTTTCCAAAGCTGCCACAGTTGTCTTGCAGCGGGAATTCAAGCCCTGGTGTCGCAAGCCCGCCCGCCCCCCCCCCCCGCTTTGGGCGTGCTCAGGCCCACCATTCCCCCACACTCAGCACTCTCCGCTCCCTTTATGACCCACTGCACTGCGGCTGGAAAGGGGAAACTAGCCCGGCTGGCCATAAAAGGCAAGAAAAGGCCATCAGCAAACAGCGTGCATCACAAGCAGGAACTAGAGGACTTCCTCCCAGCCCGCGGCCTTTGCCCTAGGAGGAGTTTGCTCTCATGTCCGTTTCAGGAGGCCAGGAGGAGGTGGGCCATTTGGCCGCTGCCCAAGACATTTGCACGAGGACCACAGGCTTAAAAAAAAAAAGATTTGAGGGTTACGCAGGCACTCCTCACCCCTGCAGACAGAGAAATGCAAGAGGAGGCATTCGTGTTACGAATCACACTCTGATCCCATTCGTCTTCCACAGGATGGTGGGTACCTCATTCAGTCTTGGCAAGGCACGCCAGGCGGAAAGCATGCCAGCCTCTGGATTTAAAAAATAAATAAATCCCGGACCAGTATTTACACCTGCTAATTCTGGGGCAGAATCCACCAAGTTGTTCTCCGGTCTCGCTGAAATGAAGGGAATACTTGCGCCGAATACGCATTTTAAGACACGGTTTGGTCAATTCAACGGGACGCATGCACGAATCGTGACGGATAGTTCAAAGATTACCACCGAGGGGGGGGCAGAATGTGCCACTGAGAGCACAATCCTAGCCTGGAGTGAGGCCTGCACAGTTAGGCCAGCAAAGTTTGGCCGGCACAAGGGACACCGTCAAGTACGTTTGGACCACTCTCCGAGTCAGGGAGGATGGCGCACGTCTGTGTGCTGGTCTCTCCGACTCCGAGAGTGGCCCAAACATACTTGACGGTGGCCCTTGTGCCGGCCAAACTTTGCTGGCCTAACTGTGCCGGCCTCACTCCACTTTGGATCGAGCTTTGTTGCTGCAAAGCCACCACGTCAGTTCCTCCGTCGTTCCTGCCTGCAAGGAGGAATCTGGGGGCGGCGTGTCACTACCAGTCTGGCCCAGTTTGGGAGAGGGGACTGACGGTTTCTGGACCTACCAGGAAAACGTTATTCGAAACTCAAGCGTCTGGAGCCCCCTAATGGCAGGCCGCTGTAAGGCCTTAACATGCTCAGGATATAGCTGCTTAAGCATGCCTTCCACCGACTGACCAGAGAATACTGCTAGAATAGGCATGGACACACCCCTTATGAATCTATTCAGAACTACCCGCTTTCATGTCAGTTAAACCCGTGCAGCAGATTCTAATTAGCGGCAAATAACAGGAGAGAAAACGTGCAAATCTTGGTCGTAACTTCAAGATACGAGAGAGCCCAATCATCGTGCTGGGGGAGCCCAATTACAACGGAGGGGGGGGAATAAACTGATTCCAGGGGCCACATCCGGCCCACAGGCCTTATGTCTGACCTTCCCCCCCCCCGCACTAAGTTGTAGTGGGGCCATCGGGGGGGGGGGTGGCAGCTCAGACAGGACTTCCGTCTTCATGCCAATGACGCCCAAGGAAAAAGGGCTTTGTTAGACTTCCCCGGGTTCGGCGGCAAGAACCCAGGTTTCGGGGTGCCACCAGCCACCGCCGCAGATGGGGACATGCAACCCCCCTCGTTTTTCCTTAGGTGATGGCAGCACAAGCCCAGAAGTCACCCCTCCATTTTCTACCAACGATGCGTTAGAGCAACGTTGGGAGACATGCAATCTCCAGCACATCATTGGTAGAAAATTGGGGGGGGGGGAAATACGTTGTTTCCCACTGCCCGTTATGACCGCCCAGGCTGGGAAACTGCGCAAAACGCCACACACGATGGATGGCACGTAATTATCTGTGGCTTTTCTACCAGCGAGAGAGAAGAGGCGAGAGGAATGCAGGCTAGGCCAAGGGGACGGTGGCGGAAAGCTGCCTTGCACCTGCGGCGCCCAAATTAAGCGCCCTTCGCAAACGTTTGGGACGTGCTTGCCAGCTTCCCCTCAAGCTACAACGAAGCACAGGAATTTGCGTCGGTTTGGAGACTGAAGTGCAGCCGTTATGGGGGAGCGGATGGAGGAGTTTCCCAAGACGAACCAGCCTCCCTAAACCAGTGCGCAAGTTGAAGGCCATGTGCCGCTGGGGGAGATATGGCACTTTTAAAGAATCCCGACTTGGAAAATGCCGATGCGTGCAGGAAGAAAGACTCAGCCGGCACATCCAAGACACAAAACGTCCATAAAACACGCGGGGATAAAATGGCGGAAGGGAATCGCTGGCCGCTGCCCAGAGCTTCTCGGGCGAACAGTGGGAGGAAAATGCAACAAGCGATGTACCACTCTTGCGCACATGTCCACAAGTGACTTGGCTCCACTTGACGTCCTGCCGGCTTAAAACCAATACAGATTTCCCCACCACCACCTTCGGAACCTACGAAGTTGTCTTGCACCCAGTTGGAGCACTGACCCGGTTAGGTCGGAATTCGCTGTGCTGACTGGAAGGTTTCAAGAAAGGGTTCTGGGGGGGGGCTGTCAGGGGTTGAACTGGAACCCCCCCCCTTAATGCCAAGCAGATGCTCAGCTCTTGCCTGCACAAACAGCCCTGCTAACAAAAACACGGACAGGAACGCAACAGCAAAAGAACGAACGCGTTCGAGCACGGCTGGGCTCGAGGTGGATGATCTGAGGCGCTACGTCCATTTCGTGGTCTGACTCCAGTTGGCGGCGAGCGCCCTTGCGCTTCCATTAGCTGCAGCTTTCCCCGCCACCCCCCCTCCCCAGGTTTAAAAGGCAGGCTGTGTCTTCAGGCAGGAGCCTGAGAGCCGCTGACCTCATTCTGAAAAACTGTGGCCGTGCCTTAGGCTGGCCTGGGGACAAAGAACTCCATTAACACTCCCCCTCTTGAAACCATCTGCTCGGCTTACGCTGGGCGGGGGGGGGGGGGGGGGGGGAAAACAGAAAAAAGAGCGCCCCCTTCCTCCCCCCCCCCCCCGCAGAGGTGGGAGGCCTCCTAGTCAGCAAGTCACCGCTGCAGGAGAAAACGTGGAGAGCAATTGAGCCACGCCTCGTTTTGTATCTTTAGACCTGCTTTCCAGCTAAGACTGAGTTCCGAAGGGGCTCGAAACCACTCAATTCCAACCGAGGGGATGCAACATGCAGATTGATCCTCCTCATCCGCAGGAAAACTGCGGATAATCAAATCCGACCCACAGAAGATCTCCCTGGTGTGACCTCCAGCCGCAGCTTTGGAACCCACGGTGGGTCAAATTCGTGGATAACGAGGTCCCACTGTATTAGGGAAGTGCAAGTTCCGACTGCTGTGGTCCTGGCACCGGATCACGCAGTCTATTAAAAAAAAAAAGGGACGTTCCCATCCCACAAGAGGACAGACTTCACTTCCTGTTCTGGCCAGGCCCCGCGAAACTGGGAAGCCAACACAACAACATGGCCTCTTATGGATATATTCCTCAAGTTTCAGCACAATGGAGAAACCGTCTTCTCATTGAATGGAATGACTATATATGGCAGAAGCCAAGGCCAGGAGGAAGGAGGGAGAGAGAGAGAGAGAGAGAGAGACTGTTTTGCTTCCCAAAACTTGCAAGATCTATTTTTAGAATTCCTGTTTTCGGAGGCTCTGGGTCGCATACACAACCACAAAATAACTGGGTGGGTGGAAGGGGATGAAAGGCGTCGGGGAAGACGGCTGCCCTCTCCTGCAAGTCAGTCCCAGAATATGCTGCGTCGTTCCACGCATGCTGGAGGGCTGTGCTGAGCAGCAACCTCTGGAGAAGAGATTTCGGCCTGGCTCTCGCACAGGAGCCGAAGGCGCCTGCCTCTTCTTGCATCAGGAAGGGCTGGGTCTCTACCGCTCGGAAGCATCATGTGAGACAGCCTTTCTGGGACTGTACCACTTCGAAACGGGGGGACGGGGACAAAAAAAAAACCCCACAGCTGCAACCAGTCAACGTGGATTCTACCGCTCTACATTGCCTGAAGGAAGCGGTCCCATACTTTCTAGAACTAGAAAGTGTTTTCCTGAACCCTGCAGATTTTGCCACGACCTCCACAACCCTTTCTCAGCCGGGGACAGGAAAGACCCCTCCCCGCACGTCGAAAGCTGGGTCTTGGATACGCACAAGCCCAAGGAAAGGCACAGGAACTGGCTTCCCGGCTGCAGAACTCTGCACGTACCCAATTCCTTGCAGGCTTTGATGCAAGGGGGGGTGGGTGGGCAGCGGGGGGGGGGGATAAGGTATCTTGTTGTGCTGTGCGCTGCCCCGAGGCATCTGGCGGGAGAGACAGGAAGCCAGACGAGATGGGCCTTTGCGCTGATCTTCTTATGTGGGATTTGGCGGGTGGAGAGCTCCACTTAAGACTATCTGGGGAATGCAAAGGGTTGTCCTCGGGCGCGTGCAACGCCGGGCCTGCAGAGAGGCCTGCACTGCCACGACTGTCGCACAGCAGTGCTGCTGCTGCCGCCGCTGCCACCTCCCCCCCCCCCCCAGCCTGCTCCTGCCTCCACTTCCTCACCCGCGGTGAAGAACATACCGAGGCGGCCGCCCGCTTCCCCTGCCCTTTTATGGTAGAAAAATGGAAACTGCTTGCCCAGCAGCTGAGCCGACGGGAGGCGGCCATTTGTTGTGGCTTTGGCAAGGCATCGGCCGGGCCCGTTCCCAGCGGCGCCACTCAGAAGGGCGACCACCGCACAGGCCTGCGGGGAGGGGGGAGAAAAGACTCCCCCCGGGGCGGCCTGCGGCTGCGACCCCTGCAGGCCGACTGACACGGAGCAAGCTCCAGCACGCCCCCCTGCAGGGTTCGGGGCTCGGCTTTCTCCTCCCGCCCACCCCCCACCCCGACTGCGCACTGTGTGCCCCTGGCATCACTGCCAGCGCACCCGAGCCATGCGCAGCAGCGCTCGTGAAGAGCCGGAACGGCCGGCCTCGCGTGCACCGCTGTCCCAACCGCCCCGGAAGGAACGCCGCTGCTCTGTGGCCAGAGGCTTCCCACTGTGGAAGGAGACCCCACTGGAAAAACGAGGCCCCTGAACCACCTGCTTTGGGCTGAGCTGGCCTGCCTTCCCCCCACCCCACCCCCCCACCAAGCATATGGGCAATTGCTTAATGCTGGTGTTGCAATGCTCTCCATCCTTCCTTCCCGCCAGCTGTCGAGGGGCTGCCGCCTCGCGGACTTCCCCTTTGGGCAGCGGTGAAAACATATTTTGGAGTTTGGCCTGCCCCCTCCTGCCGTCTCCCTCCACTCCTGTTGGTGTGTTCACGGGGGGCAGCAGCCAGGAAGTGGCTCCGGAGAAGCACACGGGTGGCGGGTTGGGCCCTGACTGCGAGAGCTGCGGGGCCCCACTGAAAACACCGGGAGGCCCCACTCTGCACCGTCCCTCCCTTGTCAGTCTGGGGTAGGCAAAACAACAACAACAACCACCTGCTGCCTTTGGGATGACAGAAAAAGAATTCCTACCCGGCCCTCATAATGGGCACATTTGGCTCTGGCGTCACAATGACGGCACTTCGGGTGAGTCCCGGACAGATTGTCGTGCTAAGCAGCGGGTCCCGGTGCTGAAAGGTTTGCCCCGCTCCTCTCGCCCCGATTCTGTTGGGACCTGCGGCCGACGCAGGAATAAAAATGGAACTGCAGGCGGCCTGTGTGGGCACCGCGCGAGGGAAGAGGCGGATGCTGCTCAGAAAATATGCGCCACTGTGCAGACCGAACCCGCTGACGGAAAACGTGGGGAAGTCTCCAAGCCGTGCGCCCAAATGGGAGCAGGCAGAAGCAGTGCCCGAGCCTCTGGCACGCTCAGCAACCACCCGGCTGCCTTGCCCAGGTGCCCCGAGGAGCAGCACACGCTCTTGCAGAGACGGGCTATTGCCATGGCAACAGCACCTTCCCCTCTTCCGGCTCAGTGGGGACGCTGCAGTGTTCTGTGCGGAGAGTGCAAAAGGGGGGGGGGAGAGAAACAGGCTACCGCCTCCCCTGCCCGTAACTGACGAGGGTGTAGTACGCTGGCAAAGAAACTGCAGCCGTCAGCAAGTCGCACGGCCACAGGCACGTGACCCCCCTGTGAGCCAATCACCATGCAGAGTGAAGGAGGGGGAAGCAAGAGGGGGAGAAGGCAGGAGGTCGGCTGAGCTGAGAGTCTGCTGGCATCCACACAAGCAGAGAAGGGGGGGAACAACAGCCGCTCAGCTCCTTACGGTCCGGAGAAAGGCTGCAGCATTCCGGAGAAAGACGCCTTTCGAGGAACTCTTGTTGGAAAGGCTCCAACAGTGAGCCCAAATTTGCAAGCCTGCAAGAGCGGCCCTAACAGGTCAGGCCGAAGACCCCCCCCCCCCAGCCCAGCATCCCGTGAGATGCTGCTGGGCCGGCAGCTCTCCACTCCTGGATTACAGACTCCCTCCCTCTTTAGTGGCCTTTTTTCCTGAATCAGTGGCTGTCGCCACACTTGGGTCTTTCCCCGCGGCTTCCGACCGCAGTCAGACAGCCCTGCCTTTAAGGAGCTTCCCAAGCAGGACCCCGAGTCCACTTCACTTCTGGTTGGCGCCCGGCTCGTCTGAGCCCACAGCCAGACTGCACGTCAAGAGTGCCATTTTATTCTTAATAATAATAATACTTGGATTTATACCAGCGGCGTCATGCAGCCGGAACGCTGGGCGGGAGAAACGGGTGAGCGGCAGCCCGCCAGTTGCGTACCGCTCCGTTTCGCCGTCTTCCCCGCCCCCGCGGGCTGCTGCTCACCCGTTTCTCCCGCCCAGCGTTCCGGCTGCATGACGCCGCTGATTTATATACCGCCTTTCTTAGGTCACCAGATTTCTCTGACGACTATAACTCAAAGCGGTTTACATAGGCAGACTTTATTCGTAAACCCAAAGGTTTTTACAATTTTACAGAAACGTTCTATCTTACAACGACACACATACATATTCTTGTCGCAACGACTGCGCCTCCCGCTTGGCGACATCACTTCCTGCCAGGACATCACTCCTGACGACATCACTTCCGGCAGGGGGCCGACCCGAGTGCTGTTCTAAAAAGCGGGTCCAGGTCTAAAACGTGGGAGAACCACTGGACTCGCAGACTGGCATCGCTGTAAAGCCCAAGCGATACAAACGTCGCTGGTGTAAACGAGTCACAACGCTGGCCTGGGAGCACCACGTCAACAGCGATTCTGCCCTCCAGCCGGCCAGGACAAGCAGTTCTCCCCAACACACACCCAACAATTACTAGCCAAGCCTGCGCCGGCCATTAGAGCCTTTATCAAAGTACCACAACAAATGCATTGGGGGGGAAAAAAGAAGCAACTGGGTCCAAGCCAACTCTTTCAACTCCAAAAGGACTCCCACTCAAGGGTCTACAAGTGGCTGCTCTCCAGAATGGGCGCAACTAACTGGTTGGGCTTGACGTATTAAGCTTTTAACATATCCCATCCGCCCAGTGGTGGATGATATTGTAATGGAAGGCTGTGCTGTCTGTCTGTTGTTGTTCAGTCGCTAAGTCGTGTCCGACTCTTCGCGACCCCCTGGACCACAGCACGCCAGGCCTCCCTGTACTCCACTGTCTTCCTGAGTTCACCCAATTTCATGTTCATCGCTTCGGTGACACTGTCTAACCATCTCCTCCTCTGCTGCCCCCTTCTCCTTTTGCCTTCCATCTTTCCTAGCAGGAGGGTCTTTTCTAAAGAGTCTTCTCAGGAGGTGGCCAAAGTACTTGAGCTTCAGCTTCAGGATTTGTCCTTCCAGGGAGCAATCAGGCTGGACTTCCTGGAGGATTGACCGATTGGATCTCCTTGCAGTCCAGGGGACTCTCAAGAGTCTTCTCCGACACCATAATTCGAAAGCATCTATTCTTCGGCGCTCTGCCTTCCTTATTATATGATCCAGCTCTCACATAACAGCCGTACATTGCTACTGGGAAAACCATAGCTTTGACTATGCGAACCTTTGTTGGCAGGGTGATGTCTCGGCTTTTTATTAAGTTACTCTAGAAGGGTTTTAGAAAACAACAACAATATGCTACTTCTCGACATGACTTCAACTGCATTTCTTAAGCACGGGCTGCATCAATGGCTGTGTGCCGGACAACGGCAGACGTGATTTTGTGGACATTTTTGAATCGAGATGCCTTTTAAATCCCCAAAGGAGTGCATTCGCGTTCTCTCTCTCACTCTCCGGGGTTGAATGGGATAACTCCTTGGAGGAAGGACAGGATTATGAAATGTGACAGGCAAGCAAATAGAGGCTTTAAAGGGCTGAGCTCACGATCCGAGTGTGGCCAAACCAACAGTGCCATCTGGTGGCTGTCGGCCTCCAAAATCCTGCGAGCACACTTTCAAAAGTCTCCCCAAATGCACAACCTGCCCAGTGCAGACTCACCGAGTGGGAAAACTCAGGAGTCGGGATCTGTCTGCCAGCAAAAACACCACCCAGCTGTTCATCTGCCTGCTCCCCCCTTTCGAGCCGGAGCACGACTGATCGTTTCCCCGCCGTTGGAGGGGCACAGTGGTTGAACGCTAGTGTGAAACCAACATGGCAGGTTGGCTTTAAGGCCTTAATCCTGTGGGACTAAGGCCAGGCGCCTGTGTGTGCTATCACGGATCAGTGCGCCAAGAGGACTGTCACGCAACATGCCTGCACACCCTCAAATCCACTCTCAAGCAAGCCTATTTTGCCAGGCAGGCGCTCCCTCTCCTCTATGCGCAGCTAGTCCTCGCCTTGAGAGCCCCTTGCTGCCATTTGCCTGAAACACAGGCCCACCTCTTTATGCCAGCAAGTCAAAACGACAGCAGCAGCCACACTGCACCGCCCAAGGACTCCCCACACAGAGCTGGGCAAAACACGCGCTGCTTACCTTTCTGCAGCGAGGGTTGGGGCAGCTGAACCGCTTGACCTCCTTGTCCAGCAGAGCAGGGAAGTTGCAGAAGGGACACCTGCCGGGCGAGGCAAAGCCGGGGTGAGTCAACCCATTCGGGGAGCGAGAGGAATTGGACGCACCAAAAGAAGCCGGCGATGGGAAGCGAGAACCACGCTCAGTCATGCCAGCAGCTGCTCCGTGCTTCGTGTCTACAAAGGCGCTCGGTAGGCCTTAACTGCCACGCGCACGGCGCATGCAAGCTTCACGCATCACCATCCGGTGGTGGTCCCCAAACCGCGAGCCGTGGCTCCCCGGGCAGCCACGGAAATGAGGGGAGTCCTTCATTCTCATTTCATTTCAATCCTTGCAAAATCCTCATTCAATCCTCATTTCATTTCAATCCTTGCAAAAAAAACCAAACAAACCCTGCAACCCAGCAGGTAATTAAATCTGTGGAACTCCTTGCCACAGGAGGGGGTGATGGCATCTGGCCTAGGTGCCTTTAAAAGGGGACTGGACAGATTTCTGGAGGAAAAGTCCATCGTGGGCTATAGGCCACGATGGGTGGTGCAACCTCCTTACATTAGAAGTAGGCTACTTCAGAATGCCAGGTGCAGGGGAGTGGCAACAGGATGCAGGCGTCTTGTGGTCTTGTGAGCTCCCTGAGGCACCTGGTGGGCCACTATGGGATATAGGAAGCTGGACTAGATGGGCCTTTGGTTCTACAAGTTCTCACAATGTACAGGATTAGAGCCCTGACAGGGAGCCACAGTGAACAGCCCAATCGGTCAAGGGCGCTGCCAATCAAACACTTGGGGACCACTTCCCAACCCCGCCCTCCAGCTCACGCCACTGCCCTTACCTGACTAACTCGTCCGCGCAGGCGGCGGCCACCTCCTCCTCAGCCTTCCGCTCGTAGTACTTCCGCAGGATGTTCTCGGGAAGCACCTTCTCCAGCTCGCTGGTTGGGAACGAGCACGTGCAGCTGCCTTCCATGCAGCTGAGCTCCGACTGGGGACAGTGGGAAGCAGGAGGCAGAGAACAGCATCAGAAGTCCGGCACCACCGTTCGGACGCACAGCTTCAAGGGCTACGAAACAGCCAGAGCTGCTCTGCGATGTTCTGCTTACACCAGAATCCTGCTGGACCTTGTCCCTGGGGGGCGCCGGCGGGCCTCCCCCCTAGTCTATTGGTTGGAGAAGGGGTTGGCTCATAAGAACATAAGAAGAGCCCTGCTGGATCAGGCCAAAGGCCCAGCTACCTGTATCTCACAGCGGCCCACCAGGTGCCCCAGGGAGGCACAAGACAACAAGATGCCTGCATCCTGTTGCCACTCCCTTGCACCCGGTACTCTGAAGTAGCCTACTACTACTGTAAGGAAGTTGCACAATCCATCATGGCCTATAGCCCACGATGGACCTTTCCTCCAGAAATCCGTCCAATCCCCTCTTAAAGGCATCAAGACCAGATGCCATCACCACCTCCTGTGGCAAAGAGTTCCACAGATTAACTACCCACTGGGTAATTAATCTCTCCTACTGGACTGCTATCTCAGCCATGCCTGGGCTTCAGTTCATAACGGAAGGGGTGTGAGGTGTTCTTTTGTGCCTCCTCCCTCCCTGTGGTGTTCGGTGCCACTTGAAGAGATGCAGAAAGGTTCCTCCCCCCCCCCCATTTCTCTCTTGCCAGGCTCAAACAGGCAACGGAAGACCCCACATCGCATGAACTGTCAAGGTGACGTCTAGAACAGGAAGGCAGCTGCATCATAGCCACTGCCTTGCAGAAGGCAGAACATGGAGGCAGCAGAATGCGCCAGGGCGTTTTTTATAAAGCCTCCACTTAACTCAACTTCTCCCCCCCCCCCCCCGGTCTGTGGACACAAACTGGGGCGGGACTACAAGGCTGCAAAATTATGCACGGAAGGGATAGAGTCGATAGAGGGATGTTCTTTTCCCTCTCTCAGAACACCAGAACCAGGGGGCATCCGCTAAAACTGAGGGTTGGGAGAGTTAAAACAGATAAAAGAAAGCAGTTTTTTACCCAGCGGGTAGTTAATCTGTGGAACTCTCTGCCACAGGAGGTGGTGATGGCATCTGGTCTGGATGCCTTTAAGAGGGGATTGGACGGATTTCTGGAGGAAAGGTCCATCGTGGGCTATAAGCAATGATGGATTGTGCAACCTCCTTACAAAGGTGGTGGGCTACTTCAGAGTACTGGCTGCAAGGGAGTGGCAACAGGATGCAGGCAACGTGTTGTCTCATGCCTCCCTGGGGCACCTGGTGGGCCGCTGTGAGATACAGGAAGCTGGACTAGATGGGCCTTTGGCCTGATCCAGCAGGGCTCTTATGTTCTTATGAGGTGGGCAACCAAGAACATGCGCTCAAGAGCCACGCATTTTCTGCACACAAGAGCCACCCATCTATGGCCCAGGCCATGCCTAAGCAAGACTGCCACAGAGAAGTGCTGGCATGTAGAAGGCTGGTAGCCGAGCAAAGGCATGGCTAAGTAGGGATGCTCAAGTTCCCACTCGAGCCCTGGCCAAACGGTCTTTACCTTCCCGGAGCCGAAGACGGCCTCCTGAGCGTATTTGATCAGGCACTCCTTGCAGAACAAGTGTCCGTCTGCGCACTGTGTCAGTTCCTCGAACGCAAACTCCCCGTAGCAGCACCGGCACTCGATCATCTGCCCGTCCTGGAAAAGCAAAACGCCTTGAGAAGAAGTCCCGGTTCTATGGGTGCCGTTTCGTGAAAACGCCCACGTCCAGGAGAAAACCGCGCATGGGTTGCAACGGTAGGACTCTTAGCAGATGCAGCGAGATACGGTTCGCTGTACGGCCTGCCGCCAGGGTTGCGGCCAGTGATGTCATGCAGGGGGAACGCGGGGGAACTCAGTTCCACTAGTTAAAATTAGGGCTGACTCCGCCCACTTCACTCTCCCTCCTCCCCCCCCCCTGATTCCTCTGCAAAGAGCTTTTCTTCTTGGTTGGCCGGTACTCAGAGGGTTAAAGGGAGCGACTCCGGATTCCTAGGGGGACGAACTTGCGGCCCTCCACCCTCACCCAGCCTGCACCAGCCAAAACCTCTATGTGCCCAGTAGGAGCATGATATGGAAACTGGTCTCCGAGGAACAGGGCTACTTACTTTTTGATACTGCTCTTCGTTCATTTGCAGGGCGAGGAGGAAGTCTGCGTGCTGGGGAGGAGGAGAGAGAGAGCGAGAGAAACTCTCTTAGGCCTGTTGATACCCTTGCCTTGTTTACTGTTACAGCAGAGCATAAAGTTTTTACACGGGCAATAAGCTGCTCAATGGAATTTTCAATGCTCCAAACTCCTGTGGCACACCTGTGGAGCTTGTGGGGCACACACTGACCGAAAATGGCCGATCGTGGCCCTGCTAATGGGGCACCTTATAAAGTGGCGCCCTCTTCTTTTTGGCAAGGGGAGAGCGTCCCCCAGCACGGTGTCTGTTCCAGAGACGGCTGTGGGTGTCTTGCCTACATCTCATGATGGACTGTAAGCACTTTGGGGCAGGGAACCGTTTCCGGATTTATTTTGCCGTGCCGGCCGCTGTGAAAACTACACTGGGTTGAAAAGCAGGATATAAATTATTATTAACAACGAAGCAGCGGCTCAACTTGCTTATTAAAACCACCAGTTTCCTGCACCCTGTGTTAGCACAAGGGAATGACGTGCTAAATCACCCCTGCTAACTGGGCGAGAGGCCCTTCTTTCAAGTGGTGCTCCTCTTATATTTAGCAGGGGGAGAGCAATTGTCCCTCTTCACCCCTGCGCAGTGTCTTTTCTAGTGGCTGTTGCTGGGGGTGTCCTGCATTGTTTTAGATTGTGAGCCCTTTTGGAACAGGGAGCCATTTAACTTTATTATTATTATTAGCCGGTAAACCACTTTGTGTGGAAAAGTGGTGTATAAGTACTGTCGATTGACTGAACCGTATGCTGGGAACGGGGCAGCCAATTGAGTCCATATTTCTAATTTAATTCCACACACAAACCCAAAACTTTCTCCCATCACAGGGCTCCAAAGTCAGCCGACAGGGACTTTCCAGACAGTCCTCCATCCACACACAGATTGAAACCTGCTTCGCTTCAGATCAACCACTGGCTCGGGTGTGCTCAGATCACACTGGGCCCCAGGACCTTTAGGCAAAACTGGGGGTGGGGGGCAGGAAGAAAAAAGTATCCGTGAGCAGTCAACAGGGAGGTGTGCTCTCCACCGAATTCCACACCTGGCAAAGGGCAAGTGAAAACACGCAGGGCTGGAAGGAGCCCAGACTTGGCCCCCAAAGCCCAGCCACCTGCCAACAGGTGGGAATTTCCAACCCAACAGAAAAGAGCAGGTGGAGCGCCTCCAGCACAACCTCTTAAGGAGCCTTGGCCAGGTGGGAGCAGGTAAAGTTACGCCCGGTAGGGACAAGGGAGCACATGGTGCGCTGAAAAGCTGCCACAAGCAAAGCAACACACGCCCGTCATTCCAGGAGGCCTTTCATCCCCGAGTCCGTTTTAAACAGCCGGTCTGTTTTAAACACAGGTTATTTTTGATACCGCCGGCTTCTGCCTGCAATATTTTCAAGGGGTTTTTATTGTTAGTGCTGTTCTTCTCTTACGTAAGCTGTTCCGACAATTGGTTATAAAACCAGGTTATAAATAAACGTGAACAATTAAGTCCGAGTTTCTGGAGCCTTTCCCTGGCAAACTCCCCAAGCAAAAACTGAGCATGGCAACTGAGGTGGGCAGGGGGGTATTTAAATGCCTGCAGTCCAGGTCTGGAATAAAAGACTAAGAACAGGGGTGGGGGGCACTCTAAAGAGGAGCTTCTAAGGAAACAAAAATCTTCACAATACTGAAGATTCACAATACAATACATCTTCACAATACAATACAGTTGTATCTTCACAATACAATAATGTGATATCATGGACCCTCCCCGTATCCATGGGTCTCAAACCCCGGATTTAACCATTTGTGCAGACTGAGCCGCCCACAGATCAGAAGGCCTTCGATCTGCCACAAAGATTTACCGGCTGCCTCTGGAGCGCCCGGGTCACATGATACACTCTTTTGCTGCTGCCATCATCAGAAGCGACTTCTGGTTTACATTCAAAGTTGCAAACCGGGATTACTTCCAGAGGCTTTCCACAAGGCACTGAGGCCCGTGGAGGCCAAGAGAGTGTGCTGTGAGTCCGGAGGCTACCAGGACGCCTTTATGGTGCATCAGATGTTGGACCCCAACATCCACGGAATTTGTGTGTCCATGGGGGTTTCAGGAACGAAACCAAAACGCTTGGGCCCAACACACTACTCACCTCCGCCATCTCCTTCACCTTCTGCTTATAAAATTCCTGCTCCAACTGCACCGCCGGGAGGAGGGAGCGCGGATCGTAGCTCCTCCAGTGCCGCCTCTTGTTCTCCAGGAAGAACATGCGCTTCTCGATTTTCATATCCCCTAAAGCACCAAAAGGCAACACACACTCCTGTTTTTTGCTGTGCCACATAGTCCAGCAGGCACTACTAGGTCCTACTGGCATGGTGACCACATGGCCCTATCCCGGCTGGCCCCGCCCACGGGAGGCAGAGACAGCTGATGCTCCAGTTGTAAAGGGCTAGCCAGGGGCGGACCTAGTCAAAATGGCGCCTGGGGCACCCAACAGAAGTGCGCCCCCATGGGAGCCCAGGTCTACCCATTGGGACCAGCTGCGAGTAGACCTGGGCTCCCCTCGAGGGAGCCCAGGTCTACCTGCACAATGTTGTAGGGGCCACTGGCGCCCCCCTAGACGGCCCCAAGATGGCGCCCAGGGCTCTTGCCCCCCTGCCACCGCCTAGATCTGCCACTGGGGTTAGCTGGAACGGGTAAATGTAGCTGGTTTTTCAGAGAAGATGCTGCCTGGGGAAGGAGTGTGCCGGGTCCATAAGGGAAGAAGCAGCCCCCAACCAAGCTTTTCCCTTGCTGCAAGGACAACTGTGGGGCAAGCTGCCTGCTGCTGTGCATGGCCACCATCTCTGGGGCAGCAAAAAGGGGGAACAAACACTCCCTGCCTTACAAGTCATCACTAGCCTGGAAGTCAACAGGGAGCTTTCAAGGAAGATTGGACCAATTCAAGGCTACTGGGCACAATGGCAACACTGTCTAGCGCCTCCGGCATTAGAGGCAGCTACCCCGGGATACCGTTCCTGGGAGATGACAATGGAAGAGGGGCCTTGTCTTTATGCCCTCTTGGCAGCTGATTGGCCACTGCAGGAAGTGAGATGCTGGCACAGGTGACTTTCAGACTGGATCTGCAGAGGGACCCTTCTTCGCAGCGACCCACCTTGCTCAAACTTGAAGTCGATGTAGGAATACTGGTTCATTTCCTTCCTCCTTTTTCGCTTCCCGCTGGTTTCGGGAGACAGCTCCTGCCACTTTTTGATGGCGTCGGAAAAGGCCTGAAAAAGAGGAGCACCGGGGAAAAGTGACCAGAGGGGAGACAGATGCAGGGGGACGTCTCCACGGTTGCCTGGAATGGCAAGACACAGGCGGCAGGTCTTGAGATGTGCGCAAGTCATTTCCGGTGCACATCTAGAAAACGCGATGACCAAATTCACCTGAATGACCAAATTTAAGCCCAGACTGGCTCTTTCATGCAGGCCTGCCAAAACATTTGCTATTGGAAAAAGGCTGAGAAACCACCCAACTGACTGCCGCACTCTCAGGAAAGCAGCAGGCTCTGGCGTCACAATGACGGCACTTCCGGCCACGACGTCATTTCTGGTGGGTCCCAGACAGAAGCTCATTCTAAAAAAAAAAAGTGGGTCCCGGTGCAAAAACGGTTGAGAACCACTGAGCTAGCAGATAAACAAAAACAGCTTTAAAAATAGTCTACTTTAAAATGCCAGATGCAGGGGAGTGGTGGTAGGACACAAGCATCTTGTTGTCTTGTGTGCTCCCTGAGGCATCTGGTGGGCCACTGTGAGATACAGGAAGCTGGACTAGGTGGGCCTTTGGCCTGATCCAGCAAGGCTTTTTCTTATGTTCTTAACTGCCAAATCTGGAGCAAAGAAGGGCTTCATGCGGCAGCCAAAGGAAAACAAAACCAGCACCCCTGGTTAGCACCCCTGCTAACTGGGCAAGAGGCACTTTTTCAAGTGGTGTTCCTCTTATATTTAGCAGGGGGAGAGTAATTGTCCCTCTTCACCCCTGCACAGTCTTTCTAGTGGCTGTTGCTGGTGGTCTGCCTTTTTTTTTTTTTTAGATTGTGAACCCTTTGGGAAGGGAGCCATTTAACGTTATTATTATTACTATTTGCCTGTAAACCGCTTTGTGAACTTCGTGTTGAAAAGCGGTATATAAGTACCTGTTGATTGATTGATTGACCAGGGGAGCCCCTGAAGGAGAGCGTTCCACAGGCAGGAGGCCACCACAGAGAAGGCCCCCTCACATATCCCAACTCACTACATCTCTGAAGGAGCAGGGACGTGGAGGAGGGCTTCCCAGGCTGATCTCAGCACCCGGACAGGATGAGGACGAGGCGGTCGGGAGTACCTTTCGCGTGATTGCATAGTGTCCCTTGAGTTCGTGGAGTGCCCATTTGATGTCCTGGCTGCTCAGCATCTTGAAGTCGGCCATGAGGAGGTCGGTCGCTTGGATAAAGCAACGCTGGTCGAGCGGCTCGAGCTTGGAGAAATCAAAGTAGTCCACTTTAGGCACCTGGAAAACAAGGGGGGGGAGAGACGGAAGGCGGTCAACGTTGTTTGCACGATGCGCCAAGGAACTGGCAGCTTTCTCCGCTCCGTCACTAGGACCGCACTGGTGGGACCCTGAAGGGCTTCCCCACTTGCCTTTGTCTCGTCTTGGCTGGAGAGCAGGCTGCTATTGGGGTTCAAAACCACTCTGCCTTCCTTCTTTGGATACTCTGGGTTTTCCAGAAGAAAATTACAAAGTCTGCAAAGCAGGCGAGAAAGAGCAAGTTAACCTGGGAAACAGCTGCCCTTGGCAGGGCCCAGTACAGGGCGTGCCCCCCCTCCCCCACAACCTGGTCCCAGCACAACGGCAGGGGTTGTCTGAGGAAGGCCAACACAGCAAGTTGGCAGACAAAGCCTGAAAGCGCCCATTGGCTGATCTACCGTTTGTCAGGAAAACGCTCTCTGAGCTTTGCCAGAGGAAAGCAACCTCCAGCCGGCGCGCTCGTTCAAGCACCAGCTTCAGGCGCCAAGAGCGAGACACGGCGGACGAGGCCACCACCAGGCGGACGTCAAGCCTTACATGTTTAAGTCACAGCAGTTTTTGCTCTGGATTAGTTCCTCGATGTACGCTCTCGTCGCGTCTGGGAACCTCGCTTCCTGGATCCGGGAGGGGAGAGAACACACACACACAAACACACACACACGGGCGTTAGATCTGCAGGCTGTGGAAGCAAATGGGGAACCAGATGCTCGGGGACGGGGGAGACATTGCAACATGCCCCAGCAGCCCCTGGCCGGCCGAGGACTCTGGGCTGCCCACTCACCGTTTCTCGGACGAGCAGAGCAATGTGGTCTTTCTCCAGGCACGTGGCCCCCTGCTGGGAGGCCTCCCCAAAGCCGGGCTCAAGCGACCCTTGCCCTGGGAAAGCCGGGCCCGCCTGCTCGTCGGTGGCTGCCTGCTGGCCCCCCTTCTCTTCCGGCGGGTGAGCGAGCCGGGGAGAAGCAGGGCCTGGGATGGCGTCCTGCTGCGGCTCGGGTCTGGGAAAGGCCGGCCCGGGGGCCTCCTCCTGGTACACCCTCGGCAACGGGCCCAGTTCTAGTTCCAGGGGCGCTGGCCGAGGGGAAAGGAGGTCGACCACGGCGTGTGCCTCCTTGTCCGTGGACTGGAAGTACGGGTGGTCCAGCCGCGTGTTCTCCTGGATGCAGCGGACGGCCTCCCCGAGGTTCGGCACCGGCCTGGGATGCAAGTCCTGCTCCTGCCCTTCCGGATCGCCGGCCAACGCCTCCTCTTCCAAGTTAATGACTTCCCCTTTGCCACTCGGCCTCGCGTCCTTCGCCTGGGCCGCGCCGGGCTCGGGCACGGGCCTGTCCTCCTCCCTCGGAGCGATGTGCTGCGGGGACTCCGGCAGCTCCAGCACCTCGGCCTCGCTCCCGCGCCGGCCCATCGCCACGCCGCTGGCCTTCAAGCAGTTGCGGCGAACGCCGTGGCCCCTCGGAGAAGGGAGGGCCGCCTCCCCGCCGCCGTGGGTCTCTGCTGGCACGCTGCTTTTGGAGCCCCCTTCGCCCGTCTTGCCAACCGTTTGCCAGTGGGCAGCCGGTCTGATGACATTGGGGCGCAGAAGTGGCTTCGTGGCCGTCTGCAGAGGACACAAGTAACTGTCAGGCAAAGAGGCTTCTGAAAATAGCCTCCCTTGTAACCCATCATTTTTACACTGACTGTCAAGGGAGGCACAGAATAATGCTTGCTGCAAATAAAGATATTCAAAAATGAAATCAAGGCAACTGGGACGCCAAATAAGAGTGGCAAAATTCCACACCACCCAAACAGAACGACTGGCTCGCAGGCATCAGGACTCGTCAGGTATTTTCTATCTAAAGATTCGATTCCATTCTAAGCTTGGACAAGCGGCAGAGTTTTGAGCTGGTGTCTGCATGTTTCAAAACGTCTTTCGCCCGTTAAGACATCCGTCACGAGTTCTGATTTCGCTGCGTTTGGAAAGGGGCGGGCGAGGACGGCATTACCTCCATCAAGATTACCACGTCTTCGTCTTCGTCTTCATACTGCCGGCGAACAGGTACGTCCAGCATCTCAGGAAGCTCTTCATCCGAGGAATCCGAGATGGTGATAAGCCCTTCGTCCCTGTGGTTGAGTCTGTCTGGAGGGAGGAGAGCACATTTGGCCTGACCAGCTGAAGGCTCGATGCAGCTCATAAACAGTCATTCCTTGGTCCAGACTCCAGTCTGAAAGGCGGTTTTTCCAATTCAGAATTGTAATAAAGCAGAAGAGAATCACGGAGTTGGAAGGGCCCCACAAGGCCATCCAGCCCAACCTCCTGCCTACAGCAGGAAATCCTCTTAAAACAGGGGCTCCAAATTCCAGGAGCCGGATCAGGGGCCAATATGACCTCCAGACGTCACTGGAGATACTCTCCAGTTGCACCCCGAGATGTCCTGAGGCCTCCAGAGCCAGGTCTCCAGGGGTTTTAGAAATGCTTCCAACCAGTGATGTCATTCAGGGGAAACGGACCAGAACGGGCGTTCCGGATCCTAACGGGCTCCGCGGCTGGTTCCGGGCTCCCGACAAGTGCCAGTCAAAAGTGAGTTCCTGTTCCTAAATCATTTGAATGACACCACTGCTTCCAACCCAAGAACACCCCCAATTGCATCTGGGAGCTCAGGCCTGGCCTTCCACCACAGATTCAGACCCCGCGGTGAGTTAGATCAGCGGATAAACGGATAAACCACGGATACCCCAAATCCACGGATAAACAGGTCAGGCCCGTATACACGTGTCATTGGGCAGTTTGCTGCCCTCAAGCGGCGAATTTGGGAGGACGGGAAAAGCCGGCCCTTACCTTTCCCACGGTGGGTCCGGAAACTGTTCAAGTCAATTACTTCTTCGTTTCCACCTCCCTCTGCCATGTTAGAAAGCTAGGTGCCCAAGAGCCAGGGCACGAGCATGGCACTGACGCCTTCAAGAATACCTGCAAGCGACAAGAAGGGAACACATCATGTAAGCAGAGGCCCCTCGCAGCAGAAACGCTCCAGGCAAAAGGCATGATGCCGGCTTCCGTTCTCATTCAGAACAGCAGCTGTTGGTGGATCGATTTCTCTCTTTACACTGATGGTTTTAGCTGAGAGGTGGGGGGGGGAGTCTGAATGCTCAGAAAATCCTTATCCAAAAGAGGTGATCAAACCATACAGTCGTGAAATCACCCACAAGCCCAGCATCTGCCCGCAGGAGCATCAAACACACAATAGTACTAGAAGTGGAATCTGATGGCATCAAGCAGGTTTTAGACAGCATATTGCGACGAGCTGCCCCACTGAGCACAACCCCGGCTCCAGTGGGGCCCTGGCTACCCTTTGCCCTAGCTTTTGCTGTTCCAAGATATCTTATTTCAGGTGGGACAACAAGAACTGTCTACCGCAGTGGTTCTCAAACTTTTTAGCACCGGGACTCACTTTTTAAAAAGACTATCTGTCCGGGACCCACCAGAAGTGATGTCACGGCCGGATGTGCCGTCACTGTGACACCAGAGCCTGCTGCTTTCCTGAGAGTGCAGCAAGAAGTTGGGTGATTTCTCAGCCGTTTTCCAATAGCAACATGAATAAGAAAGAAAAAAGCCTCTTTACAACCCTGACACAAGTAAAACAAAATAGCCCTTCCCATTTCCGGCATCCCATCTTTCCATATTTTCAACATGGCTGCTCTAGGTGCTTCGCGACCCATCTGAAATTGGCTCACGACCCACTAGTGGGTCCCGCCTGACAGTCTGGGAAGCACTGGTCTACAGCAGTGCTAGTCAAACTGTGGGTCAGGACCCACTTGGTGGGTCGAGACCTGATGTCAGGCGGGTCATGGAAAGCTGGGAGAAGCCATCTTGGAAACTGCAGACCTTACTCTTGTTATATTCCTTTTGTGAGTGTCAGCAGTTGGAATTCTCAAGTGAGGGTTTTTTAAAATTTTGGTTTTAGTTCAGTGCGTTTACATCGTATTTTGTCCTCATCCTGCTTTCTGTCCGGGATGTTTCATGGTTGTGCAATTGTTGCAGTCCAAGAATGCCAATTTGCATTTCAGGAGTGTCATTTTATTATGTTACAACGACAGCACTTCCTGCTTGATGATGTCACTTCCTGCCACGACATCCCTTCCGGTGGGTCCCAGCACGAGTGCCATTCTAAAAAGTGGGTCCCAGTCTAAAACGTTTGAATACCACTGGTCTATAGCATTCCAAGGGTGGCTGCACCAATTTGTATAAAGACATGATCCCTTTCCCATTCACCCCAGCAAGGAATTTGGCTTTTTCACAGCTGCTACACACTGGGCCAACATTCACACTGGACACAACCTTGCACACTCACCTTTTTCTGGCATACGCAACCCCCTCGGTACAGCTGCACACAGAACTGTCACGCAACTGAAACGCAACACGTTTGTAGCGAGAAATACGGAAGGACATTCTTTGGCTGAAGAAGAAAGGAACCAATGGCTGACGTTACAATCCTGGAGCTTCCACCAGATCCCAGAAGTTACACAAGAGAAAACTGTCAACCAAGGCCGCTAGAGAACTGAAACTAAACACTTTCAGACCCGCCGGGCAAGAAACTCCACCGGAAGATTTTTACGAGAGTGCCCGAGGCGCAACTCGCAGCTTGAGGTACCGACCAAACCAATAACATTGCAAACCACAAACGCAACGCCTCAACTTGTGTCGGGGGAAAAAGACAATTATTATACCGAGCCGATGCAAATTCCTCTAGGAATTGCCAACATTGTTTAGAACCAAAAAATTTTGAACAGCACAGAGGTGCTTACAGTGTCTCTGAGTGAAGGAGGCAAAGCCAGAGCAGCGACTCAGTCAGAGATACAGTGGGCAGCATTCTCTGACAGCAGGGCTTTCTGCTGCACAGATGAAGAAGGATGACCTAGTTGTGCCCAACACAGTCACAGCAGAGGCTGCCTGGAGGCCGACTGGAGCAGCAGGTTATTTCTAGCTCCCAGGAGCCTTTATCCTATTTGTTACAGCTGACCGTTACGGTCGAAAGTCCGGTTTCTGTTCCAACTCTGCTCTGCAACCTGGACCGAGGCAGCCACACGCTACAGACATACAGTGAGCCCTCTGTATCCGCAGTCCCGCAATCCCATGTGGATAACAGAATCCGCAGAGTGTGTACAGTGCCCTGCAGGACAACTCTGATGGTTTAACACACCAGTTGTGGGAAGACGGGAAGAAAAACAACGCACCCCATTTCCCAACCATCCACACGAACCAATGTTTATACCCCACGGATAATAATAATAATTAACATTAATATTAATATTAATACTTGGATGTATATACTGCCTTTCTTAGGTCACCAGATTTCTCTAATGACTATAACTCAAGGCAGTTTACATGGGCAGACTTTATTCAGAAACCCGAAGGTTTTTACAATTTATACAGAAACGTTCTATCTTTCAAGAACTACACACATACAGATGGATCTTTCTGGACTTAGTCCTTCTTTCTGGCCACCCGTTTGTCTTCTTGCTGGCTGATAAGCGGCTTCCCTGCTCCCACCAGAGAAGCGGCTGACTTCAGCACAACTCCCCCTCACACAAGGCAGCCAAAGCTCAGCTGTTAATCAGTTGCAATTAATGAGGTCTGCCGCTCACAGAGACTTCCAGCTGTCCCGAACTGGCGACCTTCAGATCTTCAGCTCTTATCTTCAGGCAAACAGAGGCATTAACCCTCTTGACTAAATGTTCTGCAATCAGCAATTAAGATTTGCAAGTGAAGCTGCAGACAGAAGCTCTGCTCTTGGGCAGGGCCGCTTTGAATGCACGTGCAAGTACAACTGCCCCTGTGCCAAAAGTTGTGTTAAGAACCCCACCTTTCCTCGCCCCTCTTATCTTGCAAAGTTTGCTCCTACAGCTGGTGCCCCCAACTGCTATGGCTGAAAGGGAGTGCTCAACATGCTCAAGAGAACGCAGTGAGCTGACCCCGAGACTGTTCCGCATGCAGAGCTCCACAGCTGCCCGGGAGACACAGCCCGAGTCAAGCCTGAACTTTGCAACACAATCCCTTTTGTGGAACAAGCTCAGTTTGCCAATAACAGGCGCGTCACAAAGAAGCAGTTGAACAAGGAAAAGATTCCTGTCCCGCTGTTGAAACCGGTCACAGCATCCAAAACATCTCAAGACCCCACCTCGGCCCACCCCACCACGGAAGGAGGCCCCTTCATATTCAGAGAAGATATTGCCAGGCCTGCCCCCACCCCACCCCACCCCACTGGAGAATATAACTGCTGTGTCTACTAGTGCTGGCCAAACTATGTATGGCCTGAAACCGAAAGCATGCTCAGGTGTGGAGAGTTTCACAACAGAGATAAAAGAGCTGGGATGCTGCACACACTCAGCGAGGTTCTTCCACACCACTGCAAACAGCCAGAGGCTTGAAAAAGAAGTAAAGAAGACACCACGTTCCCAGAAACAGGGGCCCCATTTGCAAGGACTACAAAGAGGGAGACGCCACAATGGATTCAACCAAGCAGAGAAGCATAACAGCCTCCGCATGCTGTGACATCCTGACCTGACGATGTCCAGCGGCCTCCAAACTGGAAACCGGTGCCGCAAGGAAAAGCTTCCCTGTTAAAACGAGCATTTATCGTTCCGGCAGGGAAGCTCTGTAAAGACCCTTCTACAGCCCCCATCACTGCGGCCAACCATATCTGCCCAAAACTCTGGGTGCAATGCATCATGCTATGATGGAAGCCAGACGTGGCTGGCTGTGGTGACTCAAGGGGGCTGTAGAAGGGTCTTTTCACAGAGCTCCCACCACGGAAAGGTAAATTCACCCAGGGAAAGGCACAGGTGGGCACAGAGTCAGAATGTGAAGGCCAGAATTTGAAGCCTGCGCACGTATACCAACGGTGCAAACATCCGGGAATGGAGGTTTGCAGGAAGCAGGAACGAGATGACAACACAAACAGGTACTAAAAGATGTTGAAGCGCTCAATACACATGTCTCTATTTGTTCAACAGAATAAATTAGAAGTTTATATAACAGAGGAAATAGAATAAATAATCAGTGTGCCTGTTCTGTCACACACGCGTGTGCATGCTTGTGCTCTCCCCCACCTATCTTCAGGCATGCCTCATCTGTTCCCACACAGATCAGCGACAGCCAGCAAAACAAGCTCTCGTTCCACACTCCGGAACAGCCAGTCCACAGACTTTCTCCTGCATCTAGATTATTTCAGCGCAAGGAGGGTAACACAACATGAGCTGATGGATCAGACCAACGATCTGTTTAACCCAGTATCCTGTTTCCAAATGAGGGTGCCAAAATGGGAATCATGCTGCAATGGGGGGGCGGGGGAGGGAGAGAGAGAGAGAGAGAGAGAGAGAGAGAGAGAGAAGGGTGAAAAAACCAGGTCCCTGCCCTTGAGGAACTTACAATCTGGACAGGAGACAGGATGTGGAAGAGGATCCTAGATGAGGATGCAGAAGTGGGATTGCACTACAATATAGGGGGAAAAAGAGAAGGATGAAATAGCCAGGTCTCTGCCTTTGAGGAGCCTACAATCTGCAGAGGTGACACGATGCAGAGGAAAGTCCTAAACAAAGGTGCAGATGTGGGGATTGAGCTGCAATATAAGGGGGAGAGAGAGAAGGGTGAAAACACCAGGTCCCTGCCCTTGAGGAGCCTACAATCTGGAGAATGCGGAGGAGGCTCCTAGACAAGGGTGCCGAAGGGGATCGTGCTGCAGTAAAGGGGGGAGGGAGAGAGGAAGAGAGACAGAGCAAGAGAGAGAGAGAGAAGGGTGAAAAAGCCAGGTCCCTGCCCTCGGGGAGTTTACAATCTGGAGATGTGACAGGATGCGGAGGAGGATCCTAGAGGAGGGTGCAGAAGTGGGGGTTGTACTACAGTATGGGGAGAGAGAGCAAGGAAGGTGAAATCGCCAGGTTTCCTCCCTTGCGGAACCTACAATCTGGAGAATGCGTTCGAGGATCCTAGACGAGGGTGCCTAGAAGTGGGGATCGCGCTGCTATAAACAGGGGTGGAGAGAGGGGGGAGAATTAAATCGCCAGGTCCCTGCCCTTGAGGAGCCTACAATCTGCAGAGGTGACACGAGGCAGAGGAAGGTCCTAAACAGGGGTGCCGACGCGGGGGCTGAGCTGCAATACAAGGAGGGAGGAGAGAGAGAAGGTCCCTGCCCTCGAGGGGCCCGCAGTCGGGGGAAAGGAGGCGGGTCCCAGGGGTTGTGGGGCAGAGGGGGGAGGGGGCGACAGGGGGGCAGAGGGAGCCGGGAGGGGGAGGAGTCAGGAGCAGGTCAACGGCTCAAGGCCGGAGGGGCGGGGTTGCTAGGCAACGGCGGGACAGGTGCAGGGCTGGGGGGGCCGGAGGTGGCGGGGGGCTCCGGGGAGGAGGGGGTCGAGCGGGGAGGGGAGGCCCCTTTCCTCGGGGGCGCGACACTCACCAGCCCCTGCTCGGCATCCTGCGCCCCCCGCCGGCCTGGCCTGGCCTGGCCTCTCCGCTCCGGCCCGACCCCCCTCAGCGGCGGCGGTTCCTGCTTCCTCCCTCCCCTGCGCCCGTCCGCCCTTCCTTCCGCCCTAGGCCCCGCCCCTCCGTGACGCTCCGGGCCGCGCCCTCGCCACGTGACCCGCCGGGGGAGCCGCTCTAGCCCCGGCGCCGTACCATGGAGGCGGCGGGCGGACTCTGGGAGTGCTCCTCCCTGGCACGTGACGCGACAGCCGCCCCGGGCTGGAGATCCGCGCTGGGCGGGGGGCCGTTGCCAGCCTGTGCACGCTTTTTTCCTGAGAGTAAAGCCCCACCGGGTGCATACAATGGGGGCTTCCTCCTGAGCCTTTTGGGCGTGCACTGGTCATGCACCAGAATGGCAGCACCGGTCATGCACCCACGCCAGGCTGCTCAGAAGGAAGCCCCTTTGCACTCCGCCCAGGGAAGTGCCTCTAGGATCCGTTGCATCCATCCATCAACAGGTACTTATATGCCGCTTTTCAACACAAAGTCCACAAAGCGGTTTAAAGGCAAACCGTAATAATAATGCAGTTAAAGGGCTCCCTGTCCCAAAAGGGCTCACAATCTATTTAAAAAAAATGCAAAACTCCCCCAGCAACAGCCACTAGACAAGACACTGAGGAAGGGTGAAGAGGGACAGTTGCTCTCCCCTTGCTAAATATAAGAGAATATTAACAGTGCCCTCCTCTACAGGGAGGGCAAATTTCTTAATATAAGTTTTGCAAGAAGCCTTACCTTGCAGTGGAAATCACTCCTCTCCTGAACTGTTTTAGCCAATCCTCACAGGGAAAAGCAACATCTTGGCGTTGCTTACTGGCTACAGCAGCAAGGGAGAGGGGGGATTTACATGACAGGGTACATGACTTGCAAAACTTAGAGCTCTGCCCTCCCAGTAGAGACGCCACTGAATATTAAGCAAGCAAGCGCCATTTAACACCGTCGGATTGACTTCCGATCAAGCATAACTTTGGCACGAGTTCCTGCGCGTCCGTGTTTGTCCTCGTCTTGCTTTCTGTTCAGGGCTGTGTCATTTTGTGACGTCGCGATGAGGGCACTTCCTGCTTGGTGATGTCACTTCTTGCCACGACGTCACCGCGTGGGTCCCAACAGGAGCACCATTCCAAAAAGTAGGTCCCAGTGCTGAAAGGTTTGAGGACCACTGCTGTACATTTCGGCAACCTCACCTAACGTATCCACGGGAACCACTGACATACAGAGTTATTTCCCTCTTTTATCTTGCCAATCACACTTTCATCTAATCTAGCCTCTCTTAATGTCCCCCAACCATTTTTACTTAAAGGTTATGAGTCCACTTGGAAGACATAGCAGCAGCAGAAAAATACTATACGTTGCTCTGAGCCCCTGGAAGAGAGTGAATCATAATAGCAGGTGGTCCTTCCTCCAAGCACACAAGCAAACAATTCTGTGGCCTACACCTTCGTCTCTCATCTGGACGCTGCAACTTCATGCCTGCATATTTGAGAGAAAGTCCCACTGACTTCAGCAGACATATGCACGATCAGACGCCAGCGCATCGCAGTTTTTGTGGATGTGCACTGTCTTGCGATTTCCCCAAGAGCAGCGCGGTGCTATCTCTGCCCAGCAGGTGGGGCTGTGAGACCAGTTGTGTCTGCGAGGGGTTGCGCTACACAAAGATGTCAAAAGACAGTTTGCGGGGGACCAGAGATCCTTCTCCCCCCCTCTGCCACGCCTCCTTGCATCCACCACGGGCCGGCACGCCTCCCGCTCTGCCCACCCCCCACCCAGAAACACCCCTGCACCCACTCTCACAGCTGCCCAACTTGCTGCTCAAACTGTAAGAACATAGGAACAGCCCAGCTGGATCAGGCCAAAGGCCCACCTAGTCCAGCTTCCTGTATCTCACAGCGGCCCACCAGGTGCCCCAGGGAGGCACGAGACAACAAGATGCCTGCATCCTGTGGCCACGCCCTTGCACCCGGCACAACTAGCAGAGATGGCAGGTTTCCTCCACAGCAATTGAGCGCCACAGCAATTGAGTGAGACTGAGACAAAGCTCTCCTTCTGAATCAAGTGTTCCTCTCTGTCTCTCTGTCTCTTGTGACTCATGGTTAACAGTGTGAAAATAGCCCTGTCAGGGCAACAAAGCAGAACACACAGAGGAGGAATGAGTTCGAGACTGACTCACTGCCTTTCCAAGGCTGCCTTGCCAGCCCTCTCCCTTACAGCACAGGAACAGATATTCTGTGCTACTCTATGCGGTGCAGAAGGTATTCAATGTCCCTTCCAAAGCTCAGAGCCAGGGATTGTAGCACTCACTTGCCTGTACTAAGATGTGGCATAACTAAGGGGGGGCGGAGGGATAATTACCCCTGGCTACTACATCTGGAGGGGGGTGTTAAGGGGTGGCTTTCAAAGCCCCCCCCCCAGGCCTCAGAAGGCCCCACAAAACTCCCTTCCAGTTATCACCCAGGCTCTCAAACCTTTTAGCACCAGGACCCACTTTTTAGAATGACAATCTGTCCGGGACCCACCAGAAGTGATGTCATGGCTGGAAGTGCAGTTCAGTGTGACGCCAGAGCCTGCGGTTTTCATAAGAACATAAGAACAGTGATGTCATTCAGGGGGAACGGACCAGAACGGGCGTTCCGGATCCTAACGGACTCCGTGGCTGGTTCCGCATTCCCGACAAGTGCCAATAAAAAGTGAGTTCCTGTTCCTAAATCATTTGAATGACACCACTGGGTGGTGACATAAGAACATAAGAAGAGCCCTGCTGGATCAGGCCAAAGGCCCATCTAGTCCAGCTTCCTGTATCTCACAGCGGCCCACCAGGTGCCCCAGGGAGGCATGTAACAACAAGATGCTTACATCCTGTTGCCACTCCCTTGCACCCGGTACCAGTAGCCCACCACCTTTGTAAGGAGGTTGCACAATCCATCATTGCCTATAGCCCACGATGGACCTTTCCTCCAGAAATCTGTCCAATCCCCTCTTAAAGGCATCAAGACCAGATGCCATCACCACCTCCTGTGGCAAGGAGTTCCACAGATTAACTACCCAGTGGGTAAAAAAGTACTTCCTTTTATCTGTTTTAACTCTCCCAACCCTCAGCTTTAGTGGATGCCCCCTGGTTCTGGTGTTTTGAGAGAGGGAAAAGAACATCCCTCTATCGACTTTATCCCTTCCATGCATAATTTTGTATGTCTCAATCATGTCCCCCCTCAGGCGCCTTTTTTCTAGACTGAAGAGCCCCGAACGCTGCAGTCTTTCTTCATAAGGGAGGTGCCCCAGCCCCGTAATCATTTTTGTCGCTCTCTTCTGCACCTTTTCCAACTCCACTATGTCCTTTTTGAGATGCGGCGACCAGAACTGGACACAATATTCCAGGTGTGGCCTTACCATTGATTTGTACAATGGCATGATAATATTGGCTGTTTTATTCTCAACCCCTTTTTTAATGACCCCAAGCATGGAATTGGCCTTCTTAATTGCTGACGCACACTGGGTCGATACCTTCATTGAATTGTCCACCAGCACCCCGAGATCTCTCTCCTGAGCTGTCACAGACAGCTCAGAACCCATTAGCCTATAGGTAAAGTTTTGGTTTTTTGCCCCAATGTGCATCACTTTACATTTGTCTATGTTGAAACGCATCTGCCATTTGGCTGCCCATTCCCCCAACTTGGAGAGATCCTTCTGGAGCTCTTCACAATCGTTTCTGGTTTTTACCACCCGGAAAAGTTTTGTGTCATCCGCAAACTTGGCCACCTCGCTGCTTATCCCTGTCTCCAGGTCATTTATGAATAAGTTGAAAAGCACGGGCCCCAAGACAGATCCCTGGGGCACTCCGCTTTTCACCTCTCTCCATTCTGAAAATTGCCCATTGACCCCCACTCTCTGTTTCCTGGCCCTCAACCAATTCTGGATCCATAAGAGGACCTGCCCTCTTATTCCCTGACTGTGAAGTTTCTTCAGCAGTCTTTGGTGGGGGACCGTGTCAAATGCCTTCTGAAAATCCAGGTATATGATATCCACAGGTTCACCCACATCCACGTGCCTGTTGACCTTTTCAAAGAATTCCAAAAGGTTTGTGAGGCAAGACTTACCCTTACAGAAGCCATGCTGACTTTCCTTCAGCAGTACTTGTTCCTCTACGTGTTTTAGGATTTTATCTTTGATGAGGCTTTCCACCATCTTACCCGGAACAGACGTTAGGCTGACAGGCCTGTAGTTTCCAGGGTCCCCCCTTCTCCCTTTTTTAAAGATTGGCGTGACATTGGCTATCCTCCAATCCTCTGGCACCGTGGCCGTTTGAAGGGACAAGTTGCATACTCTAGTTAAGAGGTCAGCAACTTTGTTCTTTAGTTCCTTAATTACTCTTGGGTGCATACCATCTGGGCCTGGTGACTTATTTATATGTAGTTTATCAACTATCAGTTGGGTTATTCCTCGGTCGTTTTCCAAGAGCAAAGTGGATCAGAAAGGGGGGGAAGTCTATTTACAACCTTGACACAAGCAACGCAACCACACAGCCCTCCCCTCTTGTGCCGGCCAAACTTGGCTGGCCTAACTGTGCTGGCCTAACTCCAGATTAGGATTGTGCTCTGTGATAGAGATAACAGCAGAAAACCAGAGGATGATAAACGGCAGCATGGACAGGACACCTGGGTCCCTGTGTTCTTCTTTTGCCCCAGCCCCCACCTGTGTGAGTTCCCTTCCTTCCTTGGAAGAACAGGAAGGCATTGTTTCATGTTGTTGTTTTAGGGCGCAATCCTAACCTGGAGTTTGGCCGGCACAGTTGGGCCAGCCAAGTTTGGCCGGCACAAGGGCCACCATAAAGCGCGTTTGGACCACTCTCAGAGGCAGGGAGGATGGCACACACCTGTGTGCTGGCCTCCCTGACTTCGAGAGTGGTCCAAACATACTTGATGGCGGCCCTTGTGCTGGCCAGACTTTGCTTTATTTACCACATATTTACCTCAGAATTTTACCTCAGAAATTTACCTCAGAATGCCAGATACAAGGGAGTGGCGTTTGGACCACTCTCGGAGTCAGGGAGGATGGCGCACCTCTGTGTGCTGGCCTCTCTGATTCCAAGAGTGGTCCAAACATACTTGATGGTGGCCCTTGTGCCGGCCAAACTTTGCTGGCCTAACTGCTGGTTAGGATTGCGTCCTTAATTGCAGCATTTCCAGCCCTTTCTTTGTTTCTTCAGGTAAGGGCTATATTTAGGGCAGGTGCTCACAAAGGGCTTATTCAGACAACAGTGGATGAACCTTCCTCTCCAAAGTCCCACAGAGCAGCAGTTCCCAAACTGTAGGTCTGTGGCCCACCCACCACCCACCCCAATTTTTGATGGTTCACCAAACTGACAAGGCAGATTAGGTTATGTGCGTCAAGGGTTAAATATCCGGCCACTTGGGGGCAAGGTGGGAGCACTGCAGTCCAATCACCATGATAGCCACAGAGGTTAGCAAAGTGGATTTTGTGTGTGTGGGGGAGGGGGTGTCCCAATGCTTAAGTTGGGAGCTCCACTCTTTGCAGGACAATTAGCAGCGATCTGATTTTTGGATCGCTTCAACGTTTTGGGCAAGTAGTTGTCTGATCTTGCCATCCCCTCTTGTCCTCATTGGAGGGTCCGTGGGACCCACCGGAAGTCAGGCCCCCGACCCACCGTTTGAGAAACGCCGAGTGAAAACACCGCATGGAAAACCCGAGCCGCCATCTCTGCCTGCGTGGGCCGCCGGAACTGGTTTCCGACCCTCTTCTCTGCCCCACCTCGGCGCCGGCAAACTCTGCAGGGAAAGGGAGAGAAAATCGCAGCCTGGCCGCCTGGAAAACAAAAGCAGCAGGAGAAAAGGGGTCGCTGAAAATGCGTCAGGTGGAGGTTAAAGGCCAAGGAACGGCCGATTTGCTTGATTGACAGATGTCGGACACGTCCTTCTTTTCAGCCTGAAGCACGAGGTTGTTGTGGGTCGCACCGCCTCTCCCCAGTTGTGCAGAGGGAAAGCCCACCTCGGTGGGAATTTCAGACTCGCAGATCCCGCCCTCCTGTTTGCGGAGAAGTGAATGGATTTTCCAGCCCAGAGAGAGAGAGAGAGAGAGAGAGAGAGAGAGAGAGAGAGAGAGAGAGCATGCCTGCGGCAACAAATCGACTCATCTCTTCAAGATTGGCACGGAATCCGCCAACGCCACAATCTCTCCGGGGCAGTCCCCGTGTTCCAGCCCCACATTGCTCACCCGTTGGTGGTTTCGCATCAGCAAGAAGAGCAGCGCATTCCTGTGCCGGGTGGCCGCGAGTGTGCCATGTTCTCAGTGCTCCGCAATCAACGCCTCTCCAAAGGCATGCCAGCAGTTGAGGCTCGTGCCTGGGAAGGAACTTCTGGAAGCGCTGGCAATGCTCGGCTGTGGTCCGCTACCCAGGGTTTACCCTGCCAGCAGGTCTGAGGCACCCGAACAACTTCTGCTCACAAATGTGGCTGGAATTCGATGTTTGCCTGGGGGGGCTTAAAAGCCTCCAGATGGAGCGTTGCTTCTGATGGAGAAACTCTCTTCTCCATTTCCCTGCCTTCCGGAACATGAAAAGGATTTTAACTCGGGCGCCGTGAAAGCCGCAAGTGGCCTTTTCTTCTCGCCTGCTTGCAATTTGCTTGTCAGGGGCGATCTTTAGCGGTGGGCCAAATTTGCGGCCGAAACCAGCACCCACCAAGGTGATTTAACGGCAGTGGGTGGCCCAAGCCGAGCGAGGCTGCTTGGAACCGAGAACCAAGCCGAGCGAGGCTGCTTGGAACCGAGAACCAAGCCGAGCGAGGCTGCTTGGAACCGAGAACCAAGCCGAGCGAGGCTGCTTGTCGTGCCGAACAGCGCTCAAGAGGGAGAGCGGAACGGCCTCTGGGAACGCAGCTGGGCTATGGGGCATCTTCTGGAAGCTGTGGGAGATGTGGACGTGATGGAGCCAGGACTAACGGCGGCCCCGCCCTGCCACCTGAAGAACCACACCAGCCTCGCCAACGTGACGTCGGAGGCCCACCCCACCAGCAGTGACGTCGTGATGACGTCCCTCTTGGGGTGCATCCTGGCCGTGATGTGCCTGGTTGGAATGGCGGGCAACATCTACACGCTGGTGGTGGTCAATCAGTCCGTCAGGTTGACCGGCTCCATGTACATGTACATCGTCAACCTAGCCTTGGCGGACCTCCTGTATCTCTCCACCATTCCTTTTGTGGTCTGCACCTACTTCGTGAAGGACTGGTACTTTGGCGACCTGGGCTGCCGGGTCCTCTTCAGCCTCGACCTGCTCACCATGCACGCCAGCATCTTCATCCTCACCATCATGAGCACCGAGCGCTACCTGGCCATCGTCAAGCCCTTGGATAGCCTCCGGAGGCCCCGGGATTATAGGACGGCTCTCACCTGCTTGGTGTGGCTGGTCTCCTTCCTCCTCGCCTTGCCGACCATGATCCTCATTGACCTCCGGACGAGCCACCACAACGGGGTGACCAAGCGCATGTGCTACCCCACGTGGCAGATGGGGGCCTACAAGGTCTATCTCACCATCCTCTTCAACACCAGCATCTTGGCTCCTGGCTTGGTCATCTGCTGCTTGTACGTCAAGCTGGCCAGAACCTACTGGAGATCTCAGATGACCGCCTTTGGTGCCCAGGAGAGGAGAGGTTGCCCCAGGCAGAAGGTCTTGTACATGATCTTCAGTATCATCCTGGCCTACTGGACCTGCTTCATCCCCTTCTGGCTCTGGCAGCTTCTCGGCGTCTACCGCCACCAGCCCGGAGACCTGGAGAGCCACACGGTGGTCTGCATCAACTTCCTGGTGACCTGCTTAGCCTACAGCAACAGCTGCATCAACCCTTTCCTCTACACGCTGCTCTCTAAGAACTACAAGGAGTACCTGAGGGGCCGGCAGAAGAACGGCATCAGCCTCGCCCGGCTGGTGGCCAAGAGGGGTTCCTCGAGGAGGTCCGTGCTGTCCGGCAGCCAGGCGTGCACGGAGAGCGTGGCCATCGCACAGCTGGAGTAGGTCGAACTTGAGGACATCTTCGACTTGTGACTGGGTGAGTAGGAATGGGTGGAGGAAGGGAAGGAAGGAAGGAAGGGCCAAACACCACTCTTCATCTGGTTCTGGATTGGGCCACAGCACAGAGGTGTAGCGAATTGCCCACAATTGCCTTGTGATGTCACTTCCAGGTTCTTGCTGGAGGAAGGAGCACTTCCTTCTCGTGGAAAACCTGGACGTGAGCACCTCGTGCACCTTGAGGTTCAGTCACTTCTGGGTCCTCCCTGCAGGAGGGAGAGTTAGCCGGGGCGGCTTCGTGCCCCCACCCCTGTGGAGGCTCCCCTTTGAAAAAGGACACATGGGGGCCTCGTAGAATCATAGAGTTGGAAGGGGTCTACAAGGTCATCTAGTCCAACCCCCTGCCTGTAGCAGGAAAGGAGGACTAGGTGGGCCTTTGGCCTGATCCAGCGAGGCTCAAGTCTCAACTAAAAGCCCCCCCCCCCGGTCCTTTTCTTTCATGCAAACCGTTCCTGCCTCCTTGTCTGGAGATCCCTTCAGATTTCCTTCTCTCTCCCCCATCTTTTCCAGCTCTACAAGATGGGAGTCGTCAGGCTGCTGAATGTGGCTTCAAGGCACGAGATCTGAATGAAGGCAAGAGTTGGCAACTCCCACAGTCCAAAGCAGGACCCGTCAAGCAGGGAGTCAGCAGAACCCCCTCCCCTTGACCCCTCCCCATCTGGTCTTCTATTTTCCCCTCCCTTGCTACCTGCTTGCTACTTTCCAACTAAACTGCCTGCAGGGCTGTTGATCTCTCTTTGCTTATCTTTGACTATGGACATTGACTCACATCTGAGACTGCAGCAGTGATGTCATGCAGGGGGTACGCGGGGGTAAGCGAGTACCGGTTTCTAGGATTATGGCTGGCCCCGCCCACTCGCCCGCCCACTCGTCGACTCCGCCCCCTGCAACTTTTGAATTTCCTGCACGTTTGAGTTGCCTGCACGTTCTCCCAGGCAGGCAGGCAGGCAGGCAGCGAGCGGAGCCTTGCCTTGCCTTGCCACTGAAAAATGAGCTGCTCTGGGGTTTTGGAACGGTTGGGTCACTTTAACATGATGCCAGCCCTCCTTAACATGTTCTGGGGGTGCTGTGGAATACTGTTGCAACTGTTGGGTCAATTTAAAATTGTCTGAGGCCTCAAAAAGGGCTTTTTTCCATGTCACTTCCTGCCATGACCTCACTTCCGGCTTATGATGTCACTTCTGGTGGGCGGGTCCCAACACGTGCCAATCAAAAGTGAGTACCTGTTCTTAAATCATTTAGATGACACCACTGGACTGCAGGCTGATGGATCTCGGTGGATGCCTGCCTGGTACAGCTGGAAAGCCCAAGAGAGTCTTCACATGTGTGTGTGTGTTGGGGGGGGGGGAGAAGACACCATACAGGAAGATGGGATGCTGGAAATGGGGAGGGCTGTGTGGTTGCGTTGCAAGGTTGTAAAGAGGCTTTTTTCTTTCCGATTCACTTTGCTGTTGGGTAACGGCGGAGGAACCCCCCAACTGATGGCTGCCTTCTCAGGAACGCAGCAGGCTCTGGCGTCACGACGACGGCACTGCCGGCCGTGACATCACTTCCAGGTTAATGGTATCACTTCTGGTGGGTCCCGGGCAGATTGTCATTTTTGGAAGTGCTACAAAGTTGGACTGGTCTACCCTAACTGGGAGAAACCATCCACGGTTTCAGGGAGGGCTCTTTGCCAGGTCTATGGAGAAGTACCAAACCTGGAACCTTCTTCCTATGAAGCGCTGAGCCACCGTTCCTCTCCGTGATGAGGAACCAAGAGCCAGTAGCACAGAGAGGGCCACTGACCTACAGTTGCTTAGTAAGCCAGGGTGGTGCAACGGTTTGGGAGTCAAGACTTTGACCCGGGAGAGCCAGGTTCAAATTTCCACGCCGCCCCCAAGCTCCCTGGATGAACTGGGGCCAGTCACTCGCTCTAGCCATGCCTACCTGGCAGGGTCGTTGTGAGGACAAAAGCGAGGAGGAATTATGTGCCCTCCCCAAGCTCCTTGGAGGAAGGGCGGTGTAAAAATGTGACCAATAAAATAAATAAGGGTGCAATCCTAACTTGGAGTGAGGCCGGCACAAGTTAGGCCAGCCAAGTTTGGCCGGCACAAGGGACACCGCAAAGCGCGTTTGGACCACTCTCGGAGTCGTGGAGGATGGCGCACGTCTGTGTGCCGGCCTCTCTGACTCCGAGAGTGGTCCAAACATACTTTATGGTGTCCCTTGTGCTAGCCTAACTGGGCCAGCCTAACTCCAGGTTAGGACTGCGCTCTAAAGCTCCACAGCTGAGCAAAGCTGGAGCCCCTACTATTCCCGGACCCAGCTGGACACGATCCTGACTCTCTGTCGGCATACTTGCAGTCCCTGCTTGAAGTCCAACAGGTGCCTCGGACTACTTGCTCCGGATCTTCTGCCACACAAATTGGTCTGTGTCGGGATTTCATGGCAGGGTTATTACAATGGGATCTTGCTGTTCAAAAGGGAGCTGGATGGAGGCTGATTGTGGCTCCCCAGCTCAAGTCTCCACCACCCCACCTTTTCTACAGCAGGCCTGCAAAGAGTAGGGAGGAGGGCGATGGTTGAACAGATCAACAGGATGGCTTTGTCGGGAACTCGAGTTTGGCAGCTCGGCCGCCTCTCCTCTGCCAGGAACTGCAGCGTTTCTTTCCAGAACAATTGTACTTTTGTCCTACCTCCAAGGAAGGAGGAAGACCTGCTGGGAAGAAGAGGGTGGGCCGTTTTGTTCCTCAAAAGCAAGAAGGAGCAACAAAAACGAAAATTGGCAAGTCAATCAAGGACTCTGCAATTCAAGGAATTACACGTAGTTCACTCTGGGGGCCCAGGGCATGATTTTGAGTTGAATGTAGCCCAGCATGGATTTGAATATTTGGAGTTTCCCTCTCCACTGTTTCTACTGGAGACCCATCAAGACTCTCTCAGCACCTGCTGGTTTGCCAGTGGTTCCCAAACTGTGGGCCGGGACCCACCAATGGGCCACAAGCCAATTTCAGGTGTGTCGCGAAGCACTCAGAGCAGACAACTTGAAAATACGGGAAGATGGGATGCTGGAAAGGGGGAGGGCTGTGTGGTTGTTGTGCTTGTGGCAAGGCTGTAAATGGGCTTTTTCCTTCCTGATTCACTTTGCTACTGGAAAACGGCTGAGAAATCACCCAACTGTTGGCTGCCTTCTCAGGAAAGCAGCAGGCTCTGGCGTCACAATAACGGCACTTCCGGCCATGACATCACTTCCGGTGGTTGAGACTAGCCTGCTCATGCAAGCCACCTTGGGAATTTGCTTTGGCATGGAAAAGGCGGGGTATAAATTCTTAAAATCGGGATACTCTGGGGCGTCAGGTCTCCCTGGAAGTCCTGCAGCAAAGCATGCTGGATAAAGGTCAGAAGATGCAAGTGCCCAGGGAGAGTTGGAATAGATCAAAGGAAATACTTTTTTTCCCCTTGCGGGTTATTAATCTGTGGAACTCCCTGCCAAAGGAGGTGGTGATGGCATCTGGCCTAGGCTACTGGAGGACAATTCCATCGTGGGCTAGAGGCCATGCTGGGTTGTGCAACCTCCTTATGGTAGTAGGCTACCCCAGATTGCCAGGTGCAAGGGAATGGCAATGGGCTGCAGGCCTCTTGTTGCCTTGTATGTTCCTGTGGCACCTGGTGGGCCACTGTGAGATGCAGGAAGCTGGACTAGATGGGCTTTTGGCCTGATCTTGCAGAGCTCTTATGTTCTTATGACCATGTAAGAACTGTGGCGACATCTGCTGCCACTATACCCCCACTTAGTATACTTTAAAAGCTATTGTAATTTATAAAAATGAGCCCTTGGAATAAAACACTGCTTTCTGCACTTTTTCCTGGGGGACGGGGAGAACCAAAATCTTCAACCTTTAAGAACACTTCTACACATAAGCTATACCTATAAAGAGTGTGTATGTGTGTGTCGCACAGCCTTTGGCACGTTTAGAAGCATCCAGTTCTTCTGGGGAGCTGCACATCTCACAAGGGCAGGAGCCCGGAATTTGAACGGATGTATCCCCTGCTGTATCCCCTCATGCGCTTGGCTCCCTTCCTCGTTGGGAGACCAGAGATTCATCGCTCTGCCTCCGACAACCAAGCAACCCGGGACGGCAAATCCCAATTAGAATTAGCCCAGTGCCAGAACCGATCAGGAGTCCGAACTGCAAGGTCTGCGAGGCGCATCCCCTTGTGGACTGCTTGTGAAATTGGAGTCTGCCCCAGCACGGGTCAAGCTCCCTTCTCCCTCCTCACCGTGAGCTCAAGGACAGAGATGGAAAGCAAACAGAGCAGCCGACATTCCTGTCAATTGGGCTAATAGTGTTGCTACCTGAACGTGCTGGAGACTCCTCTTGGCAACAGCAGTACCAGGACCTACTTGCCCTACTTACAAGGACCGACTTGTTTTACAAGGGGATGAGGCCAATTTGGGGACAAGGGGTCCCTCAATACACATTTATCCATCCACAAGGGCATCTGGTTGACCACTGTGGAACGTGAATTCTACTGTCTTCATGATTAGGCCTTCTCTGATACACCCACCCAGTCCCCTCTTGGGAGTCTGTAGGTGCTGGGCAAAGACCCTCTGGTGCTTTAACTGCGGCTTAAACATCACCTTAATGATTTTTACTTGCTTCTATTCTTGGAGATATTGGTATCTCTGAGTGCAGTTTGACCTCAGTTGCCTTGAGACCATTGCACACCCCACATCAAGCAGAGCCTACACCCCCAAAGTGCTTTTTATGTACTCTAAGGCATCCCCTGTGGACACATGAGTTACAACACCCCCAGATTTAAAGTTGTGAGAGTTTATTGCATATGTAACAAAAAAAATGAACATGACCTCCTGGGTCCAGCCTACTGTACAATCACCGTTTTATTCCAGCTGGCTCCATAACCACGTTAAATAGAACTAGTATTTATTTAAATATTTTGATTTAGACATAGAATGAAAAAAAAAACACATTAGTGTACAACTTTGTTTTCCACAACATAAAATCTGCAATAAAAATGGTGAGAAGAGTAACAAGGGGTAGCAGCAATACTTAAAAACGAGACATTACAAAATAATAAGTTAAAAAAATACATTATAAAGTGGTTGAGGAACAAAAACGAGAACAAAATTAAAACAAGAGTCAGAACACATACCTCCTGTTTTTCTGGAAAAACGTTCTGTGCTCTACAGTGTAGAATCTGGGGACTGGCTGAGGAGGATCGGGGAGGGGGGGCATCTGAATAGATGGTGGGGATTTTACAAGCCACCACACTCAAAGCCTGGGGGCGCACAGGCAAGCAAATGCTTTGACAACAAGCGCTGGTCCGATGTGTTGCTTGGGTCTGTAGAGCTGCTCACATCTTCCCAACTGATTTCACAAAAGGAGTGGCGACTTCCTACATCCCTGAGGGCATCAATACAGGAAGATGCATTTCAGACGGGTGCTCCTAGCTTTGCTCTTGTGGATTGGGGCCACGGACCCTTCAGACAAGGACGCCCAAAGCCTCCCTGACTCTTGGGAAGGCAAGCGCGAGCGCCTCACACTTCCTTTCTCCTGCGTCTCCTTCTCAAGTGACAACAGCACTTAAGACGGTGACTCAGAGCGCCATCCTAACCTGGAGTTAGAGGAGTGTTGCAAGCACCATGCAAAGCACCTTTGCACCCCTCGGGGAGGCCAGCCCGTGGACGTTCGCCATCCTCCCAGGCTCCGAAAGCAGTCCAAATGCACCGCACACTGCGCTTGTGACACTCCTGGGCCAGCAGCAAGGCTGCAGGAGAGGAAGTGTACGCCAAAGGCTTCCTCTGAAGGGCGGCCACCATTTCCGTACAGCCCCGATGAAGAGTGTTGCCTGCTAATGCCAGACTGCACTGGTGCAGCGTGGGAGCCACCCGTAGGAGAACCAGCCCTGACACACTCTCGCTGGTGCCGCTTTGGCAAATCTCCCCCGGCCAACTAGTTTGTCCTCTGCACAGAGCCAGTGCTTTGTTTCCACCCCTCCGCCTCAAACCTGCGAGGAACAGCCTGGACAAAGGGTTCTGTATGGCAGCCACATCGTGATGGAATCTCGCCCGTGTTCAAATCCGCCAACAGGACTAATGGTTCCCGAGAGACGGCATTCACAGGTCTTTGGAAAGTCAGGTCCACTAGTCCGGTGGACCACAAAGACACCAAAACAAACTATCCAGATCCCTCACTCTCCCTTGACCCCCCCCCGCCCTCCCCCACAAACCCCACAATGCAGTTAACTGGTCCCTTAAGTGCATCTGGATTCCAAAGGCCCGTCCCCCCCCAAAAAAAACTTAGGTCTTAATCCACCCACAAAATCCAGTACTTTAGCCATATGGTGCAAATATCACAAAACGATACGATTTCCTCTCTCCAATAGAATCCTCATAGTCCCCCCGCCCCCAAAACACCAAGTCACGAAAGTTACGGTCCATCGAACGAACAGGAAAGAAAGATTTCAGGAGTCTGACAAGCATCTAATTTTAGTTTGTCCTATCACAGTTTAAAGCTATTATCAAAATTCCATTTAAAAACCTGACAAGAGAAAGATCCTCGTCGATCAGAGAACCGTCGGCCCCACGGCTGCATTCCAACGCACCACTTCTCCAGTGTCACAGCTGTTACGCGCGCATCTATTTCGTTTTATTAGAAAAGACGCACTGGGTGACGAGTGGGTCTTTTGCCAAGAAATGTTACGCTGTTAAAAAATACTGCTTTGTCGGCTGTGTTGTGCAAATTAAGAAAAAACACACACACACACAAAGTTTCGACTCGGGTCACCCGACCTCTTCGAGTTCTCTTCCCCCCTCTCATAAACGTGAAGCAAGCGATTCAGTATCAGCCTGGAACAGCTCCAGATATATGAACATGAAAAGGGGTGAAAAGCAATATTCTGGGGTTCTCCCTCTCTGGACTACATCCACTGCACTAGACCTTTATTCACTATAAACTCCCCTCTCGCTAGTGCCATTCTCCCGTCGACAGCTCGATGAGGGAACTTTGTTCCGGCCTCTTAGCTTTTAGCCTATTGCCTCTGAAAAAGGACGTCTGCCGTTTCAAGTCAAAGCAGTGTCTGAGCAAAACAACCACCACAGACGCAAACCTTCCAGACCACTGATAATGTGGCCTGTGGCCCTTTGTTGCGTTCGCCAGCAGGCACCAGTAGGCACAGACTGACGGGAAGGAGGGCGACAGACCAGACCTGCCTCGTACGCAAAGCATCCCAACTGGAACTTACCTCCCGGTTCGAGATGGCTCCGATGCCTCTGGGTTTGGGGCTTGGGTTTCCTTAAGAGCCAAGCCATCGCACTCACACAACCTCGGTTGCCTATGGCTAGGGGGAAGAGCTGCCCACTAACCTCTCTTTCAATGGGCATTCTGAAATGTGCCATTTGGAACTTCAGCGCCAGCCTTGTTTCCAGAGCGTCTGGATTGTACAAGGGCTCAGGACTGCGCTTTAAGACAAACCAGCCAGGTACAGCGACCAGGTGAAAAGAAAAAATAAGTCCTCAAGCACACCAATCTCCAGATACTCAACTACCGTTTGATACTCCTATATAAAAAAAAGACCACTGGTCATTATCCTGATCACAATATGTGTTACGAGTCGAGCAGAATATCTTGGGTAACCAAAACCAAATGCCGAAACCTGGTTGCCTTTTGCTTTGTGGGGAAAATGGGAGAAGAAAAAAAAGGGAATTGTTTCAATGAAACCAAGAAAGAAATATGGTTGGGAACCACCAACAAAAGCCCCTCCCTCCCAAAAGCACCACAGGAGGGAAACACCCTCCGCTCCCCCCAGTCGTTGAGCATCCCACAGCTTCGGAAAAAAAGGAGTTCACAGCAAGCTTCTTCTGACAGCTTTTGATTTGGTGGTCCATGAGCTAGTATCTGTTTCCTTTGGTTGCCCATTCACTCCACGGCAAAGCCACAAGTCTCTTCCACAGCTGTCAGCAGCTTTTCGTAAAGCTTCTCGTAGGATTCGTAAGGCGGAATGTCAATTCGGTTAAAGCTGCAGAAGACCAGAAGCGAACGGGGTTAGCAGGCTGCTGGGCAAGCGCTCCACTCACAAACCCACCACCACATATTTATCAAAGCAAAAGCTGTTGTGGACAGCAAACGAAGAACACAAACAAAAAAGTTCACGTGAAACACTGACCAAGAGGAAAAGGCAATGAGCAAAAGGTGAGGCATCAAGAGGCCTTCGAAGCGTTCCGATACACTGCTTTCTCCTGCTGTATCAGGAGATAATCTTCGTTTACACATACAAGCAACACATTGACAAGCATGCTCCTTTCACCACTGCGCTGAGCACAAGAGGCGGGCTTACCAAGTATGCGCTTTTGGAAGGTTGTCCGTGTTTGCATCTATCAAGTGGATAGTGAAGAGCCTGGGGCCTGCCGCGCCTGTAGAACCTTGCAAACAGACATTCTAGTTAAGGCCCTTCGCAAACCCCACAAAGCACAAACCCAGCCAGGCCCACGTCCCAAACAAGGGGGAAGTCACCGACCTGACAAGGGAGCAAGCACAAGCACCAAGCTACATGCCATGTTACATTATTGGCTCTCGTACTCTCGTAACCCTCCCCCCTGACTGGCCCATGGAGGGATCCGGCTCGAACTACAGCATTTGGAGGAGAATTTAACTCTGTACTTCTGACCCGGTTCCGAACCGGCTTTCCAGCCCCACTAATGCTGTTTATAATATACACAAAAAAGCCCACACTGCAGAAGCATGCAAGGCCCAATAACACGTTCAACATGTGCTTAGTCTGACCCTAATTTACCACGAAGTAACTCCACAGCAGAATGCATCCTTTTCAGGCACACAGGTTAAAAAAAAATCTCCAGAGCAAAGAGAGGGCTCTGCTTCAGACACTGGAGCACGACTGGTGGCCAAACCTCCATACAAAGGGAGGTTTGCGCTGCAGAATGACGAGCAACCGCTCATCGAGGAGGAAAAGGGCAGCTTTCTTCCAACTGTAAATGGTTCACCACAGTGGTTCCTGACCTTTAGGGGCCCACAGACGATTGAGGCAAAAACTGGAGTCGTCGTGGGCAGCGTGCGTACAAATAATTTGAGGGGGGGGTGCTTGGTGAGATGCTGCAAGAAGGTGATGATCTTCCCGACCCCAACCCCAAGTCCTCACAAGCAGTTCCTCGGGGTCTCGCAGACCACCTGTGGTCCACGGGCCGGGAACCACGGGCGTCCCGCTTCACCCTCCACCAACGCACTAACCCGGCCCTCCTATCAGTCACCTTGCAAAGCCTTGAAGCCCTGGAGCGGGACCCGCGTGGAGCCCGTCACGAACTGCAGCAGCCGCGCCCGCCTCTCCTCGTCAAAGGCTTCCACCGCTTGCCAGAACCACTTGACGATGTTGCTGTCCGCCATGCAGTGCTTGAGGCGCGTGTTGGACTTCCAGTCGCTCAAGTCGATCTTATCCAGGCCGCCGATTATGAGCTAACCGAAGGAGAAAGATGCATGTTGTATGTGGGCGAGACTTAGCGGGCGACACGTTCAAGGAGGGCGGCCAAAGGCAGCTCCACGTTCGAGGTTTGGCTTTGCCATTTGCCTCCTAAAGGCTGTAAGAGACTGTGTGCAAAAGCAGGCGCAAGGCAGCTTTTCAGAGGGGAGCAGAACTGACTTCTTGGGTAAACAACCAGCACTGCTGCTAACATGGCCTCAGGCTTGTGCCCCTTGCTTAAAAGCTCCCGATTAAGGCCCTCTCCTCAAGAACCAGAAGGTAAAACCTAGCACAAGGTAGTAGCTTCAGACAGAACAAGGGCTGTGCTCAGGAGGAGGTTTTTTAGAAGGCTATGTTGACTTGATGGACCACCGAAAGCACAAGACGAATGTGTCTGAATCAGGAACTCACGCGATACCTCAAGCTCCTTCTGGTCAAAAGGCTTCAGGAGGTGCTGAGGAATTAGTTCATTAAAACCTTTCTGAAGAGCCAGGAACTGGGCCTCAATTCCTCTCATGAACCGCCAGTTCACGTACAACCTGGGGGGGGGGGGAAGAAGGAAGAGAACGCAACCGACATGAGAAATGGACTCTGCAAGTGAAAAAAAATAAAATGCACGTGAAATAAACTCCACAACCCAGGGTGTGGAGAGCATTTTGTCCTCTGGCCATACCTGACATATTCTTTCTTATTCTCCTCGGTAACCGAAACATTCTTGCCATTTGGTTTGAGCTCGTGCTGAAGGATCCTGCCGAAGGCATTGTGCTCCACGCAGAAAGTGTGGTCCAGCACCGGAGTGATGTCATTCTCTCTGTCGACAAGAAGCCGAAAACACAAGCTGATTTCTGCATCTGCCGGCAGACCCGCAACACTGTCCCCAGCTAGATGCCGACAGTCAATGATGCCGACAGTCACTGCAACGGGCCGTGGCAGTGCTCCCGTCACTCGCAGCCGGAGCCAATGCCCAGAATGGCTCCAACAGCGAGTGGCAGGGGGCACTTGCACGGGGCACTGCGTCACCTGCAATACAACGGGCTTTATTTCAGCGCAAGGTTTTCAAGACTGGAGTCCAGGAAAGATTACGCCAAATTGGTTAGCCGAGAAGTGCTAAAAGACTTTTGTGCTTCCGCTCCACTATCAGAATCAATTTTCTTTAATCAATTAAACTGCAACCCAAATTGAGCCGAAAGGCTCAGGGCTCACAGCCTCGATTTTCCGCTCCAAGTGACTAGGAGCCTTGCTGGGCAGCTCTAGGAAGGCCCAGGTATTGGAACACAGACTTCAAAACCAACTCATTTTGTGTGCCATGCAGACTCCAAACACTTTGACAAGGGCCACTGAATGGCGTCATTTCCCCCCTGGCACACCCTGCCCAATATGGCTCTGGTTCTTTGCTGGTTTCAATGTGTATGTTAAATACTTACAGAATCCAAACTAAACTCTTGTGTAGTTCTGGGTCGACCGATTCTAGATCCGATAACTGGATGGGTTTGCCCAGCAGCTGTTTGTAGAAGGGAACTGTGAACCCCCCGTTGATGTAGTGCCCGTGGAACACAGCCAGACCCATTATCCGACCGACGAAGTGGAAGTAAGACAGATGATCCTGCGAGAGACACCCAAGAGCAATGCTCAGTCAGTGCAAGCGCAGCCCCAGGGCGACAGCTTGTGGCCGGATTTAGGCGCTTAATCATTCTGCAGTGCAATGGAAGCTGCACTGAATGGTTTCCAGCATGCTGGATGGGGAATTCAAAGTGACAGACGCAGGGCACCAGCCCACAAGTATCTGCAGGATAAGTTCCTGCTGCTACTGAAGATGCCAGCGATACTCAACACACACACCCCACATACAAACACTGCACTCTTTCTTTGCCAAAGGGAGCTTTTTCTCCCTTTCGCTTTGTAACAGGAAGTAGACCGCGAGGACCTAGACTCGTAACTGCTAGAGGAACCTACAGGAGGCGGCAGTGAAAACGCCAACAGGCAACGGACAGCGGAGGACTTCTTGTTAGCGTTCTCACTCTCTACTTCCTGTTCCAAAGCAAAACGAAGAAAGATCTTCCTTTTGCAAAGCATTTGCAAACAAAGAGAGGCACGTCATGGAGGGAATTTGAGAACCACGGATAAGTGAAACAGCGGATACGGGACCCACGGATACAGGGGGATGTCTGTACCCATTATAGCAGATTGCATTTATTCAATCCAGAAAGAACCGAACAAGGCCAAACATTCCAGCTACCTGCAGACTTGCTGACTAGTCAGGTAGACTCCAGCTTTCAATTCTGACCACCCTGTTCTTTGGCACATCAGGGCTGTTGCCGTTAAGGGGGAAATGTAACTGTCCAGGTTAAAATTTTTAGCTGGGAGCCGGTGTGATTACGATGAAAGGGAGGGACAAAATCCCAGGCACAAATAGGGCCAAGACTTTGGCAGTTTGCTGCCCAGGAACTGAATCATGCCAATGCTCAATACAGAACGCCACACTTCTAACATTTCTATTAGGGTGAAGTGCATTGAAACCCCTCTACTGGAATTGCAAGATAAACATGGGTCACATGACAACCTCATGCCACCATAGAATCTGCTTCCGTGGACAACCCCCTTAAACCAAGCACAACGCTGAAGTCTTGTGAGAGATAAATGTGGTGCTGGTCAGAATGGAGAAGCCTAAAGACAGCTGTGTCGGGAGATCGCCCGGCCCATTTGTTAACATGAAGTGGATACTCTAAGGTGGAAGTTGCTAACTATGCAATGAATGTTTAGTGTGAAACTGACAAGGCAGTTAACAGGGACAGCTTTCATTATTCCTTAATTGTTGACATGGAAGCTCTACAAAGTTAGTCCATTAGGAGCAGCTGATGTTGTGACTTTCTGGGTCAGACTCTGCATATTTACCTTCACTTGAGTGTTGGATGTCAACTGGAAAAGTAATAGAAACAGGAAGGCTCGCATAATGTAGACAGCTCACACCTCACGCTTGGCCAAAACGACAGCCCTGTGCAGACTCTCCCACGGTGCGCATAGCGGGGATCGAGAACTACACCAGCACTCTCTCGGCACCATGCCCAGCCTGCCCTGTTCAAGTTCCAGCTTGATGAATGTGGGCAGCTGTGCAAACACAGAGCCTGACACACGGAGGGCCAACCAGCACATCACAATATGGAGATGGGTAGACGAGTCATACATTTGTGGGCCTCCTCAGGCAAATGACATCTAAAGACTGGGATCTTGAAAGCCCACTCCCATAGGGAAAAGGACTGAAAACCTTGCATAGTGTGGCTTGGTCCACAGAGCTACTCAGCTGCACCGAAAAAACTTGTGCACGTCCAGATGTCTTAAGAAACTCTTCCCATCACCCTACCCTTCAGAACAACAAGACCCACCCAGCCCGTGCCCTCTCTCAAACTATTTTTGAAACACCCCTGCTTCAAAAGCCATTTCCCATGAGGCACGGAGAGCTGCTGGTTAAGCAGCACAAAAGCTGAGGCCAGGCTGGGCTGACCTGAAGTTGCCAAGCTGGCCTGTCGCATTTCAACTGCTTAGCGTCACCACGTCGCCCTCAAGCAACTCACAACAGTCCCCTTTTGCAGATCTTGGCAGAATACTTACAGGATTGATAGAGGAGTCTGGATTTATTTGCAGCATGTAGATGTTGTCCGTGGAGTACTGGAAGAGCCCGTAGTAGGGGTTCAGCATTTCATGGCACAGCAGGTACAGCCACTCTCTGCCAGACAAGAGGACGTTTGGTAAGGAAGGTGCCATAGTTCCAACAGAGAACTGATATAGGCACAGTGGCCAGGAGTGCGAGCTGTGAATCAGACCTTCCCCCAGTTTGAACCTCGCCTCCTCCTCACTAGACAGCCTTAGACGCACCACATGCTCTCAGCCTCAGCTCCCCAACTGCAAATAAGGAGGCCATATAACTCAATGTATCAAGAGACTAAATCAAGATGGCGCATGTAACGCAGGCTGCACTCCGAAGATATAATGCAAAAATTATTCAACTGGGCACTCACGAGCAACCAACTCTCCCTCGCCCTTAAAAGAATCCATACAGAGTCATATGAGGAAAATACTATTTCTTTGCTCATCCTCCTGGAATGCAAGCTCTCTCTGGCCACCACCCAAACACAACTAGAGCCTACAGAAAGTGGGTCATTTTCCATCATGAACCCAAGTCTCTTTATGCACTCTGACTTTTAAAAAAAATGCTGCCGCCACATACTAGGAATTATCAAGGTATACTGGCGATGGAGTTAGAAGTACTGGAAGAAGCTTCCTTAGTAACTTCTATATAGAAAACTGTACAAGGAAAAGAATCGATTACAAGTTCGTCCGTCCCCCAATATGGCTTTAAATAGAGATACGAGAGGTAGGCTTCAAAAAGGGAATTGCAAGTTCTACCCACCAAAGATGATATGTCATTAAAACAAGCCTGAACAGAGGTGATGAAAGGAGACTGCCTTTATGGTTACATAGAAATTGCTGCCATCCGCTAAACAGCCTAATACATCCTGTAACAGCAAGCTGACCTGTGTGAATAATTCTTGACTTCTGTTGATCCTTTTTTGGTTCCTACAATTGCCATCATAAAAATGAAGAAAAAGGACTCCCCAGACAGTGTTGAAATTTGACTGGCAAAGGAAGTCACTAAATAAGATTTAGTTGAGAGGGGCAGAAGATTTAGTCGAGAGGGTTAATGCCTCCATTTGCCTGAAGATAAGAGCTGAAAATCTGAAGGTTGCCAGTTCGGGACTACCGGAAGTCTCTGTGAGTGGCAGACCTTGTAAATTGCAACTGATTAACAGCTGAGCTGTCTCCGGCTGCCTTGTGAGAGGGGGAGCTGTGCCGAAGTCAGCTGCTTCTCTGGTGGGAGCAGGGAAGCCGCTTATCAGCCAGCAAGAAGACAAACGGGTGGCCAGAAAGAAGGACTAAATCCAGAAAGATCCATCTGTATGTGTGTAGTTCTTGGAAGATAGAACGTTTCTGTAAAAATTGTAAAAACCTTCGGGTTTCTGAATAAAGTCTGCCTATGTAAACCGCCTTGTTATAGTCATTAGAGAAACCTGGTGACCTAAGAAAGGCGGCATATAAATACAAGTATTATTCTTAAGCAGAACAAATCTATTTACAGTTAGTTTCTGGGGAAAAAACTTCTGCTAATTGACAGGTTTTCTTAGAAAGTACTTGGGAAGGGGGAAGTGGTAAATTTTGCTACCTGGGTTACAGAGAAAGCTTAATTACACTATGCTGATCCCCCCTGAAGCTAAACAGACATTTGGATAAGCCACGGGACAGGATTCAGCAATTGTCTAGACAGATTTGAAGCACAAACAAGATAAAGAAACTCTTGCAACATGCCGGTGATGACAAGGGAGAGGTCAAAAGGGAAGCGCTCTCAGACAACAAGAATTCTGTCTCGAGAATTTAAGATTGGGGAATGTTTCAGTGGAGTCAGACAAAAGGAGAGTCTTATTTGGAGTGATTTTAGTCATTGATGCGCTCAGCCCGTGGAAGAGTTGCAAAACCCAGGAAATGAAAACTCTGATGCAAGACGGCATTAGCGTAAGATTCCAGGATCACACACACATTTACTACAGGGAGAAATGGAACGCACAGCAAGTATCAAGGTAGATGGAAATAAGACAGTGTGTCATATTCTCCAAAAGCAAGAGTTCTGTGGCACCTTTATGACGACTGCAATGGCGGTACAATCAAAAACACGCTTGCCTCTAGATGGCATCAGGACAGTCAACAGGTACTAAAGTATTCAGTTCTGTGTTGGGAAAGGGATGTCGTAGATGGAATAAGACAGTGTGTCATATTCTCCAAAAGAAAGAGTTCTGTGGCACCTTTATGACGACCGCAATGGCGGTACAATCAAAAACACGCTTGCCTCTAGATGGCATCAGGACAGTCAACAGGTACTAAAGTATTCAGTTCTGTGTTGGGAAAGGGATGTCATTTAAAAGATGACTGGGGAAGGGGCAACAAAAGCAGCAGTCTGAAGGATATGTGAGCTTTCAAGACCTGGGAGTTTTGCTGTAGAAGCAAAATGAACAGGCAGTTTTTAAGCCTAAAACTTTTACGCTGCCCAACAGTTCTACGAACTCAAGAGCATGAATACTTTTTTCCACTAACTGTAGTCTGGTCAATAAAGAGTTCCCCTGAATTTGTGTCCAGAGCATTTCAGAGGTTTCCTGTCGAGGTTCCCTTTGCCTGAAATGGGCAGTTGTAGGAATTCAGTTTTTACCTCGCGACGCCACCATAGTCCAAGCCCTCTTCTCCCCGAAACTTCACCATCAGCCTCTTTTTCAAATCTTTCGGCCTCATCTTCATGATCTGACGATAGGATTCCTATATAAACACAAGATTTTTCAACACTAGTTAAATATCATACACTTCTCTCCTCCTGGTAGCCAGTTTACATCGTTAAAAGGTACATTTATTGAGCCACTACTTAGCACCAAACCCTACAGAGCAGGAGTGTCCAACGGGATGTGGCTCCTGGAAGCTCTTTATCTGGCTGCTCTCAATACCTCAAATATTTCTTCCCTCGATACTTCAATGCGGCAATGACCGGCTTGGGGCTGCTGGAGAGAGAGCTCGTGCCGAAGGATCTTCAGCTTCTGTACCAAGTCTCGTTCATATCTCTGGGCAGGCAATTCCTCGTTGTCTTCCAAGGTTCCCTCGTTTGGCACGGGCAAAGGCTGGTTTGGTTCTTTGAGCTGGCACTGTTGACTTCAGGAGGGAAAAGGAAGGAACACTTTTACTCTCAAGGGATGGGAAAGTGGGGTGCAATAGGCATGTGCTGAGACAGTTCCTCAAATAGTCTGCATTTTTGTAGATTGTGAGCCCTTTTGGGACAGGGAGCAATTTTATTTTTTTGCCTGTAAACCGCTTTGGTGACCACCTTGTTGAAAAGCAGTGTAGAAGTACTGTTTGATTGATATGGGGAAAGATGTAAATTTATCACTTTACAGCTAGTAAAGTCAACTAGTGTTGCAATGGTTTTCTTACTTCATGATGTGATGCAGTCTTGGGTCAGTGAACTGGGTGGTCCGGTTATTATGATCTACAAAATATATTCTTCCCGACACTGTACTTCTAACTTCCCAACCTGGCGGCAGAGGTCCAAGCTCCTCACAATTCACACTGTTAAGGTCTCTACAGAAAACAGAAGAGACTCAATTAGAACATACCGGTTCCACTTAAACCACACTCTAAAAAGAATTATTGAAGTTTTTAAGGTGCTTGGAGAGAGTCTGAGACAGTAACTTATGTAATGAAGCCCAACATTAACAACACACACACTCTCAACCCCATCATCACATTTTAACAAAGAACTACTGGAAGTGGGAGAGGGGCGAACAAGATGTCTTTCCACAGCATACCAGTATCTGTGTACATACCTTGGTATCCTGGGGTCGTGCCATGTGCTAACACCAGTTTGCGTATGTAGAAAGTAAACTTGTCCCTGTACTGTTGTCCTTTGTTCTACAGGAGAGAGAGGACAGAAAAAAAGGTTACAACTCCCCACTGATGTACGAGTTACGTTTTGTAACTCTCTGAAGCCAAGGTGTTTTTTTTCCCCTCCAAGTGTGCTTACAGGCCATATCTGCTAAAGCAATACTCTCTTACCGTATCCTTCAGGCAGCTCAGGGGATGGAGACTGATGCCCATGAGGCCTGTTCTGGGGCGTCTGTGCATGGCCTCTCACGTCAGGCGTCCGTAATCGCTGCGCCTGCAAGGTCTGGTCCTGAGTAGAGGATTCTACAAATCTACAGTTCCCTCCTCCAGCAGCACCAGTGCTGTCCGTGTAGGGCGCCGGCTCCTCCAGGTAACAGCTCAGGGGCCTCCCTGGGGCGGAGTCCTCGAAAACCGTTCTGAAAGCAGGGAAGCCCAAACAGTTAGAGAACTTCAAACAGAGCTGCAGAAGTGCTACCAACACATATCTCAGAGAGAGAGAGAGAGAGAGAGAGTCAACTCACTGTGCATTATAAAAGTAAACCGAGAGATCCAGAAAAGAAGCACCAGAAGATGAAATACCTACCCTTCGTTCTCCAGCAGCCCCCTGCAATCTACAACGGACCCTCCTGTGCCTATCCTGTCTCGTGTCTGTAAGCTGACTAGAACAAGAGAAAAAAAGAAAGGAAGGAAAGCCTAAACAAAATTTCAAAGCAGCACAAGTCTCAATATGCAAAACTCTATCCAAGCCCGTTTTGTGCCAGAACCCCTGGAAGCCGAGTTCAATTTGGCAAGCATTATCAGAATGCTTTGTCATATTAGATATCTGGCTGTAACCCACACGCACCGCAAAGTTTATTTCCCTCTTAATGGAACTGGAGGATTAGAGGATTTTGGTTTGGTGCACTGTCGATGCCAATGTTCATTATGTGCTCACATTAAAGACTTGAAGTACAAAGGGGAAGCAAAGAAGGGCACAGATTTAGCTAGCACTCCTTCAGAAGCTATTCAGAATTTGTGCCAGGATGCATTTGATGCTGCAATTCATTTTAGAAGCACAACTGTCTCCTCTCAAGTCCACTGTCTTGCTTAAAAATACTAAGCATTCTTTGGAAACAGACATTTGCGAGGATTTCTCTCAGGGCAGTCTGAAAAACAGAATGCTTGCCACTAGGTGGCACTCTCAAGCAGAATGTGCCTTTTTTTGCCTACTGTGCATCTCTTGAGAACGCCCAGGGTTCTGACTTCCACTGCATTCCAACACATTTTCTAGACAGCAAGATGGGGAACCGTTTTTTTTACAATTCAGCACCTTAAACACTGTCCATTACAGGACAGCCACTGGACAGTAGCACCAAGCCAAAAAAAAATCCTGAGCAGAGGCAGGTGCCCAAATTTCAGTGTCAACAGGCTTCAAGCTACTCATCAGGAAAGAATATCTAACCAACCTAAGCTAAGGATAAGGGAAGCGCCTGTGCCTTTTCAGTTGTGCTTCATAAAGCCAAGTCTCTTCCAAAGCTATTATCTGCTATTTATAGATTAAAAATAAATATCTGTTCTTAGAACTTACACCACATGCAGTTTTGTCGTAGGGTACGTGTTTTGCTTTGTAGCTGCTGCCAAACGTCGCAAGCTTGCTACGACTGATCTCTGCTAGCCTCCCAAGATGGTCTTTAAAAAGACACTTAGAAGTTCAGCTGCAGTTTTTAGAAGCAAGTTAACTAAGCTTGTAGGCCTCCTGTGGGAGTGAATTCCAGAAGGAGCACACCCGTGCTATAGACACAAGCCCAATCTCCGACAGAGAAGGCAAACAGAGGTTGACTCAACAAGGATCTCTTATCACATGGGGAAGTTCACGTGGGAAAGGCACTCTCAGATAAAATTTTGAAGGCCCTCAGCCATCTGAACATCATCAGCTTTTGAATTTCATCCAGAAACTAGTACCAGCAATTCAAAACATGGGTGTTGTACATCAAGGTGGTAACATCAAATTGATAAAAAAAAACAGCCCCCTTCTGACCTGCAGTAAGGGTCCAAACAGTCTCCAGGGGCTGTTAACGGGCACCCAGGAAACATTACAGCCATACAACTGTACGTGTGTGCTTTCATACTGTCTCTTTTTGAGAGATACTAGCATTTATCTATATCCAAAGAGCTAAAGAAAAAAACCTACAAGTTTTATTTTGAACGTATATAGGAACGCTGCCTTCTTACCGACTATCTGGCCTCGTACTGCATCCGTATCGGTGGGATTTAGTCTGCATAGATCCAAACGCTGGTCTGCAAACGTTAAGAAAAAGTCTTATTCCGTGAACGTCCTCAACTAGCAAGCGACTGTCAACAGACAAATTATTGCCACCCATAGCAAACATTTCATAAGTACTCCACGCTCACATCCAGTATCTTTTAGCCTGCTGATGGCATTGGAAAGCAGCCTGACACAGCCCAGGAAGCCAGCTCCCTGTTTTTTGTGAATTTTCTTGTGGTTCCAGACACTGATGGTGATAGAATCTGACTTTCCAACGTATCTAGAACGAGAAAGCCGTTTGGTTGAGGTTCAGCCACTGCTATGCGCAACATTTACATTTATATGAGAACTACATTCATTTCAATAATGCTTTGGTCATGCTGCAGTTTTATCAAATATAGAAACATGTAATTAATCAGGAGATCACTATAATTTTACACAGTGTGTTAAACCGACAATGTGCGAGCCCTTGTTAATTAGAGATGGCCTTGTTACAAACTGTGGCGTGTTGAACTCATTAGTGTATCAGGATTCTGCCTCCCTTCTTGAATTCTGAATTATTCCTCTGATGCACAGTGCTTCAGCCTCAGCAGAAAGGAGTAGTGAAGCTTACATTCTACAGATGGGATTCAGAAAATCGCACGTCTAGTTTTGAAAGTTCCCAGAGGGCTTATTCCTCAAAAGGAAGCCCCAACACCAAAATAGAAGAAATCGCTTTTGAAAATGAGAAGACTTTGAAACGCAGACTGCTCTACGATATGGGAGTCTGATCTGTAAAGAAAAGTCAAAACTCCCACTGGCATGGCCAAGCCTACGGCCACACCCCAAATATTTCTTTCGATCCTTGTCAGGATTTAGGTTGTGCACTTGATACATGAATATTTGAAATTCCCACCTGAAAAGTGAAAGACGTGCCCATTATTGCACAGCTGTGTTTCCCCAGCAATCACAGCTAATACACAAGAGGTAATAATTGCGTTGGAGCTTCCTGAAAGCACACAAGCTTCTTATTCAACAAGTCCCAGCCTGGGAAAGATTCCTGGGTCTGAAATCCCAGAGAGCTGCTATGAGTCAGTGTAGACAACTGAGCTAGACAGACAGATGGTCTAACTCTGTATCAGGCCGAAGGGCCCCCCCCCTTTGCCAATGTCTACAAACAACTCTTTGAACAGGCAACTCACAAATCATAGTGTTGGTTCCACTTGGGATCTAGCGTGTTCTTCACAGTGTCAGTTGAATGGCACTGACCAGACCCATCCACTACCACCTTTGCAAAGGGGTCAGGAAGCCCTGTAGGGAACCAAGACATCATTACCAAAAGCCATGTCATTCATTAGTGTAGAATAATGTCATCTAAAGCAAGTTCTGTTTCCTATCAGGCAGACTGACAAGAGCATTTAGCTATACGGAGGATGTTGTCAGGAGCAGAGAGGTTCCTCCCCACGATGGGCAGGGTGAAAAAACTCCCAGAGAATGAGGCAGTGATGTCATTCAGGGGGAATGGACCAGAACGGGCGTTCCGGATCCTAACGGGCTCCGTGGCTGGTTCCGGGTTCCTGACAAGTGCCAATCAAAAGTGAGTTCCTGTTCCTAAATCATTTGAATGACACCACTGGAATGAGGGTGTGAAAACAATTGCACAGTATAGGAAAACTGAAGTTCCTTAGACTTGGAATATATATTTTTGCAGGACTCTCTTACTAGGCTTCGTTGACAGAAAAAACTATCCTTTGCCCTTGGATGAGGACCAATTCTCATATTAACATTCAGCCTAACAGTCACCATGCCTTGATATTGCCATGTCAAGAGAGAAGGTAGTTATGCCTTAAAAAGGTTGGATATTGCTTATCCGAAGTGCTTCGGGACCAGAAACATTTTGGATACCAGATTTTTTCGTATTTTGGAATATTTGCATATCCCTAAAGTGATATATTGGGGATAAGGCCCATGTCTAAACAGGAAATCCATTTACATTTCATATACACATAGCCTGAAGATAATTTTTAGTAAGTTTGTGCAATCCATCACATGAGGTCAGATGTGGAATTTTCTACTTGTGGCATCATGTCAGCACAGAAAAATGTTGCAGTTTGCAGAATACTGTAGATAAGGGATGCCCAACTTGTATTACTATTCCTGATTTAGAGAGATGGGAAGCAAACAGGCTGAAGTCTGCCCATGACTGTCAGAGTGGACATGTTTTTAAAATATTCTGCCAACAGGCACAGCCCTCTACTACCTGGCCTGACAAGGATTTCACAGTTGAACTGCCAAAGCCTAAGAGTCTACCCCTACATGTGCAGGGAAAGGGCTATCATTAGTATAATAGCTTAAATATGCATATGGGAAGGGAGGGAGGAATGCTCAGACATTTGCCAGCTACTTACTGAAGAAGTCTTTTTTTGCAAGGTTCTTGGCACAAAGCACTGCAAAGGAAAAAAAAGAAAAAACCAAAGGTTATCAGACTCCACCCATATCTGGCTCCACAAAACTGAAGCAGAATTGTTTTTCTTCACACAAGTCAAGTTTGCAACGTTTAGAAAACAAAGGGAAAAAATATGTTAACCTTTCAGAAAGAAGGTTTCAGTCTCAGGGAACAAGGAATTTTTGACAATGGGATCAGTTGAAAAGTCATTCTGTCTCTGAACCTGCATTTGGTACAGTTCCAGAAGGCCATATCATGTGCTTCTTAAGAATCTGTAGGTTGGCACTTAGTACAGTACCCATGCGACCTTGCCTAAGGTCAGGGTCACAATGCAAATGCATGTTCAAACACATGCAAGGTGGCCCGAAGGCTGTATTCGCCAAAGCAGTTTTTTTGCAATGTACTGAAAACATACCTCTCTTCAAACGCCATTATTTTCCCTCTAAATCCTGAAATAGCTTAACATTCATGCTTCTATTTGTTTCTGCTTGACTGGTTTAATTAGATTTCCACACCTTCAACAGAAGTGCTGCCGGAAAGGTAGACTTCATTTTGGCAAGCTGAGGACTTAAGAACAGCACACTGTCTGTGCAGTCCTGAACAAGTGCAGCAACAACAAATGTTGCTGTTCAGTTGCTCTATAGAAGGGCAAGAGCTGGTGCAGCGGAGTGGCTAAGAGATGGAGCTGCAAACTTGGCCAGTTCAAATCTCAGCCGGTGGCCTTGGGCGAGCCCGCTCAGACTCCACTGCAACCAGAGATAATACTCAGCTTATAGGGTTGTTGTAAGAACATCAAGACAACGCACATGAAGCATTCTAGTCAACCAGAAAGTGCTATGTAAAATATTATAGGGATTATTGTCCTGTATCGGTACTCAGACTAGCAGGTACAACTCCTAGAATAAAGGCCACAAAAGCAGAGCATACGCACTCAACTCTCTTCAATATACATTATCCTTTAAGTGCCCTAGAATTTGCTATAGCACAGTATGGCTACCCTCAAGCATGTATTCAATTTTCATATTTATTTTTTACAGGCCCTTCTTCCAAGGAGCTCTGGGTATACATAGTTCTTTCCCTACTATTTTCCTCACAACAACCCTGTGAGGTTGGATTGGCTGAGAGTGTCTCCTTATCATATTTCCATCCTGTTCCTCTGTATCCTAGTTCTCATCTTCAGACTGTCCCTGCCCTTAATTTACTTCCTTGGAATTACAGGCTCCAATATTCTTTTTCCTCTCTAACAATCAGAGTTTATGCAACTGCACTAAAAAGTTAATGCACACATAACAGTAACGGTGGTGCATATTTGCACAGAGACAGTTTAAACATTTGAGTGGCCAGGGAGTGGGACAAAAGAAGAGAGACTTGTGCATGAGATTGCAAGGCTTGAGTTGGAATGGACAAAAGATTAACACACAAGAAATTACGCAAGTATGAAGGATATGTGAATTGTATAAATTAGCATAAGTTGGGACCACTATGAACAGAGTGGAGAATGTACATAATGCTCTTTGTTAGACCCAGCATGAATAGGGAATGGTGCACATTGTCCAATCAATAGGCATAACTTCTAAGGGAGGCAAATATTTCACACACTGACTAGGCAATACAGAAACTTCTCTGCTGGTGGTGTTCATTTGTGTGCACACTAATACATTTGGTGAATCACCACAATGGCTAGTGTTCTCTGCAGTGTCCATTCAACACCCCCCTTTTCTCTCAAGCATACAATTTATGCTTATGTTGAAAGACAACACTGATAAATATATACTACTGCTGATTCTATAAATCATACACTATTCTAGTAGTTTTTTAAACTGTGTCTAATATGGTTAAGAACTGGAGAACACCAAGGTAGACTTCTGCTGTCATTTAAGAGCTCCCTTCCCACACTTCAAGAGGCAGTTTCTAAGTTAGTAACAGACACCAAGAACCATATTAGGTCTCTTATCTGCCAGTCTTTTACTTTTTCATTTCCTTGACAAGTTTTGAATCTGGTACAACTTTAACTTTGATTCATAATCATTCCTTTAATATGATGTTCAGAGTTCTCCACTGCCCTGTATGTGTACAGTATTTCATTTCCAGAAGGGGAGCTTATAACCTTCCCACTTGTTTCCAGTATCCGGCATTCAGAGGTACATTCTGAACACAGAAGCTTCATTTGGGTATGGTGCACATGCATACAAGCAAGCAACTTCCCCAAGATCAGCGCATTCAGATTCAGGCTAGCTGCGGCAGCATCTATGTTATTAAGTCTTTGTTATCTGTCTCGAGCTGAATCTCAAGCCATTCTACTGTAATCAGACAGCCAATTCGTTTCACAAAGGCTGTAGCAAAATGAATATAGGAGCACGTGCATACTACAAACAGGATCTAATTAGCCTATTTGTTTGCCTTGCTTCATCATGGGAAAGGCAGGAATTTATATCTTTAAATATTATAAATAATAATTCAATCTTGGGTTTGTCCCATCACATATAAAGTGATGCTCTTTAAAAAGTCACTACCAAGAGACCTGAACTCTCATCCCTTTTTTCTACTTACCTCCTTGTAAGCTCCCTCTCAAATGTCTAAATGAATAGTGCAAGCAATCGAGGATGATGGGAGAATTTTGTACTCTATACCCATATACAAACTAAAACTTTTGCCCAAATTACAAGTAGTCTTAAGAAACGTCTCTTTTCTGAAGAACGCATAATCTGGCTTCCTTCTCCTCAGTTTCTTCTTTTGGCAGAAGCAGCAAGACAAATGAATGTCAGTTTCCAGCAACTTTCCTGGGGCCTAATTCTGGTAGTCACAAGAGCAGTACTGTAATTCTATTGTCCAGATTTTCTCAACAGTGAGTCAATAGTCAATTCTCCCAACTCTCACAAAGCGTGTGCGCTGCCACTCGAGGACAGCTCTCCCGTGTGTGCACCAACTTCCCACAGTGGGTTCTGAGTAACAGACTCACTAACATAAAAGTTCCATTCTAGGGTTCTGAGGAGAAGCTGTGTACCACACACCTTATTACTATACCAAGGGCAAAATCCTAACCTGAAGTTAGGCCGGCACAGTTAGGCCAGCAAAGTTTGGCTGACACTAGGGCCGCTGTAAAGCGCATTTGGACCAGGCTGGGAGTCCATTTCCCTGGAAGGAAATATGGTTAGGTGAGGTTTCCCTGCCACCAATGCAGAATTAAAAGAACGTTGTCAGCCAAGACAGAACGTTTGACAGCAGAGGAACACAGAGACCTTCAGAATTCCTCAGAATGCAGGAGAAACCATGGAGTTAGCCTTGCGCTAAAGCATGGTTTGGCACATGTCCACTAGGACTAGCGGCAATCAGCTCCTTGGGAACTTGCCACAGAAAGAGCTCAGAAAATCCCATGAGGAAGTAGACAGAAAGGTTGTAGAAGGGCAAAAGGGATCAGAAACAGCATTAAGCCAGCAGCACATGGTATATAATCACCACAAAACAGAAACTGACCAGACTAGTTCTTGTTGTTTGGAGCAATTGCTAGGGAGTTTTAGTTCCTGATTTTTTAAAAAAAAAATAAAAATCAATCCACACAACTCAAAGCATGCAATAGTATTGGGGGGAGCTTAAATGAGCGGAAATGAGAATGATTAGAAATAAATATTTTCTTAAATATTAAATATGAGCTTGCCCAGTGCTATATATCATTCCCTTCAATGTATAGCATATTAAATTCATTCTAGGCTGCCCTCTCCATTCAGTGCAGGGAGACTATGGAGTTCAACAGATGCAGCCAGCACTCCACGTCAACAGACTATATTCCAGAGAGTGCACCCCAAGAATCCTCTGTAAAGCACAGGGTTTTGTGAGGCTCCCACATTTTCACTGTCAGCAGACAAGTCAAAAGGAAGTTTACATTTAGCTAGCTCAGAGGTCTGCAAACGGAAGTGGCTGTCTGACATTACTAGAAAAAAAAAAGGAGGCCGAAGTAGGCAGTTTTCATAGGCATCTTCAAGGTATACAGAAGGCTTGTGATGATCCTCTTTTGACAAGGATTGCTTACAGACAGCTATGCAGGGAAGCATTTTATTTCCTGGGAGTTGATTTCCTTCATCGAACAAGAATGGGTAGGCTGCACAGGACTGCTCCTAGTGTGCTAGTAATTTCTGCAAACTTATTTCCATGCCAATCAAGAAGAGGGTCCTAGCCCAAGAATTGTTTGAAAAACGTATAGCCTGCCTTTCTCATGCCAAAGCACTTGGCAGTTGTCATGGCGTAACGTACTTATGTCTTTAACTTACCAGCACTAAAGAAAGCTTCCACAATGGGGGATTTGGACAAATATTCTTGAAGTAATTTACTGAAAGTAATTCAGCTCCACAAGATTTTGCTTCTAGAGGAAAAACTCACTGGAAGACATTCAAGCTGTTTTTTTGGATCCTGCACTCGTTCACATGGCGCAGATTGCTTTTACATGCAGCATTTCCTCGCTGCATTCCAAGGAACATTTATTTTTAGTTTTCTATATGACTCTCACTTCAGAATCTCAGCTGAAGCTATCTCAGTGCATCAGAACTTCCTTTAATGGCTTGCAAATCTGCATAAACATGCAATTCCCTAAACTCAGGGATCATCAGTGACCTATTTAGGAGGGAACACATTTTCTGTCACTGCTACGCATAACAAGACACTGTAGCCCCAAAGCTATTTCTGTGTTGCGACTTTACTTTAAACACTAATTTTCCAAACGGTTGTCTCTTTACAATTTGAAGAAACACAGAATTTACTCCTGCAGCAGCAGCACATTCAGTAGCCAAGTCTAAGCAACCTCCCTGAAACAGTTAAACATTTAACTGAAAACAGAAGCATTGTCTGCCCTACACTACATTAGTCTGGCCCACTGGCCTGGGATTACGCTTTAGCCGATACCTGATAAATAGTTGCTTCTCATCCAAAGGAACTTAATGCTTTGCATATAATAGTATATATCATCTTGAATGGCCTAGCAGCCTCTTTCTCTGAAGCAACAGTTTATTTCCATCCCCAATACTGTACATGTGCTTATGTGCCGTTCTACTGCAGGTACTGTCCATTCGGGGCCAACTGGAATTCGAAACCAGTTTGAAAATCACTGGTCGCATCAACATTGTTTGAACTGACTGCTGCCTCATGGAGACAAACATGACCTTAAAAGCCAAGTCTTGGGGGCAAATGGGCAACAAAAGCAAGCAAGCAGCTCTAAACAAGAGCAACTGAAGTAACTTTATAGGATGGCAGGTGAAACTGGGCAAAGTTGAATATTATACACTGTATGTGCACTGCTGCCACAGGGAGGGCTCAGCACTCTTCTGCCTGGTCTAACGCTACCAGAAATGGAGGTGCCTAAGGCAGCAGTGTGGCAACAGTGCAGTGTATGGGGCCAGACCCTGCCCTAAGAGATGCAGGACAAGGGGCAGGGGGTCAGCAACACTGTTCTACTACTGCAGAAATACAGTAATTATGTGGCGAGCTGCCCATTCTCTCACACAGCAGCTATCCCTGGAGGAAGTGATACTTGAAAAAAAGCAATGTATACATGCACAGGTTGAAAAACCCTGGTTGAAACCCACTGATCATCTGCCCACATTACACATACTTTTAGCTTCCTGGATGACTAAAGCAAATGCCTGTTAGTTGTGCATTTGTACAGAGATCCAGTAATCGCTGATCCTTTTTTCAAAGAATTAAATACAGATTTTTACAGTGAAAAAAATAGAGTGTCAAATCTGTGCTCCCCAGGGATTCCTCAAAAAGGGGGAAGGAAAGTCAAATCCTTATTGAGTGTATTCCACACTCAACTAGGGACATCTCTGTTAATTATTCACTTTCCTCAATTGCCTGAAATCAGCCCCAATATTATTCTATGTCTGAGGAAAAGATCTGCAGTACAATCCAAACTGTTTTAGATGCTTACTGCTTGCATAATTTTAAAAAATGTCCATGCACAAGAATCATATTCTTCCTCCCACTAGCATGCATAGCTCAGATTCCAAGTTGAATTTCACCTGCCAAAAATATTTTGCATGTTTAATACTTCCAGTTCACTGAAAGATGCAATTCAGCGCCGAGCTGAACAAACACCCATATGCGGTGATGAAATTAAGGATTGGCGCGCATTGCCCAAGGTCACCGACAAAATCTTGGTCAAAGTTGAAATCCGATTGCTTCCCAAGCCCTAATTCTATGCTCTTATTACTGTACTGCACCAGTAACTTTTGGAGAGCATTTTAGGATTCAAACCACTTCGTTATAGATAGTAACAAACTTCAATGTCAACTAGCTGAACAGAAAAAAGAATTACAGTATAAAGTATTCTAAGACCTAAACATGTGCATTGATTATGCAGCCAAAGTATCAGCCCTCAACCTGAGGTAGCATCCTTTTTACAATGCTCCTTATGTTGTCAAAGTCTATAAAGCCAGCACATTAGAGGGCAGCACATCACCTACACTTCTGGACCATAATCACCACTTCTGGACCATTTCAAAGCTTTTAGGGGGCAGGGAAACATGTTCTTGCTCAGCTTCAATCTACTTCAAGAGTTGTTTGTCATGTTTACATGGAAATCTGTGGGATGGTGATGCTAGTCAAACATACCATACAAGGAAGGCACGCACGCACGCACACACACTCTCTCCATATTCTGGCTTATCACCACTAGTCATGCAAGCGCTTGTTCTGAAGTACACTGGCTATAGTAATTCAAATGCGAGTGCAGTACTGAGAATGAAGCGCTTATGCTGAATTGGCAGACTCCAAGGAGACTAGCAACACTGTAACTTAGGAACACTCTGCTGTTTGCAGGGCTCAGACAGAGCACAAATGAAGCTACTGCCAGAATGACCAACAGCTAGTCTAGCATAGCATCCTTTAATTTGAAATAGAAAAAATCTATGGAACCCATTGTGATGGAAAACCTGTCCAATGTACTAAATGTTACCCTAAAACAAAAAGCAAATTAAAAAGGAGGCAGGTGTTCCACAAAAATATAGCACAATTGAAATGCTTGTATTTATATTGAGCATTTGGAGCTGCTGGGAGGGGGAGAATTATTCTTTCAGCCAGGGAGGGAGGAAGTCAAAGCACATTAAGGAGGTGATAAGTGCATGTCAATGGTTCTGTTAATACTTCCAATGGATTAACAGCACAACCTGGCAAAATGAAGTTAATCTACCAGTTCCTGAAGTGCTCTAGTCAATTCCACATCAGAACAACTAGCATTCAGAAGGGAAAAAAAGATTCAACCTTACTTTCATGGTACTTCCTTAGTAAGTCCTTAGTAAGTAATTTTAGCTACTTTCCCTATAATAACAGATACTTCTAAAGAAGTCTGAAATCACAGCCAATTGCACACAACATACATAAGGCAGCCAAATGAATGAAACATGCCACTCTGACAGAGGATTTTTAAGCTGTATCAGCCTATGTGCTGCTCTTTTGTTCTTCAAATATGACAGCATTTATTTCAACAGCCAAGATGATGTCTTCAAATCTGAATATGCACTGTTGACTCAGGCCAACACTAACAGTCACCAGGGCTAACTGACAGACAAAACAAGCTTAAATGTGAAAAAAAAAGTTGCCATCTGAGCTTTAGTAGATGAAAACACACAGAAGTATCAAAAACAGATTGTGCTCAGGATATTCACAGTTGCACGCCTGACTGCTACCCATTTAGCTATCCAACTTTGAACGTCTGTCTGCAGTATTTGCTTACTGGTTTAACCTGGGTGTTTACAAAGTTCATGCCCATCCTTCTTGCTCACAACTAGACAGCAAGGCTAGTGAATTCAGCCATAACTAAGTAACACTGATACAGAATAAAACCTGGACTTGTATCCCCAGAAATGCTAAAATATTTAATGCTTGCTCCCAGCTCATCCATTATGAGACATGACAATTTCCTGGCTTGGAACACAAGCATAAGCTGCAGACTGCCATTCTTCTCACCAAAGACGGTAAGAGGCCATTTAAGGCTATTAGGCTACATCCTGGAATGAAACCTGGAAAGGCTATAGGAGGCTATTCTTCCCTGAAACAAAAAGCAATTTAAAAAGCAGGCAGGTGTTCCACAAAGACACAGCACAACTGAAATGCTTATGCCGAAACTCTCAGGAATAGAAAGAGGTACCATTGTCTGAATTTTGTTAACAGATGTTACAAATCTTATGTTCTACTCAGCCAATTAAAACTGTAATTTAAGCTGTGCTACTTTCTCCATATTCTTAATTATTAGAAGACACAAAGTTGGTGTAAAGTAGCTCCTTATCAGATACTGTATCAGTTTATATTAAAGAGGTGAGAATTTTGCCTATCTGGAATGAATGCAAATAATAATAATAATAATAATGTATAATATAATAATAATGTATAATATAATAATGTATAATGTCCTACAGCATAACATTTAAAGTTCTGGTTATACCAGAGAAACTAGAAATTCCATCAAATAATTCTTACAAAGCCTACCCATGAACAAATTATTAATATAGTGCTAGCTTGATTTGGAATTAGATGTCTGACAACGTAAGATTGTCACCCCATACGTTGGGGGGGGGGAGAGATATACCATCACTCTTCAGCTCCCAGCCTCAACATCTTTCCTACCTAGCTGCTTAAATGTGAAGCTTTATTTTGAAAACAAACTACATAATTGCCCAGTAGCAAACCTGATTGCCCAGAAGGCTAACGGAATGCATACTTGTGCATCCTGGTTTAGTGTGAATTGAGCTAAACTACCAGTTGTCTTCAACCATAAAAGTCAGTTATAGAAACACAAAGTAACCTGTTCAGCAAATAGGCTACAGACTGAAGTATGAGGATATAAAATTCATCATGAATCTCAAAGGCGACACAGTCCAATATTCTAAGTTAATGCCACATAAGGAATTACATTACAGAGCTTATTAAGAACATGTATATATTGCTTTTCAACAAGAGTTTTAGTTAATTGTAGTAAAATGTGTATCACCAACACAAACTAGATTGTTTTTTAATGTGCCAAACACATTTTCAGATCAAATAATACAGATGAGCCTTCTCCCCAAGAATACAGGGTACATACTACAGGAACTATAATATTTAAAACCTAACTTAGCCATGTATTTTATACAGTGCACTAATCCTATTTGCATGAGGCTCTGACTGATTCATTAAGGAATACATAAAACTATAAAATATTAGCAGATAAAGCAGCTGTGAAAATTCACACATTAGTTTCTATGATTACGTACTTCCAGGTAAATACACACACACAACCACAAACTCACATTTTATAGCAGTATGACATCCAAAAGAGTACCAGACGATCACATCAAATTACACAAGTCTTCATAGGCAACACACACACACACACACACACACACTTTGGTTTTAATGTCACTCGTTCAGCTCTAAATCAGATGGCTAGAGGGATTTGTTATGCCTGGACTTCCAGTGCCCTTGATAGAAATGTGAATCCTGGACTTCAACGATTAAGTCTTGCTGATCGAAGCAACTATTCTGTTCAAAAATTTAAGATAATTTATCTCACACAGATAAAAACTATAACCTGACTAAAATTATTCCATCCTTTATTCTCTTGCCATACTCTAAATACACAGATATCATACATATTCAAAACATGTACTCATTAGTTTTACATATGGAAGATACTTTCCTGCCCCCCATCTCACCATGAAGTTCTTTGATATTCAGAAGCTGTTAGGCTGCTACAACAATTCTTCCAAAACAATCCCATAAGTTTACAAATACATGTTTTAGGGAGTTTACAATCTGCACTACTTATTTTTCCTATTTCAGGAGGAAAGTAGAATTTTAACAGAGGCAACTGACCTCTCTCTAAAAACCTCAGTATAATATAGCTCTGTGCTTAAAAAAAATTCAAGCTGTGTTTTTTAAAAAAAAGAGAAAGAACTACGTGCTCTCTTCATAACATAGATTCATTGAAAGGATAATAGTTCTCCAAGATTAGACGTAAGTATTATTCTTGTTGATGGAACTAAAATAAAATGAATTGTTCAAGGAGTCAGAGTCTAAATGCATCTGTTCTAGCATTTAAAAGTGAAGAACTCTGAACAAGAATGCAATGGTTGTAGATTGACAGTTTTGTGGAAAATGCCAGCAACATGTCACACACGCTCCATTTCTGATAAGATGAAGAGCTTGTTCTTGCTATTCACTATTCTTGAAAGTGACATATAAAAATTGTCTGGGTCAATCAATATCAGAGTCATTGATCAACCAGTTAAACTTTGCCGCCTCAGTCAATGCTGCATTCATCATGAAAATTGAGCAAGAGATGCCAGTACTCTGGCCTCTTGCTTCACTTTTTATAAGTCACTCATAAGCAAACCACTTTTATAACATAAGAGCTGTTACTTTGAAGAAGCCAGAGCGTTTCAGATTTACCTGGAAGGAATTACAGAACAGATAAAGTACAAAATTACCCAAAACTACATCCTCCATAACTACATCACACCTGTGTCACTAATAAACCCACCGTTTGAGGGGACAAACAAAGCCAATTAAAAAACTTGATTCACATTAACAATTGGTTGTTTCTTCATAGATAATCCAAAATCTGCCAATTTCCAACAACACTGAAACACTGCATTAGCCTCATGGCTCCATTCCCTCACCTTTGCCTAATATTGGTTGGAAGCTTCTGTTGGCAGACATTCGTTTATGCAATTCTGTAAATGTTCCATGTATATTAGGGGTAATCATGTCTGTTCTGAAGGAACATGCTCAGTTTTAAGAAATAAAATAAACTAACTTGAACACCCATTATGCAAAACAGGCTTAAAGATGAGTTCCAAATTCAAGATGGTTCAGCATCCAGAAAGACATGTGAGATGCATAATAAACTATATCCTGAAATAGCAGTAACACTTTCTGGAATATACACCTGTTGCTTTTCAAAACATGGTGTTAGAGAAATCAATAATTCAAATGGTTGTCATCATTAGAAAGAGACTGACGACAGCAAATCCTCTCAGATATACGTGATGAAACATAATTAATGCTATAAAAAGCACAGTACTCGAAAATACATTTCAAGGAAATTAATCGGATTACTTTTTCACACAACTGTGAATTCAGTCAGCTTGCAAGCTACACAGGCCACAGTAGCTTTTAAAGATACAAATATTATCACCGAACATTAATTCAGGGTGCAATCTGCAGTTCTCAAATTCTCCCTCCCCAATCATGCTCATGACTCTCCTCGTGCAAAGGGAAGCTTTTTCTTCCTTTCACTCTCGGTAGGAACAGGAAGTAAAGAGCAAGATCCTAGACTCATAGCTGCTTGAGGAAAGCTGACAGGAAATGGATGGCAGAAGACTTCCTGTTAGCATTCTCACAATCTCCTCCTGCAGGGTTCCTCTCGCACAGTGGTCTCCAAACTGAAGACTGCAACCTTCCCCAGTGCGAACACCTCTTGCCGTTCTGCCCAGGAGCTGCTGCAAAGCCCCTCCAAGTGCCCCTGATAATCGTGCCAGACAGATGTATCAGAAGAACACGGAAGCAACTGGCCAGCATGACTATGGGGTAGGGGCACACGGAGAGGCTTCACAGTGGCTCCTGGTGGAATGGGAAAAGCCGTTCACTCAGGGGACAGTAGGAAGGGAGACGGATCTAGCCTACAGGCCAGAGTCTGGAGCGCCCTGCTCTAAGAGATACAGGTCTAGGTTCCCACCATCATCCAGTTCCAAAGCAAAAAGGAAAAAAGTATTTCTTTCACAAATGAAGAGAAGTGAGTCATGAGAATGACGCGGGGGTGCGTTTTGAGTAAAGTTTGCTGCTATCTATACTATGGTTTTGGGTATTTGTGATAGCAGCAAGAGCCTATCCCCCAGATATGAGGGTGGGGTGGGATGCCTGTACGAACAAACATAATAAACTCAACAACAACATATTCTATGTTGATTCTATGAGCAACACAGAAAACGTCAAAACACAATTACTTCTACAAGAAACTTTCCAAAGTGTCACTATTTCTCTTTTATTTCTATTCCAAGCAAACACTTGCCTTTGGAATGTGTTGCCACGCTTCAAGATTTATTAAAATATCATTAGATTAATCAAGGAAGATCAGGGAAATAATGGAAAAGCTGACACGACAGGAAAGAACAAGGAAGGATCAAACGTATCTCCAGTCAACATCTCCATCAGGAGACGAGCGTGACAGTTAACTTGCAATTGACTAAAAAAGAAGGCAAAACAGACCAAAAAACACCACTATGATTAATCATTGCCAGGTGCTGAACAATTTTCTTCAGCCTGTACACTAGTAAATGGGAACATTAATTTTCTGATAGGAATGAATTCACTGCGAAGCAGAACACACTCGTGCCCTGAAGGGAGAGGCTGGCTTCTGAATTACATTTGGCAAGAGGCAGTATAGTAGGATGAGAGGCATTTTGGGGTCCAAGGCAGGCACTTTCCCGCAGGAACAATCTATCAAGGCCTTTGCCAGTCATCTTTATGGGATCAGTAGACACCCCCTTGGGGCATCTGGGTTGCATTCAGGAGTGGGGGGCAACAGACAGGAAGTTAAGCATTGCTTGGATTCCACTGACCACTTCACCAATGGATTTCATGGATGAATCTGCTTCCTGTGGAAAACTGCACAAGCTCTGCATCGCACATGCCATCCACACAGCCTGCAATGTGCATATGCAGCAAAAGAATGTGCACATAATTGCACTTGAGTGTGCAAAGCACTTCATCTGTATATAATCTCCATAATCCTTGCAAAAACCCAGCAAAAAACATCTAGTTTACAGGCTGCCAGACTGCAGATAGAGGCAGAGACACAGCTGTTTGCTTAAGGTTACCTAGCAAATTTATAGCTGAAATAAGATTTGAACGAGGGATTTCCTGGCTCTTAGCCACAACACCAGTGCTCAAAATACACACGTTACAAGACTCTTAACTGGCTGGAGAGTCCCACACGGTGGAACACGCATGTATGTTCATCACGCTGCTTCCTACACAGATCTCCTCACATGAAATTCTTCATGCGTGAAGCCACTCTCACTAATTCATCTGACCTACGAGGAATTCAACAGAAAAAAAAAATAGAAGTTGTGCATGGAGATAACAAAATGTGCGGAAGAGCTGGATAAAATTGAGAGCAGGGGAAAGGGCAGATGTTTCCAGCTTGTGTTACTTCCATCTAATTGAATCCACATAATTTCTCTGCCAGTGAATCACTTAATACGTCGGGCTGCTGCAAACGTAACATTTGTAAGGTGTCCTCATTAAGAATAAGCCATATGGAGACAAACTCTTCTCTTCAAGAACATGAACATTTGTGTGAGGGGGAACCATGATGGAATGAAGTTTCCCACCACATACACAGTATACTTCTTCTGAAATAGACGTCTGTGTTTCCCACTGCTCCGACATATAAAAGCAGGCCTCAGTGGGAAAACCCACAGTTGAAATCCTTTGCCCTTTGGAAATCCACTATTTTAAAAGTCACCTCAAAGCTTCCAATTGACACTCCTTGAGCAGCCCATTCCAACATGTCTCTAATGAGACACAGCCTTCCCTTCAGCCCCCCCACTTTTGAAAAAATAGTCTGGTTGGTTAGAACCAATTTTCAAAGAGATGCACTTTGGTGTCTGCACACAGTGGCTGGGTATGAATGCAACTCTGTCAGACATTAAGAAACAGGCGCACCCTGGAAAGAAAGTGAGCCTCCAATTACATTCAGCACAGCTTACACAAGTTGTCCTTTGGAGACAAAACATGCCTGGAAAGCCCCAGTTTCACACAACATCCAAAACAAAACCCCACCAAATCCTTGACTGCCCCAAGAGAAACAGAAACCTTTCCTATAAGCCAGCAGGAGGAAAAGAGCTGATCCCACCTCCCCTTGAAGATCAATCCCAGCAGACTTCCAAAGGGAAAAGGAAAGCAAAAGGGGGGGGGAGATACATTCAGGCCCAGCTTAAGTGAACTTCCTTGCAAAGCTGCAACAACAGAACTCCAACAAGGAAAGGAGGGGAATAAAACACAATAGCTAACAGACCCCTTTTATCCACACACCCCTTTCCTTCCAACAGGAAACAGGGGAAGGAAGACAAAAGAGGTAAGGAAGGAATGGGGCAACACTTAAACCACCCCCAAGTGGGAGAGGAGAAAAAGGTAGCTGCCAGCCCAGATTTTTGGAACTGAGAGGAAAAGTTGCTTGGAAGGGGGGGGGGGGGGGGGGCTGGCACTAAGTGAAAACACTATATCCAAGCCCTAGGGGCAAGACTTTCAGCGCGTCTATTCCAGAGTCGCACTGAATTCAGCGTGCACTGACTCACAGGTGAGCGTGGATACGACTGAAGCCTAGATCTCTCCCCCCCTCCTCATAAAGGCCATAGACACACCTCCAAATGGAAAGGAAAGGAAGGAGTATGTGCACTTACTTGCAGGTAAGAGTGTATAAGCGTGGTCTAGAGCTCCCCGCCCCCTTCACAGAGAATGAAAGGCCATACACACACCTCCAAATGTAAAGGGAGGGAAGGAGAAATCCCATGCACGTCTACACCAGAGTCAAGTCGCAACGAATTCAGCGTGCACTTACTCCCAAGGTAATCTAGGACTGAAGCCTAGATCTCCCCCTGATAGAGAATGAAAGGCCGTGCACGCACACCCACCCACCCACCCTCCAAATGCAAAGGAGGGGAAGGAGAAACAGCCCACCTTGCTGCTGCTCCGCCCGCCTCTGCACGGAGGGGAGAAGTTTAAAGCGCCCGTTCCAGAGGAGGGGGGAGAGTGCGCAGGTGAGAAGAGCGACGGAACCTTCGTTCCATCGCGCGCGCCGCCGCCTCCCCCCCGCTGGAACAGCCACTTCAAGCTCTTCTCTCTCTCCCCCCCCACCGCCAGCAGCGCGCGCGCCGGCGACGGGCCAATCGCCAGCCGCCCTCGGCTTGGCCGAACCTTGGGTGACCCGCCGCCGCAGCGGGGCGGGACGGCGCCCGGCTGTGTCGGCGCCCGCTGTCTCCAAGGCGCCCGCGGCGCCGCCGCCGCCACTCTCCCCCAGGGCTGCCGCCGCCTCCCCTGCCGGCGGCTCCCTACCTGTGAGGCGGACTTTGATACTCGAGCCGGTCCTCCGCGTCCCCGCGTTCGACATCCTGCACTCCCCTCAGGCGGGGACGGAAGGAAAAAGGCGGAATCAGCCGCCGGCCGCGGTCGCCCCCATCCGCTTCTCCCCCCCGCCTCGTCGGCCTTTCTTTTTCCCCTCAGCAGCGGCGGCAGCGCCGCCTCACGGAGCTCGACGCCCGCCCAGCCCAGCCGGACGCGAACGGCGACTGCGCGAGCTCGCGCCGCCTCAGCCAGCCGGCCGGCCAGCCAGTCAGTCACTCAGGGCTCGAGCTCGCGCTTCCTTTCCCGTCATGCGTCGGGAAAGCAGCCCGAGGGGGAGGGAGGACGCGCCGTGCCGTCATGACGCGTTGCGTCGAGACAGCAGGGCTCCCGGCGCCATCTTGGGGAGGTCTGGTTGTCCCAAGGTGTATTATACCTCCATGTCCCAAGGAGGGTATTGTCCCCTTTCGCATAGTCTCTCATACTTACACACGCACACACAGGCACCTTTAGTAAAGTTTTATTTTAATTCTTTTAAGTCTAATTATATTTACCCTGTTTTTATTTGCTTTTATTGCTTTATTATTTTTATGTACTGTACTTTGTGGACAGCGCATGAACCGCTTTGTGAACTTTTTGTTGAAAAGCGGTGTATAAATACAGTTTGCATGCTTGCTTGCTAGCTACTTTTTGTTTTTCCTCCCTCTCCAGTAATTGTAAGCCGGCTTGGGCATCTGCCTTGGCAAGAGGAAAAGCGGGCTTTAAATCTCTTAAATAAATAAATAAACAAATAATGTTGTTTTGTGACAGATGCTGGTCTATGACCTTATTGATAATAAACAAAAACACACACACACTGCGGTTTGTTTTTTTTTAAAACCTCTTTGGAGGCGCCCCCCAAGTGGAAGGGTAGTGTGTTGCTTTTTTCTTTTCTTTTTGTGTCTCTGGGAAAACGACAGCAACAACAAAAGGTTGAAAGATGCTCTCAGCTTTGCTTAGAAGGAAATCCTACAACCCCCGTGGTGAGGTTTACTCTTTTTTTGTAAATCTGCGCAGGTTTGGAGCCGGAGGCTTTTAAAAGATACTGCATTTATTTGCATGCATTTATAGCCTGCACCCCCCTGCAGGAGGGGATGTTATTTTCAAGTGCATCCAACAACTCTTAATACCTGTAATTATTATTCAATATTGTGTGTTTAGGACCAGCAAGAGCATTTCTGCCATGTTCCCCCGCCCCTTTTTTTATCCATCCTACACTGGAGGAACCAGGAACAGGTTTGGCCAGATTTTCCTGTCTGAGGGCAGTGCTCCTTCTAAAAAGAAACTGTTTAGTTTTTTTCAGATAAACATGCGGTTTTCATATTCCCTGGCTTGCCTTTCGTAACCGTCGGCGACCGTAACCGCAGGCTCACAGCTTTCCCGTTCTGACAAATGGAACTTCAAAGCGCTGGCAAGAAAACGACAGATTATATAAATGGCGAGGGAAGCATCAATCTCAAACCGGACAAGCCAACCAACCAACAGTCCACACACAGACCCAGCCAGAGATAGCAAACAAAAGCAAACAATCTGGAAATGTTCGCTTTCCTTCTTCTGTTTCCTTTTCCCGCTTCTTGTCTGGGAAAAGTGAGTTTCTTTCATCAAGAGACCCCCTGCCTGGATCAAACCCATCTAGTCCTGTTTCCTATACAGGCCTATACAGATGCCCCTGAGAAACCCACAAGTGAGTCCACATGGAGGCCACATACCATGGATCCTGGGATGCCTATTAAAAAGGGGGTCATTGAACAAATCTCTTTTTCTACCTTGTTGTTACCTGATGCTCCCCTGACTTAAAAAGGCATCCCCAGTATCCGCGGCTTCAGGTATCCGTGGTGAGATCCGGAATGGAACCCGCGCGGATATCAGGGCATGCCTGTATTTAATGGGCAGGAGGGCAGGGGTAATGACTGTGGCTGCATCTGCTAGAACTATACCACCTACGTCTAACTCCAGGTTAGGATTGCGCTCTCAGTGATTCCCAAACCTTTTCGACTGATGGCTCCCTTGATCTACTGGGCCATTGGCTGCAGCTCCGCATTAGGGCTACAATCCTCTACATTGTATAGGATTTTTTGGGGGTTTTTTTTTGTGAGGATTCGGTGGCTCCCCTGGCTGATTTCCGCTGCTCCCTGAGGCACATGGCTCACGGTTTGGGAACCACTGACCTATTTCCTTGCTGACCGTGAAGGGCAAGGATTTCTCCATTTTGCATTTTTAAGCTTCAAGACAGAGCAAGAGGCAAGCTGCGGGTTCCAGTGGCCGACTCACAATCCTGCTGTCTTTTGCTCAAAAACGTGACTTCTGTATCGGTTCCAAAGCTCGTCTTTTATCTTAACGCTCACTGTCATCACCCTTGACATACTTGTCATACCAATGTCCAATCCTTCTTTGAATCGCCCAATGCCTTTGATCGCAAGGACATCCTGAAACAAAAGTGTTCGGCATCCAACAATTTGGTGCACAGGCTCAGACAAGATGCAGGAAGACACCGGCCCAAACCAGACATTCATAAAGCCAGTTTGGGGCCGTTTTACCTGATAGATAGGGGTGGGTTTTGTTGTTGTTGTTGTTAAACACCACATAAAAACACAATACACCGCCTTTTGGGAATCAAAATAGTCAAATAAAAACAAAAAACACATTTTGGTGTTTAAGATATTTTCCAGGAATTAAAACAGATTATTTTTCCAATTAGAAATAATACTGTGGCTGTACCTGCAGACACTATATCACCTATATCAGTGGTTCTCAAATGTTTTAGAGTGGGACCCACTTTTTAGAATGGCATTTGTATGGAGACCCACCAGAAGTGATGTCATTAACTCGGAAGTGATGTCATAGCCGCAAGTGACATCGTCAAGCTGTCAGTGCGATGTAATCAACTGACACTCTTGGAATACAGACCGGCATTGTCGGACTGCACCAACAGCACACCAATGAAACATTATTGAAACACATATTTACCTCAAAATGGCACAACACTGAAACAAGATTAGAGAGGAAGCAAGATTAGGTCAAAATGTTAAGTCAAAGCACTGAACTAAAAAAAATTTTTAAAGAAAAAAAAACCTTCACTTGAAAATTTAAACTATTAACACTCAGCAAAGGAATATAGCAAGAGTAAGGTCTGCAGTTTCCAAGATGGCTGCTCCCGGTTTTCCTCAACCCACCTGACATCAGGTCGCGACCAGTGGTGGTATTCAAATAAATTAACAACCGGTTCTATGACGTCATAGCCGGAGCAAAAAAAAACCCAAAGCCAGCTGAGGTAAGCAAGTGGGCAGGGCCCGGCCGTTTAACAACCGGTTCTATAGAACCTGGGAGAACCCCCTGAATAACACCACTGGTCGCGACCCACCAAGTGGGTCCTGACCTACAGTTTGAAAAACAGTGACCTATATCATCCACTTAGTAATAAATGATAATAATCTGGTTACGAGATCATTGTTATTCCTGCTGCCTCGACATCCCTGGCGGCAGGGGAGAAGGCCAGCTGAGGCTACAAATGCCCAGAGAACTCGTTCCCCGTCGCATGTAGCGCACGGTCCCACGTTTCCCTACAGGCAAGGGAGTGACCTAGTTACCCAATCCTGTTGATTTATCGAACTGGAAGCCAGAATCCGGCTGATGTGCGGTTGGATTACACCACACTCCGGAGAGCGTTTCAGTTCAGATCATCAGCCGCTGAGAGTAAATGAAACTGGCAGGGCCGGCTCTGCGGATCGGCTGTGAGGGGGTATTCTTACAAACGTTCCTCTTTCAGACCAGACCAAACCGACATACGGACTTTAAAAAAAACAAAAAACTTTTCAAGCACGGTTCAACAAACGGGGCTGCAGCTCACAGAGAAGGTCGCAGGCTCCAGTCCAGTCCAGGCTGTAGCTGTAGTTGTCAGTATCCACCATCTTAGCTAGATTGTTTCCACCCTAGGCGGGGCAGGCCCACCCATGAGGCCCACTAATGCTGTTGTCTCAGGCAACAGATTGCAAGGGGCACCCACCTCTGCCCGCCCGCCCACTCTTCTCCCCTGTCAGGAGCAAGGGAGTTGCAATAGAACACATATTTACCTCAGAATTTAACCTCAGAAATTTACCTCAGAATGCCAGCTGCAGGCAACAGGATGCAGGCCTCTTGTTGCTTTGTGTGCTCCCTGAGGCGTCTGGTGGGCCACTGTGAGATACAGGAAGCTGGACTAGATGAGCTTTTGGCCTGATCCAGCAGGGCTCTTCTTACGTTCTTAAGGCCAAGGCTGAGGGCACAATCCTAACCTGGAGTTAGGCCGGCACAGTTAGGCCAGTGAAGGTTGGCTGGCACAAGGGCCAGCGTAAAGCGCTTTTGGACCACTCATTCATAAATACATATTTTCCAAAAAGTTTCCAAAATTTTGGCCACTGGCAGTGTGACCCCCTGGAGGGTGTCACTTGGTGTGCTCTGCCCCCCTGCAGCCGCCGTGTGATGCCACTGCCCCAGAAGAATGCACACACACACGTACACACCCAGAGTTTGTTATCCCCCGGTCATGGACCCTCTGGAGCCCAACCAAGGACAGGTTAAGCAGCCCTGCTCTGAAGATATAAGGATCCCAAGAACAAGGTAGAACTACTGCTGGGGGGTAAACAAGGAGCAGGACCTATTTGCAGATACGGTTATATGATTGCCGAAAGGTAACGGTAAAGGTTTCCCCACGACCGACTGGTCTAGTCATGACCGACTGTAGGGGGCAGTGCTCATCTCCGTTTCAAAGCCTGTAGAGCGGGCGTTTTGTCTGAGGACAAGCTTCCATGGTCATGTGGCCGGCGTGACTCTACGCCGTAGCGCACGGAACGCCGTTCCCTTCCCACCGAAGTGGTCCCTGTTCATCTCCTTGCATTTAGGTGCTTTCGAACTGCTAGGTTGGCAGGAGCTGGGACAAGCCACGGGAGCTCACTCCGTCGCGCAGTCTTGAACTCCCAACCTTCCGGTCGGAAAGCCCAGCAGCAGCGGTTTAACCCACTGCGCCACCCGGTCCCTATGACGTGATAATGCTTGCCTACAAGTGTGGAATTCAACTGGAAGGAGCCCAAGCAAGACCATCAGAGCAGGGCAAATGGCCCTTAGGGTCTTGCTCCTAGGCCCACAGGAGTTTGGCTAATCAGCAGCTTGCCGTACTAATCTTGCAACCCCTTGTTTCCTAACACCATATTTCCCCCCTACTGGTTTGTTTTCCTCTCCCATATTGTCAGTTTCAACAACAAGCACTGCAGACATCTGTTTGCTGAGGAAGGGGTGGCTTCCCGACACAGAATGCCAGACCAGCTGAGAATTCTAGCAGAGACCATTTCCTCAGAGGGAGAGAGATGGGGAAACATCTTGAATCAGGACCAAAGAGACTGCACTGTGGTGGGAGGGAGGGGAAATGCATTCCTATTTGTTTAGCTGACTGTAAATAAGGCTTGTGGAAGTCTGCCGGGGAAGTCGGAGAAAGGGCAAAGTCGGAGCCAGACAGCTGGAAGACATCCATTGCTATTCGGAAGGCTTTAAACATTTTCATTTTTCACTTTCAAGTTGGGAACATCAGGAGAGCCCTGCTGGACCAGGGCAAAGGTCCATCTAGTCCAGGTTCCTGTATCTCACAGTGGCCCACCAGGTGCCTCAGAGAGCACATGAGACAACAAGGTGCCTGCAGCCTGTTGCCACTCCCTGGAAACTGGCATTGGCCCCAAAGGGATTGTTCTACCCCCCCCCCCGGCAAATAGTGTGCACAGCAGGAGATCAGGATTGGAACCATAGTTAAGGACCCCTCAACTCTCATCTGCCTGTCACAGTTCCACTCCAAGTTCTATTTCATATACGTGGCATTTACAGAGAAAAATAAACACCCCCCAAACGTGCATCCAACAGATAATGGCTGTAGCCAGTCAGGTCACTGTAGCCAATCAGGGACCCATCTGTAATGTCACTGTAGCCAGTCAGGGACCCATCTGTAATGTCACAACCCTGGCTCATATCATTAATAGTCAGCTCCTCTCCTGGCTGTCATTAAGACTACTTAAAGCACCCAGGCAGACAGAGGGTGCACTGACTGTCTGCTGTATTTAAATGTGGTAATTAAAACAAGGGAGGTAAGAGAACATTTGTGCTGAATTGAGCAGCAGCCTTTATGCACAGCCCTGTTCCCCCTCCCCACAGAATCACACGTTCCAGTGGCCCTTGTTCAGCAGGGATGATCTCAATTTTCCATCCCTGCCCTTGTTTGTCCTTTGGGTGAAGTGTTTCCAATACCATTTAAATACAGATACTTACATTAAAATATTACTTGTAACTGAATTATGTCTTTCTAGATCACCTTTTTATTTGCAAAGAGCTTGATCCATTTTTCTTAATGAGGCAGCCATAATGGATAGCGTCAAGGCTTGGGGGCTTAGTGATGTGACCCAGCTACCTGCCATTAATAGTTTTGGGGGAAAAAAGACACACCAGAAAAGAAGCTCAAACACTTATCACCCGCATTTATACAAGCTTGCAAACTGCAGGAGCTGAGCTATTTGGAAGGCAGTTAGCAACTGACTGATTCTTGAATTGCCTCCAGTTCCAAGGCAATCTTTCCATCAGTGGAGGCTCTGCAGGACCCACCAGGCATCAGGTCATGACCCACCACGTGTGTCCTGACTCACCATTTGAGGAATGCCGGTTTAGAAGCTAAAGGCAGCAAAGCAGTCCCAAGGACATTTCCCTTACGGCAAGCTGGATTTGCTTAGCTCACATGGTGCAAACCAGCGTAGGCTCCCCACAATGAGGATTTGAGAGGGATTTCTGCAGGCTTTCCCACATCTGGATGCCGAGAGAAGACTCCAGACCAGCAGTACAAATCAAGCACAGTTTTATTGTCACAGACACAATTACAAAAGTGAGACTCTTCTCCCATAGTGCTTTGCTACCCGACCCCCCCCCCCACCAAGTGAGCATGCTGTGTGGGCCAAGTAGATCTTCAGAAGTCATAGAAGCCGTCAGGCTCTACGGAGAAAGGCAAAGTTCGCTTCTCTCGGTCTACTTCTGGGTTTTCATCCTAGCAGCCGATTGCGTAGAAGGGACAAAAAAAGAAAATAGATTAGGGGAATTTATACACCCTGCTTTTCTGCCCCATGTTAGGGCATGCCAGACAGCCTACAGTAAAAATAAAGACATTTTATAGTATAACAAGAACACAATTAAAACCATGACAAATAAAAGCAACCAGCCCCAATGGGCTATACAATCATTAAGACCTTGCCTGAAGATTGCTAGCAAGGGAGCAGTTCTTAATTCCAAGGGGATTCCACAGCTGTGGCACCCACTGAGAAGGCCCTAATTCCATATGAACATAAGAAGAGCCCTGCTGGATCAGGCCAAAGGCCCATCTAGTCCAGCTTCCTGTATCTTACAGCGGCTGCCCTCAGGGAGGCATGAGACAACAAGATGCTTGGATCCTGTTGCCACTCCCTTTGCACCCAGTACTCTGAAGCAGCCTACTACTAGTGATGTCATCTACTCTCGTGGAGACGGAACGCTGGGCAGGACGTACGTTTGATCGGCAGCCCGGTCCATGTGGTTCCGCCGCCTTCCCCCCGCCATGCGGGCTGCCCTCAGTCGCCGCGCCCCACCGCTGCTCGCCCAGCTCCGTGATGGACGTGGGCGGACGGGTGGGGGGCACGCTGGGTGCCTGGGCAAGCAGGAAGGACAGCGGATGCAAACGGGCAGGCAGCCAATCAAACATAAGTCCCGCCCAGTATTCCGTCTCCACAAGAGTAGATGACACCACTGCCTACTACTAATGTAAGGAGGTTACAACCCATCATTACCTATAGCCCACAATGGACTTTTCTTCCAGAAATCCAGCCAATCCCCTCTTAAAGGCATCTAGACCAGATGCCATCGCCACCTCCTGTGGTGGTGGCATAGTCAACAGCCCCCCCCATTACCTGAGAGCACAGGTAGGATTATATGAAATGAGCATTTGAATTGATCCCCACAGTCAAAAACAACGTATTTATAGTAGGTTTGGAGCTATTTTCAAGGCAGTGGCCTACCACAAGAAGATGGAGGCAGCTATAGATTAGCAAGGTCCGTGTCCTCTCCCAAATCACTAGCCTACTTTGTAGAACTACAGCCCAGTAGCAGAGCTAATGAAAATGTAGGCTGGGAAGATGTGTAGCAAAATGATATTAGCAGCACACCTGCTTTGTTTTTTTAAAGGTGAAAGATGGGCATCCTCCCCCCAGCAGTGCGCCCTCAGTTTTAGCAAACCGCAATTTTTACATGACAATTGTAATTGGTTTTCGGGGGGGGGGGGTTGGCCATAGCTTTTGACAGAGCCAAGATATTACCCTCTGGTTTGTTTCTGTGCATTGCATTAAGTTACCTTTCCTGTATTATACAACATGATCACACAGCCCAAGGTATCAGAGCTCATACAAGAACTCTTATTCAGTTGTGCGAGTGTCCACAAGTTGAGCGTCAAGTTGGTTTGGGTCGATGATTGATTTGTTGGGTCAACTGCACCGGCCTCTATCAGAATGAAGTCAACTAGGTACAACAACGCTTGAGATGCCATTGCATTTAGGCTGTAAAGGTAAAGGTTTCCCCATGACCGAATGGTCTAGTCGTGACCGACTGTAGGGGGCGGTGCTCATCTCTGTTTCAAAGCCTGTAGAGCTGACGTTTTTGTCCGATCATGTGGCCAGCATGACTCTACGCCGTAGCACACGGAACACCGTTACCTTCCCACCAAAGTGGTCCCTATTTATCTACTTGCATTTTTTAGGTGCTTTCGAACTGCTAGGTTGGCAGGAGCTGGGCCAAGCAATGGGAGCTCACTCTGTCACGCAGTCTCGAACTCCCAACCTTGCAGTTGAAAGCCCAGCAACAGCGGATTAACTCGCTGCACCACCACGTCCCATTTAGGCTGCACATATGATGTAATTTTGTATGGCCTAGAAGGGGAGCAGGCCCATCATGGGATGGAACAATGAGCTCTCACATGGGGCACCGCAAACCCTAGTGACACTTCTTGGTGCCCTGAAACCCATAACCAGCCGCAACCCACCTCAATAGAGAAATACTTCTCAATGAGGCCTAGAGCAGCTTTGTAGACGAAGGTGTTCTCGTGATCCTGCAGTGCCTCGATCTTCTCCAGGCCTCCAAGCTCCTCCACTAAGAGAGACAGTTTTTCCGTATCTCCCACCTTCTCCGCCGACTGGGATGGAGAGAAAGAAACCGTGTGCAACAACTGTATTCTGCATGTAACACTGCCACTACACCAGTGGTGTTATTCTACCGGAACGCTGGGCGGGACATCTGGGTGATCGACAGCCCGCCGATCACGTTCCGCAGCGTTCCACCGTTTGCGTAACCAATTACGCCGCTTGCATCATAGAGATAGAATTCACTAGAGACGGCATGACATCACTATCTTGAAGCCACCTCGAGTAGACAAAAATGGCTGACTCAGATATCGCCATGGGGGAGGATTGCCGCGAATTCACAAATAAAAATCTCCCTGCAAGTGTAAACATTAATATCAACCTTTTTAATCATGCCTGCGTGTTCTGCATACGGGTAATAAGGTTACAAATAACGTTTCTATTCCCCGCCCCTCCCCCCTCTGTGAGGAACGCATGTGCGCGTTCACATTTTGAAGTCCGTGCGTCTGGCGCGCGCCACCTTCTATTTAACTTATTTTTGTAAGTTTTTATTTTTATTCAGTCCTAAACAGTACAAGCAAAGCAATCTGAAATGCTTGGAATGATTGTTTTGAGTATCCTCCTTCACGGCGATGATCTGAGTCAGCCATTTTTGTCTACTCGAGGCGGCTTCACTGGGCTCCTATTAAATCAACAGGCATGCCGTCTCCAGTCAATCTAAGCTTCTTGGCTTGCGTACATTGCGCAAACAGCGTAACGCTGCGGAACACGACAGGCGGGCATCACCCGCCCAGCATTCCGGATGTCCCGCCCAGCATTCCAGTAGAATAACACCACTGCACTACCCCCAACATGGCTTTGCCCATTCACCAATGGCCTGAAGGCAGGAAATGATGTCACGGCGCAGGTCATGAGCAGAAATAAGAACTCCCCCCCCCACTTAAGAATGCATTACAGTAGGCCCTCAGTATCCACAGGGATTCTGTTCCAGGACACCCCCCACTTGCAGATTCACAATTCCACAAGTAACTAAATCAACGGGGGCCTGCAGACGACCTCAAAAAGATGCATTTGGAAGGCACTAAAATCGGCAGGTAAGGAGGACCAAGTTATAGTTGCAGATGATAGAATACATACATCTTGATCGTATGCTCAAGATACAGGAGAGCCCAGTTATCACAAGGGCTACTCTTTCAGCAGTGACATCTCAACACAGCTCATTAGCTGGTGGTGCTGGGAGAGCCTTGGGTGGGGGCTGGATAAAGAGCTGCCAAACCCAGACCTACACAGAAGGGAATCTTACCAAGAAGATGTTGGAGATGCAATCTAGGATCAACAGGACCATCTTGCTGTCTTTGACAGCCAACAAGTTGAGCAAAGGCTTAAGGACACCTGCCTGGACCAGCTCCACAATCTGCTCTACGGTGCCTCCAGTGGTGAAGTTGGAAACAACCCAGACAGCTTCTTTTTGGGCTCTAATTTCTCCCTGCGGAAGACGATTAAAAAATAATAATTACTAGTACTTAGCATTTGTCTAGCATCTCGGCGCGCTACACAAATTCAGTCCCTTGAGACAGTCCCAACAACCCCATAAAGCAAGGGCTCTATGGTTGAACATCCATTTTGTAATCGGAAGGCCCCAGATCGAGTCCCGACATCGCCGGACAATACAACTAGAAGTTATTATATTAGTATTGCAGTGAGTAATCCTCAGCAAGGTTGCATGCCTTCTGCAGTCGTAAGAGGACT
>JAJKFI010000053.1:6253016-6277099 GCA_029204185.1 Lerista edwardsae | reverse complement strand
TTTACCAGAAAAAACGACCCAAGCACTCAGCCAATCAGATTTACCAGCTGGGCTTTTGAGAACGGGACATAACAGTAGAATCTTGGCCAATACGCAGTCTGTTCCCATGCAACAGGGGTCTCCAAACCCTGGCCCAAGAGCCAAATCAGCCCTCCAGAAGATTTTTATATGGCCCTTGGAAGGTGGAGGGCAGCCCGCAGCAACCTGGTGAGGGGGGGGATAAATAACTGAGCTTGCACTGTATTTATCCCCCTCACCAGTGCTGGGGTTCTGTCCCAGAGCCCCCTACGGATACCAGGCACACAGAAATAGCATATTTTGGAGGGACTCAGTAACACCTCCCTTGCATGGAGAAACTCCTGCCTCCCCTCTTCATCCACTAAACGTACTGACAGAACATTCAAAGGGAGGGATACATACTGGAGTATCAGGAGCCACCAGACACAGAAGAGGAGGAATCACATTCTGCTCGATGATAGCATCTCGGTAAAGAGGTCCATCACCTGCGAGGAACATGATACCTTGAGAAGCTGCAACTATGCAGAATTCCGTTCTTTGGTGGTCAGCAGAAGAGCAACAGCTATGCCAGGGGTCTCATGCCATAACCCCAAAACAGGCCATAATGCACTGGTGCAGTGGTTCTCAAACTTTTTAACACCGGGACCCACTTTTGAGAATGTCTGGGACCCACTGGAAGCAATGTCATGGCCAGAGGGGCCGTCGTCATGATGCCACAGCCTGCTGCTTTCCTGAGAACGCGGCAATCAGTTGGGTTATTCCTCAGCCATTTTCCAAGAGCAAAGTGAATCGGAAAGGAAAAAAGTCTATTTACAACCTTGACACAAGCAGAACAATACAACCCACCCAGCGGTGTTATGCTGCCAGAACGCTGGGCGGGACATCCGGGTGATCGACAGCCCGCCTGTCGCATTCCGGAGCATTATGCCATTTGTGTAACCAATTATACCGCTTGCGTACGTTACACAAACAGCATAACGCTGCGGAACACGACGGGCGGGCTGTCGATCATCTGGATGTCCCACCCAGCGTTCCGGCAGCATAACACTGCTGAACCCACCCCTTTCCAGCATCCTAGAGTTCCAATATGGCTGCCCGAGGTGCTTTGTGAGCCACCTGAAATGGGCTCGTGACCGACAGTTTGGGAACCACTGCCCTAGAATATTCCGGATAACTTTGGGTGGGAAGCCAACCCTAAAGCAGGTGCTAATCTTGCTGCAGGACAAGACCTTCCAACACACAACTGGCAGCCCATCTAACGCCAATGGTTTGATTCTACGGAACCCCCACTGAGATTTGGCGGCTTGTTGGCTGCCATCTTGAAGGTGGAACACACTCCTTGCTTACCTGCGATGTTGCCCAGGGCCCACACGGCCTGCTCACAGATATGCAAGTGTGGGGAAGACAAGAGGCCTATCAAGGGCTGGATAGCATTGGCCACCACCACAGCCCTCGTCTGATCAGATGTTCCGGAGGCAATGTTGGTGAGTGCCCAGGCAGCCTCCAATTGCAAAGCTGGGGTATCATGTTGGTACAAGAGCGCCACCAAATGCGGAATGATCCCAGCTTCAATGACTTGATCAATTGGCGGCGTCTTATGCCTTGACAGCAGTTTCCTGTTAACCAGGGAACACAAGCAGAGATTGACAGGGCGCCCAATCACAGTGCCAGTAGAACAAACCAATGTTAGATAAAAAGCCAGGGTTTCCCCCCCCCTGCCATGCTCTCAATAGCCAAGATGGTGTGCCAAATGCCCTCTTAGCTGATAGCTAGGAAGTGGGAGAAAATGGTGATTGCGAAACACACAACATGCTTTCTGCACTTCTCATTTTTGTAACAAAACCAGAAACCTGCCAAAAAACCCACCAGACTGTTTCGTATGGTTTTTATTTAATGGGGGCAACAACTGCGGCTGCATCTGCTGAGACTATGCCAGCGATGGGATCTACAAATGAACAAGGGGAACGCTGGGCGGGACTTCCGCGTGATTGGCTGCCCGTCCGTAGCGTTCTGCAGCTGACCTGGCCTCGGGGGGGGGCTGCCCCCAGTTAGCGCACCCTCCCCGCTGCTCGCCCAGGCATCCAGCGCGACCCTCACCTGTCCCCCACGGTGAGCAGGAGCCCCCCCCCCCCGAGGCCAGGGCAGCCGCAGAACGCTACGGACGGGCTGCCACTCAAGCGGAAGTCCTGCCTACGTCCTGCCCAGCATTCCCCTTGTTCATTTGTAGATCCCATCGCTGGACTATACCACTTATAATCACTTACCTAGTACATTTTTAAAGCAACTATGATTTGAAGTAGAGGTGGGCCCCTGTATCTGCAGATTCTATATCCATAGTTTCAATTATCCCTAGATGGGGCGGGGGGGGGGAGGCTTACCTTTTCATTCTTACTTTGGGTTGCTAAAAAAAAAATCTTCTTGCTCAGGAGTAGGGGCAACCTCCTGGTTTTGGAAATGGGTTATCCTTGACATGCCAGATGCAAGGATACAGGCCTCTTGTTGCCTTGTGTGCTCCCTGAGGCATCTGGTGGGCCACTGTGAGATACAGGAAGCTGGACTAGATGGGCCTTTGGCCTGATCCAGTGGGGCTCTTCTGATGTTCTTAAGGTCCAGATTGGGTTGCACATTATTATAGCTCCTTCCCCACAGACTGGATGTTTTATTTACCTCATATTTACCTCAGAGTTTTACCTCAGAATGCAAGGGAGTAGCAACAGAATGCAGGCCTCTTGGTGCCTTGTGTGCTCCCTGAGGCATCTGGTGGGCCACTGTGAGATCCAGGAAACTGGACTAGGTGGGCCTTTGGCCTAATCCAGCAAGGCTCTTATGTTCCAAGAGCTCACAGCATACAACAAACAAGCATTGTGTTTAGTTCCTAGCCCCTCCAAGAACACTGGGACGAGACCACCTGAAAGGGAATTTTAGCACACCTGGCTGCCTGAGCTGCATTCAGGTGAAGCTGGGGGTCATCCGATTTCAGCGCAACAATAATTTCCTCCAGAGAAAGTTGAGCTGCCTGCATCAAGGAGAAAAAAAAAGGGAGGATTTCCAGTCTTCCATAAGAGAAGCAGTAGCTTTACAAAGACCTTCAAGAACTATCCCCTTACCTAGATGGCACACGGTGTGGGGCATTAAACCACACGCAAGGGGCACACCATTGACTTGAACCAGAAACAAGTGGCATGTCAACATGATTCTTGGAACTACAGAGTCCTCATTATCCGTCAGGGTTATGTTCCTGAAAACCCATGGCTAGCACATCTGCAGATAATGACCCATTGATCCTATGAGATCAATGGGGTTAGGGTGCAAGGGGTTATCTGCCATCAGAAGAATAGCAGAGACCCTCAAGAAGCCAGCAGAGTGCAGCAGGAAGTGCCCAAAGATCTCTGAATGCTGCAGAGCCCTTCCAGAGGCTGCAGGAACCTTCAGAAGGTCACCAGTGACCAGCACGGACCCCTTAAACACAGCTAATGGATGCTTTTTCGAATTATGGTGTTGAAGACTCCTGCGAGTCCCCTGGACTGCAAGGAGATCCAATCGGTCAATCCTCCAGGAAGTCAAACCTGATTGCTCCCTGGAAGGACAAATCCTGAAGCTGAAGCTCAAGTACTTTGGCCACCTCATGAGAAGAGAGGACTCTTTAGAAAAGACCCTCATGCTGGGAAAGATGGAAGGCCAAAGGAGAAGGGGGCGGCAGAGGATGAGATGGTTGGGCAGTGTCACCGAAGCGATGAGCATGAAATTGGGCGAACTCCGGAAGCTAGTGGAGGACAGGGAGGCCTGGCGTGCTGTGGTCCAGGGGGTCGCGAAGAGTCGGACACGACTTAGCGACTGAACAACAATGGATGCTTCTGCCAACCATTTTTAAGGCACCAGTGCTGGTCACAGACGCCATTCTGAAGGTCCTTGCAGCCTTTGGAAGGTCTCTGCATGGTAGATAACAAGGAAAGCAGCAATTCTGCACCTTGCAGATCAGCAAATTCACGTATAAAGGGGACCGACTATACGCTCCAACCATTTTAATCCGTTTTTTTAATCCCAATCTTTAGATGTCTTTGTTTTTATCTGTTTCTTGTAAGCCGCTGTGAGTCCCCTTCATTGTGGGGACAGGCAGGGTATAAATCTTTTAAATAAATAAAATCATGCGACCCCTTCTCCCCCTCCCCCAAATATGGGCAGCCTGGCTGCTGTTCTGCACCAATTAACATAGCCCCTGTTGCTGTGTGCCCTCCCCCACTCTGTGTGGGGCATTCTACCATGTGCATACCACATTCTTTCCCGCCTTCTCTGGAGACAGACTCCCTTCCATGGCGAAGCAAATGTTCCTCCTCTTCAAGATCTGCTCATCTCTCTTGGCCTTCCGAAGTTCAATGCCAACCTCCATCCTTTGCCGCCTCATTGCCTGTGTGTATGGGGAAATGACAGTCCGGTGACGCATCGTTCCCCCCCCCCCAAAATAGGCTTCTTGCATTGCTACAAAAAGCCAAAGTGCTGTCCTGATTTGGGAGCTGGACTTCAACCTAGAAGATACAGGTTCAAATGCCACTCAGCTATGCAGTTTCCTGCATGACCTTGGGCCAATCGCCGTCTCTTGGCCTGACCCACCTCGCAGGGTTGTTGCGAGAACAAAAGCTGGGGAGGAATTACTCGCACCGCCCTGAGCTCATATTGCATTGCAAGAGCATGATTTTAGCATTCTCCTGTCGCATGGGAGCACATCTCACTAGCACTTTGTACATATAAAAACAAAATTATAATAAAGTGTACTGTCTGATAATAGGGACATTTTAAAAAAATATTAGAGCAGCCCAAAAGTGAATGTTTTTAGCACCTTTTCCACATCATTTCTTGCATCAGGCTTCCAAAGGTAACTACCCTTGAATATGGAGGTTCTGGGTAGAAAATTTATTTATAAGGTTACAAGCTGTTTGTGACCCAGCGTTGCCTGGGGGACAATGTATCCCAAGGTTCTAGTAGGAGAAGGAATGAATTAGGGGGGCCCTCCCCGCCCAGTATTGATGACCCTGAGCCTGAACTGCACACTATCACTGTGAAAGTAAGTAGGAAGCAGGTAGACAATCAACCCAGAGAGCGAAATGAAACTGTCACACTTACTGAACCATGTCTGCAGGTAATCTGGTGGGATAGCAGTGAAGAATGAGAAACGGGAGCAGCTGGCCAGTGAGCTCTGTGTAGATATGTCCATCTCAGATCCAACTGGGTGCTGGAACTGTGTGGGACCTGCTCTTTCTCCTGGGCAACTCAGGGACTGGGAAGACATTTCACTTTCGGTTTTGAGCACTGCCTGTGTATCAGCTCAGCTACTGCAAGCCTACCAGATAACCTGCAGAATCGTGTGTAACCACAGGGTGGCAGCAGATCTCTAGTCTAATGCAATCCCCTTGGTCTGGACATTCTAGCCCCCCTCCCCAAAAAACCGGGGGCTGTAGGGGGGGTCTCACCCCTGCAGTGTTCTTTGCCAGGCCGCAAGGTGTATTCCTGGCAAGTTTTGTGCGGATCGGGCCAGGCGCTGCGGAGCCTATGCATAACATACATACACACCCACGTCCGTTTTTATATATATAGATTACGTTGCTTTCCCTCTGCCAGGGCAAATGCAATGTTTTTGCTACACAGGCAGCGTTCACCGCAATTCCATGGCTTACAAAGCAGATTTCCTCAAGACTCCCCCCCCCCGTGGTTACGAGCCCCACACATACCGCAAGATCTTTGCCTTTGTTTTTGAACTGCCTCATCCTGTCATCGTATTCATTTGTGGTGGGCATTGTCACAGCTGTCTAGACAGGAGTACAGAAACTTGCTGGCAGGGAACACACACCTAAGTGATCAGACAACAGTTTTCACTCCAGAGTTTGGCTTTTATCCACTTAGCTAGTCAAGATAAACAATTCACTCTTGTTACTCACACACACACACACACACACACGTCCTGAAAAATCAGCATCTCTCCCATGAAGACAGTCTTACCAGAAATAAACACCTAGAATGAAAAATGTTTCAGCTACTGTACTTAAGAATATCAGAAAAGCCCTGCTGGATCAGGCCAAAGGCCCATCAAGCCCAGCTTTCTGTACTCACAGTGGCCCACCACTTTGCTCACACAACAGCCATGTGCACTGTGTGTGTGTGACATGCAAGGAAAAACTGCCCTACCAGAGTTCTTCGAAAACTGCCAACACTTCTGCGATCACACAAACACTTACAACCCACAAGCTGAGAGCAGCTGGAGGCTGTTGTAAGTGTCTGCAGAATCACAGCCACTGCAGCAGCACTTTCCAAAAACTATGGTACAGCATTCTGCCTCACCTACCACACCCACAACACCACACCCATAACCGTATCCCTATTACCACTTCCCTGCTTCCAGCGTTCAGAGACAGCCTGCTCCTAAAACCAGGTGGCTGTGAATACCCACCATAGCTTGTCACCTGCAATGGCATTTTCCTCCAGCCACCTGCACAACCCCTTTTAAGAGGCATCTAGGACAGGTGCAATCCCTACATCCTGCAGCAAGGAGTGCCACAGATTAATTGGCAACTACTGTCGGGATAACCCCAATACAAAGCATTACTCCTCCTAGCTTATCCCTGCTGGAAGTAGAGGTGAACTGGGGCAGCCAAATGACTTTTCAAACACAGTATACTTACTTGGGGGGGGGGAAGGTTGCAAAATGAAGCCCCAACTACGGGGCGAGTAACCCATTACTGTACACAGCTATCCCTTTAGGATACACAAAACTAAAGTCGCTAGTAGAAGGAGTAATTTTTATTTGAGGCACCTGAAGCCTATAATTCTATACACCCTTTCCTGGAATAAACACAGGAATTAACACAGTAGAAGCACAGATTCAAAACAACCAAAACTCTCCCCCATTCTAGCTTACCTCACTGCAATCCTAATTAATTAAACGTCGTTCTTAAAAATTGAGGAAAAGAATACTTAAATATCCAACAAGCCACATCACCATCTACTTACGAGCGGGGGTGGGTGGGAAAGAGGTGCTTTTCTTTTTTCTTTTTACCCCCTTTGCAAACTGACTTCAGCCGACTCTGCACAAATCACACTTAAATCTCCCGGGAAATTGGTCCATTTCATAGCCCCGCCCCGCGCCCCGCCCCTCCTCTCATAGGCTCACTCGCAAGGTAGCCCCGCCCATTTCTTGTCTCAACGTTCTGTTGACGTCGGCTACAGCCCGAAAGGCCCTTCAGAAGGCAGCGCACGATCACTGCGGCTGCGCAGGAGGGGTGTGGCCCACGTGCTTGTAGGGCGCGCGTTGTAGCACGCTGCGCAGGGGTGCTGCGAGGCTCGGATTGAAATGCCAAGTGGCGAGATTTATGCGCGTGGGCGGAGCGGCTGTAGGGCGTCGTTTTCAGCAAGATGGTTGTTCAGAGCGAGCTGAAGGGCTCCTACACAGAAGTAAGCCCTACTGGCTTTAATGGGGTCTGCCAGTAGGTAAGTAGCAGTAGGGTTAGCAGAGACTTGCATTAATCTGATTTTCCCCCCCATGATTGGACCGTGGACCACTCTCCCAGTCAGAGACGCCAGCACTCGGGCATGTGCTGTCCTCCTTGTCTCAGAGAGTGGTCCAAACGGGCTTTACAGTAGCCCTTGTGCCAGCCAAACTTTGCTGGACTAACTCCAGTTTAGGATTGCACCCCTGGCTTCGGAGGGGGTGCCCGCTTGCCTGGGGGGGGGGGCGCCGGGTGCCTGGGCAAGCAGCGGAGGGGCGCGCCAACTGGAGGGAGCCCGTATGGCGGGTGGGCAGGCGGCAACACGTCACGGACAGCCTGTCAATCAAGCGGTAAGTCCCGCCTAGCGTTCCGGCAGCTCGTTGCCGGATGACACTACTGATTGCACCCACTGCTCTAGGAGTTTTACCTGTAACAGGCAGAGGGTAGGACTACATGACCTTGTAGGTCCCTTCCAACTCTATGATTCTATTTCCCTCTGACTTTTTGAACTCCCTTATTTTCAACCCCAGACGGGTGCTGTCAACCAGTGCTTTGCACTAGATACCCCGGTGGCCTGACCTGGGACACATATCTCCACCACCACTGCCCCACCATTGATCTCTAATGGAGCACCAAAGCTGCTTCTGTAAATAGAACCCTGTTGGAACGCCGTGGCCTTCTTTGGACCAACAGCCCGTCTCCGGCGTGGGCGGGACCCCCGTGGGAATACCCCCAGCCCTCCCAGAGCCAGACAGCACTCAACAGCTGGGAACGGAGGTGATGCATCTAACTGATGCTGCAGCATTTCTATTTATAGATATTGATGAATCAAATAGCGCCATACCCACACACAGCCTGCCTTGCCTACTGCTTAGTTTAACCGTCTCTTTCCTCTCTCATTCTTTCTGCAGTGTCAGGGCAGACCTTCTTCACCTGTCACTTTGGGCCTGCCAATTAGCCACAGCCTCTGCCCCGCATGCCGAGTCACGGAAGAAGGTTTCCTGTGAGAGGCCGGAGCTGCCCCTGCAGCATACGGCTGTAGCGTGGCGATTGAGCCACTGCAGACTTCTTGGGGCTGCTTTATCTATTCAGCCAACTAGAACGGTGAAGTTCCTGGGTTGTGCCGCTTGGTGCTGTCGAGCGTGCGCCGGTGTGCTTGTTTGATGCGCCTGTGTGAAAAGCAAAAGCAAAGCCCTTCGTGTGGGTGGAAGAGGCTCGGCTGAAAGAATGCCCTGCATGCAGAAATCAAGCATGTCCGGGAGAAGACTTTCTGACATGCTTCTTTTCTGCATGCAGGGCATCTGCAGAACAGTTCAAACATGCCGTTTTGCTCCCCCTTTCCTCCCGCAGCTGGGGCGTGTGCCAGATGCCCCCTCTCACTAGCCATTTCCTCTGTTTGTATTTCTTGCCCTTCTGCTGCCTGGGTTCAAAAATGGATTCAGGTGAATGGCACAGAGGAGGAAATGTGGAAAGGAAGAGAGCGGTTGGCTGTCAGTCAGTCAGTCAACAGGTACTTATATACCGCTTTTCAACACGAAGTTCACAAAGCGGTTTACAGGCAAATAGTAATAATAAAGTTAAATGGTTCCCTGTCCCAAAAGGACTCACAATCTAAAAAAAAAAAAAAGGCAGCCCGCCAGCAACAGCCACCAAAAAGACTGCGCAGGGGTGATGAGGGACAATTACTCTCCCCCTGCTAAATATAAGAGGAACACCACTGGAAAAAGTGCCTCTTGCCCAGTTAGCAGCCTCTTGCCCAGTTACACAGACGTGCGCCATCCTCCCTGACTCCGAGAGTGGTCCAAACGTGCTTTACGGTGTCTCTTATGCAGGCCAAACTTTGCTGGCCTAACTGTGCCGGCCCACCTCCAGGTTAGGGTTGGGCCCTAAAATTCTACCGACATTGGCAAGAAATTTCCAATGGGGCCTCGCAGCTCCTAAGGCCAGCCGCAAGCCCAGTTGTCCGAATCCTTCTTGTCTCTTTCCATTAATTGGCTTGATTCCTTCTTATCACCAGGCGTAACTGAAGTCTTGGCTAAAATGAGGAGCGTTTGCATGGTTGGTTCTATTTTGGCTTCTTCTGCTCCCCTGAGCCATGCTGCTGAATTTCCAAGATGCCCTATAAGGTCAAGTGAAGGAAGAAGAAATCCCCAAGAAACTGGGTGTGACTTGATCTCCCCTCAGGGATCCACTCGAGAGCCAATCAGATGTCCTCAGACTGCTGCTGGAGCTTGTAAGGAACAGGTGATGTCTCAGACACTTTCCTTGGGTATAAAAGGCTCCAGCCAGTCCCTTGTAAACAAGAGGTGTCTTGCTCAGTCTTGCTGTCTGGTAAGTATTGTCTTGTCCTGGGAGGGAAAATTCAGAACAAGCCTCCATGATGGCGTTTTTCGGGGGCAAGGGATAAGAGGAAAATCCACTAAAACAGGGTGTCGGGAAAGTTAGAACAGATAAAAGAAAAAAAATTCTATGCTCCATGTGTAATTAACCTGTGGAACTCCTTGCCACATGATGTGGTGGCGTCGGCGTCCGGCCTAGATGCCTATAAGCGGGGAATGGACAAATTGATGGAGGAAAAGTCCATCACAGGTTACAAGCCATGATGGGTATGTGCAACTTCCTGGTTTTAGTAGTTGGCTACTTCAGAATGCCAGGTGCAAGGGAGTGGCAAAGGGAAAGCAGGTCTTTTGTGTGCTCTGTGAGGCATCTGGTGGGCCACTGTGAAACACAGGAAGCTGGACTAGATGGGCCTTTGGCCTGATCCAGCAGGGCTGTTCCTGAGACTGAGTTGCAGGTTATTATAGCTCCCTCTCTATGGAAAGAATAGCAAATTCTGTTTTATTTACTTCATATTTACCTCAGAATTTTACCTCAGAAATTTACCTCAGATTGCCAGATACAAGGGAGTGGCAACAGGATGCAGGCATCTTGTTGGCTTGTGTGCTCCCTGAGGCATCTGGTGGGCTACTGAGATACAGGATGCTGGACTAGATGGGCCTTTGGCCTGATCCAGCAAGGCTTATTCTGTAATCGAATAGATGCCCATATGAAAGAGTTTAATGTGTCTTAATTTTGTGCCCAATCTTCCTTTCCTCTTCTTCCGCCTGCCGAAGCCTTGTGAGTCGCAGCCTTCTGAGCCTCTCCTCGTCTTCCTCGGTCCTGCCTTGCGCCTAAACCCGAAGCCAGGATGCCCGGTGCGTACAAAGGAGAATGTGGGGATGATGTGGACCCCATGATTTTCCTGGCTCCCAGCGATAAGGAGAAGATCGAGGCCATGAGCAAGCCTTATGACATCAAGAGGTCGTGTTGGGTCAAGGACGATAAGGAGGGCTTCGTGGCTGGGGAGATCCAGTCTGAAGCGGATAACCAAGTCACTGTGAAGACCGTGACCAACCAGGTGACTTTCTGGGCTTAGATGGATTTGATTTGTTCATGGTCTTGATGCCTTTAAGAGGGGATTGGACGGATTTCTGGAGGAAAGGTCCATCATGGGCTATAGGCCATGATGGATTGTGCAACCTCCTTACAAAGGTGGTGGGCTACTTCAGAGTACCGGGTGCAAGGGAGTGGCCACAGGATGCAAGCATCTTGTTGTCTCATGTGCTTCCTGAGGCACCTGGTGGGCCGCTGTGAGATACAGGAAGCTGGACTAGATGGGCCTTTGGCCTGATCCAGCGGGGCTCTTCTTATGTTCTTATGTTCATGGTGGGAGGCAGCGGTGGGGGTCATCCGCCATGGGGCCAAGGGCAGTGGGTTTGCATCGATGGGACTGATGGACTGACAGGCAAGGATTCCCCCCCACCTGCAGACCGTCACCGTCAAGAAGGACGACGTCCAGCAGATGAACCCACCCAAGTTCTACCAAGCCACTGATATGGCCGACATGACGTTCCTGAACGAAGCCAGCGTCTTGGACAATCTGAGGCAGCGCTACATCCTGATGCGAATCTATGTGAGTGAGACCACCCCAGATTTGGGGCAAGAAGGTGGTGGATCTGGGGGTCACTCGGTTTCTGTAGAGCAGTGGCTCCCACTTACTTTGCCGTTTCCCAGTTGGGCCTTTCTAGGGAGGGAGTCCCTAATCTGGGCAGGGCAGCAAAGTCTTCTTCCTGGGTCCCAATCTGTACTTGGTATTGGTGGGGCACCAAGGAGTGCAACCAGCGGTGTTATGCTGCCGGAACGCTGGGCGGGACATCCGGGTGATCAACAGCCCGCCCGTAGCATTCTGGCGCGTTACGCCGTTTGCGTAACCAATTACGCCGCTTGCGTACGTTACGCAAACAGCAGAACGCTGCGGAACGCGACGGGTGGGCTGTCGATCACCCGGATGTCCCGCCCAGCGTTCCGGCAGCATAACACCGCTGAGTGCAACTCTGACTCGTCCCGGGAAGCTTATTCTGTAGCTTTTTGGTGCTCCTTCCAGACCTACTCGGGCTTGTTCTGTGTAACGGTCAACCCTTACAAATGGCTGCCCATCTACGGCTCCCGCGTGGCCCAGATGTACAAGGGCAAGAAGAGGACAGAGATGCCCCCTCACCTCTTCTCCATCTCTGACAATGCCTACCACGACATGTTGATGGGTGAGTGTTGGGGGGGGCGCCTTCTGGCTCTCCGCCATGTCCCAGTTTGAGGTGCGCAGACAAGTGGGTCAGGATGGTGACGTCGTGTCGCCAGCCACATTTTCTTCCTCCCGAGACGTGCCCTGGAAAATCATTGTAGAAAATGGCTGCAGGCAGACTGTGCTCTGAGCAGTGGCATTCCTGGGGGTGGTGGGGGTGGTGGCAGTGCCCGGGTGCACACCTCCAGTGGTGCTATTCCCCCACCTGAATGTGCCTCCCCCCACACCCGCTGCCTCCCCTTGGAGGTGTTCTGCGGGCCGGAGAGCAATGGGGGAGGGAACATCAACCAACATCGGGAGGGAACAATGTTGCCACCCTTCCTGTCTGGTGCCCCAGATGCCATGTGTTCTAGCTACGCCACTGGATAGAACCACCCTCTAAAATGCACTAGGCCCTTGCGGGTGCATTCAACTGCATGCCTGCGTGTGAACAGAGGGGGTGCCCCTGAATAGTCTCTGATGTTGCAGGGGGAGCCGAGATGCATACACTCTGTTTATTAGCAGAGACCTTTATTTAAGCATATCCAGTCTAAGGTGGAAATAAATCTTCAGATCTGGCTATGCTGGCGCAGGCTGTCCTCAGTTCCCCTGCCACTTTCCAGCACCCCTAGTTTCACGCTTGTAAGCAAAGGAGGAAGTATGCAGTGGGGAAGGGGACATAGAGGGGGTCCATTGGAGTCACCCCAGAGCAGTGACTAGACGCTGTTGGAAAATCAAGCTCATTTATTAACACTCTGTCCTTTTCTACCCCATACAGAACGTGAGAACCAGTCTATGCTGATCACGTAAGTTCCTCTTTTTTAATTCAGCGCCATCCACGTGCATGGCACTTTATAATAATAATAATAATAATAATAATAATAATAATAATAATAAGCTGCAATCCCAAGCTAAGTACAACAATTGCATATACTGTCCCTGTCTACTACAATATTTATTAAAAATATTAATAGTTATGTTAAGTGGGCAGAAGATTTAGCCGAGAGGGTTAATGCCTCCGTTTGCCTGAAGATAACAGCAGAAGATCTGAAGGTCGTGAGCTCGGGACTGCCGGAAGTCTCTGTGAGTGGCAGACCTTGCAAACTGCGGCTGATTAAAAGCTGAGTTCCAGCTGCCTCGTGGGAGGAGGAGTGTGCTGAAGTCAGCTGCGTCTCTGGTGAGAGCAGGGAAGCCTCATCAGCCAGCAGACGACAGACGGGTGGCTAAAGAAAGAAGGCTAAATCCAGAAAGAAAGATCTGTATGAGTGTGGTTCTTGAAAGATAGAACATTTCTGTAAATTGTAAAAACCTTCAGGTTTGTGAAAAAGTCTGCCTATATAAACCGCCTTGAGTTGTAATCATTAGAGAAATCTAGTGATCTTAAGAAAGGCGGTATATAAATACATGTATTATTATTATTATTATTAATTATGATAATGATAATTGAATTATAACGATAATTGAATTGCCTGCGGAAGCAATCGTAAGCCAAGCCTGGACAGGTCCTCAAGGTCATATTCCATTCTTTTGCCGGCTGGCCTCAACTCCCCCTCAGCTCTCACTTGCGGGGACTAATCAGCCCATCAGCGCCTCCGTCCTGCCACAGCGGGTATAGCAGCTTGTCCCAGCCTGATGTTCCGTCTCCCATCCAGAAACAAGACCACGGTTTCTCCTGCTTAGCCAGCAGTACCAGCAGCTCAACCATCAGTCCACACCTTGTAGGGACACACGGGGCACAGTGGGGAGTGGAGGCAGGAGCAGACAGGGATAGTATATGCAATTGTACTTAGCTTGGGATTGCAGTTTAGGATGCAGTTGATGGCCTCGAGGTTCTGTTCCACTTGACAGTCCTGATCCGCTTCTCTGTTTCCTCTTTCTCCTGCAGTGGAGAATCCGGAGCTGGCAAGACTGAGAACACAAAGAAGGTCATCCAGTACTTTGCCAACATCGGCGGCACCGGCAAAACCGCAGCCGATGGGAAGGTGAGGGCTTGTGGCCAGATAAACCAGCAGCCAGAACGCAGTCCTGTGCTGCAGTGGTCCAGAAGGCAGTGGTCACGATATGCTGTGGAGCAAAGTCCCCTGATGACGTGTGCCTTGGTGTAGCTAAATCATCTGTTACCTGGGGTCAAAGCAGGGGCTATAGCTAATGGAAGTGTTGCCCGGGGCAGAGGGCAAAATGTTGCCCAGAAGTGACGTCGCAGCAGGAAGTGATGTCGCAGCAGGAAGTGACCTCACTGTTGTACTTTCGTCTTCTCTGGTTTTTTGGCCATAACTTTTGATAGACTGAAGATATTACACTCTAATTTGTTTCATTGCATTCTGCATTAAATGCCGCATCGAACGGTCTGTAACATGAAGGTATTATTCACACAGACCAAGATTTTCACCATTTTGGCCCCTAGTGTCAAGCTCAGCTTGTTGCCCCCCTAAAGCTTGTTGCCCGGTGCAATTGCACCCCCCTGCACTTCTTTAGCTACACCCCGGATCAAACAAGGTTTTGTAGCCCTCGTCCCCAGACGAAATCAAATTTAATTAAGTACATAAATCGGTGGTTCTCAAACCTTTTAGACCGGGACCCACTTTTTAGAATGGCACTTATGTTGGGACCCACGTTGGGTGCATTTGCCCTCCCCTTAGCTATGCCATCGACTGTGTGTGTGTGTGTGAGTGTATGTGTTTTTTCTCTTGTGCAGGGGTCTCTGGAAGATCAAATCATTCAGGCGAACCCTGTCCTAGAAGCCTTTGGAAACGCCAAGACAACCAGGAACAACAATTCCTCTCGTTTTGTAAGTCCCTGATTCTGAAAGAGTTTTCCTACCAAGTTTTTGGTTTTATTTCTCTGCCCTCTCTCTCTCGTGTAGCCTTGTGCTTGCCTGCATCTTTTTGTCCTCTTGTCCCTTCTTGTGTGATCCTTTATTGGCATATAACAAACAGAATCTAAAAACCCATTAAGAGCGCAATCCTAACCTGGTGTGAGGCCGGCGCAGTTAGGTAGCAAAGTTAGGTGCATCATCATCCCTGACTCTGAGAGTGGTCCAAAGGCCCTTTACAGTGGCCCTTGTGCCGGCCAAACTGTGCTGGCCTAACTCCAGGTTAGGATTGTGCCCTAAATTTATTTATTCATTTGAAGAATTTATACCCCGCCTTTCCCATGCCGAAGCAAATGCCCAAGGCGGCTTACATGAGCAGGCTAGTCTAAACCGCCATTTTTTCAGGCAGGGCACAATTCAGCTTCTCGATTGCACAGCTTAGTCAGTTGATACAGGAAGGTTGCCACCTTTTCAGTCCGTTAAGAGGTAACATATTTTTGCCACATCCGAAAGTCCCCTGTCTGAAAGGTCTCAGAATGGGATCCGGGTATCTTTGACAGATCTCAGCATAAAAGAGCTAGTAGAGGAGAGAGTGGGTGATAGTCTCAAAATCCCCCTGTCTGCAAGGGCAGCATCTATCTGCATGGGGTATCTTACAAAATTTCCCGTATAGGAACAGCAGGTGGCTTGTGTGATATTGCAGTCTCACTCAACAACCTTGCACCTCTTTCTTCTCGCTCAGGGTAAATTTATCCGGATTCATTTTGGAAGCACAGGAAAGCTGGCTGGGGCTGACATTGAGAGCTGTAAGTATCAATCAATCAATCAATCAATCAATCAACAGGTACTTATATACCGCTTTTCAACACGAAGTTCACAAAGCGGTTTACAGGCAAATAGTAACAATAAAGTTAAATGGCTCCTTGTCCCAAAAGGGCTCACAATCTAAAAAAAGGCAGACCACCAGCAACAGCCACTAGAAAGACTGCGCAGGGGTGAAGAGGGACAGTTACTCTCCCCCTGCTAAATATAAGAGGAACACCACTGGAAAAAGTGCCTCTTGTCCAGTTAGCAGGGGTAAGTATCTGCTTTGGGCTTCTCTCCCCAAAAACAGAATCCTGAACTTATCCGTGACTATAGCAGGAGAAAAAGGCCATGTGATGGTTCTGTGGGTTCTTGATACAGTTGGGCAAGGTTGTGCACGTGTCGTGATTCTGCAGGAGCACAGAAAAAGTGCTCCTGCAGGACCATAATAACACTGTGGGCCATTGCTGCACATGTAATCACTCGCATTGGCTGCAATGGCGCAGCGGATTAAACCGCTGCTGCTGGGTTTTCCAACCGGAAGGTTGGCAGTTCAAGACTGCACGACAGAGAGAGCTCCCGTGGCTTGTCCCAGCTCCTGCCAAGCACCTAAATGCAAGTAGATAAACAGGGACCACTTCGGTGGGAAGGGAACGGCATTCCGTGCTGTACAGCGTATAGTCATGCCAGCCACATGACCATGGAAGCTTGTCCTCGGATAAAATGCCGGCTCTACAGGCTTAGAAACGGAGATGAGCACCGCCCCCTACAGTCGGTCACGACTAGACCATTCAGTCGTGGGGAAACCTTTACCTTTTTACTCTTGCAAAGTACGCACAAACTTCAGCTGGTGGAGAATGTGGAAGCAAGGGTCCTTGTTCAGGAATTTGCTGGCTGTTGTGGGGGTCTGGGTGTGCACTCAATGGACTTTTGGTCTAATTTAATAGGACTCTCGTGGAATGCCAGAGTTGGCGGGAACCTTGGAGGTCATCAAGTCCACCCTTGTGATCTGTGCAGGAATGTAATTATGTCTGTTGTGGGGTCCATGGAACGAGGCACCAAACAGGAGAGGAGCTGCCCTTCGAAAGCATGTCGTCACCTTGGATCACCTCCACTTTTTCAACCCGAGCTGGGCTTTTCTTTGTGTTCCAGATCTCCTAGAGAAATCCCGTGTCATTTCTCAGCAAGCGGCTGAAAGAGGCTATCACATCTTTTACCAGCTCCTCTCCAACAGGATCCCCAATCTTGTCGGTAAGGCCGTGGTTCTCAAACCTTTTAGAACTGGGACCCGCTTGTTAGAATGACAGTCTGTCCGGGACCCGCCAGAAGTGCCGTCATTGTGCCGCCAGAGCCTGCTGCTTTCCTGAGAAGGCAGCAGTCAGTTGGGTTATTTCCCAGCCATTTTCCAACAGCAACGTGAATGAGAAAGGAAAAAGCCACTTTACAACCTTGACACAAGGAAAACAACCACACAGCCTTTCCAGCATCCTGTCTTCCCGTACTTTCAATATGGCTGCCCTAGGTGCTTTGCGAGCCACCTGAAATTGGCTCGTGACCAGTGGTGTCATCTAAATGATTTAAGAACAGGTACTCACTTTTGATTGGCACGTGTCGGGACCCGCCCACCGGAAGTGACGTCATAAGCCAGAAGTGATGTCGTGGCAGGAAGTGACATGAAAAAAGCCCTTTTTGAGGCCTCAGATGATTTTAAACTGACCCAACAGTTGCAACAGTATTCCACAGCACCCCCAGAACATGTTAAGGAGGCCTGGCATCATGTTAAAACCCCAGAGCAACTCATTTTTCAGTGGCAAGGAAAGGAAAGGCTCTGCTCGCTGCCTGCCTGCCTGCCTGGCTCTGAGAACATGCAGGCAACTCAAACATGCAGGAAATTCAAACGTTGCAGAGGGCGGAGTCGACGAGTGGGCGGGCGAATGGGCGGGGCCAGCTGTAATCCTAGAAACCGGTACTCGCGTACCCCCGCGTACCCCCTGCATGACATCACTGCTCATGACCCACTGGTGGGTCCCAACCCACAGCTTGGGAACCACTACAGTAAGGCATTTCCGCTGTGCGTCTGCGTGTGCCCACTCAGTCCCAGCTCCTAGTTTTTACGGGATTCAGGAAGTGGATTGTCCACCCAATGGGCCCTTCACACCCCATGGGGCGTTTCCAGACTGACAGCTCCGAACACATCCAGTCATTGTTCTTCCATTGTTCTAGCCGTATACCGAATTGCAATTGACTGTTTGCACATCAAGGGGATGGGATCTTCCCTATACTGGTAGGCATGGGGCAGCCATCTGGATGGGGAAGGGACAATTAACTGGATGGGCAATTCGTGGTCAACGAATTGGTGTTTCAACCGGTGGCTCAGGTTGGTCTTGTGGTTGACGGCAAAGACCATTCTGACGCTTGTTTGTGCCAACAGGTTCCTTGCTTTGTGTGCCCGATCCGAAGGAGTACCACTGGACGTGCCAGGGAGTGACGATGGTTGACAACATGGATGACGGAGAAGAAATGCAGCTCACAGACGTAAGTGTGAGCGGGGTGTGTGTGTGTGTGTGTGTGTGTGTGTGTGTGCATCCTGCACGTGGGACAGAAACGGTGACAGTGGAAGGAACACAACAGTTAAAAACACGTCCGGATACAGTCAATCCTCATTATCCGCTAGGCTTAGGTTCCTGGAAATTCTTGCTGTTCGTGAATTCGCAGGCAACGAATCATTGATCTTATGGAATCAATGGGGCTAGGTGCAAGAAGTACATTATCCGCCGTCAGAAGAATCCATCAGACACGCTCAGGAAGCCAGGAGAGTGTAGCAGGAAGTGCCAACAGATCTGGGAATGCTGCAGAGACCTTCCAGAGGCTGCAGGGAGCTTCCGAATGGCATGGACCTCTTAAACATGGCCGGCGGATGCTTCCGCCGTAATTATCCATGAGAATCCCCATTTTTCTGCTTTCGAATTATGGTGTTGGACAAGACTCTTGAGAGTCCCCTGCACTGCAAGGAGATCAAATTGGGCAATCCTACAGGAAGTCAAACCTGATTGCTCCCTGGAAGGACAAATACCGAAACTGAAGCTCAAATACTTTGGCCACCTCATGAGAAGAGAGGACTCATTAGAAAAGACCCTCCTGCTGGGAAAGATTGAAGGCAAAAGGAGAAGGGGGCGGCAGAGGATGAGATGGTTAGATAGTGTTACTGAAGCATCAGACATGAAATTGGGCGAACTCCAGAAGCTAGTGGAGGACAGGGAGGCCTGGCGTGCTGTGGTCCAGGTGCTCGCAAAGAGTCGGACACCACTTAGCGATTGAACAACAACAATCCCCGTTTTTCAGATGGGAAAGACTGAGTCTGGGAGGGAGTGGTTTGCTGAAGGCAGCCTAGCAAGTTGAGCGCAGAGGTGGGATTTGAACCGAGGGTTTCCGAAGTCGTCAAACAGGCTTTCAGCCGCAACGCTCTCTGTCACGTTTTCCCCAATAGCGCTTTAGGCTGGCCACCCAGAGCGCCAGCCCTTTAATTGGTACCCTGTCCTCTTTCCGCCAGATGGCCTTTGATGTCCTCGGCTTCACAAATGAAGAAAAGACTGGCGTCTACAAGCTCACTGGGGGGATCATGCATTTCGGCAACATGAAATTCAAGCAGAAACCGAGAGAGGAGCAGGCAGAGGTGGACACCACCGAGGGTAAGCCTCTTTGACGCTAGTTGAGTCCACAACAACCAAGGGGTCACCGTATCTATTTATGTATTTTATTTGGAGCATTTATACCTCGCCTTTCCCATGCTGAAGCCAACGCCCAAGGCGGCTTACTTGGGCAGGCTCGTCTAAACCACCATTTTTCAATGGGTTTTTTTGCAACTATAAAGTATTCTGTGATTCGCCGAATCCTCAGGCCCGGATGTAGCCTTCACAGTGTGAGTGAAGTCCTCTGGCTGCATTCCATCCGTTGAGCCTCAGCAGACAATCATAAGCCAAGCCAGCACAGGTCCTCAAGGTCGAACTCTGTTCTTTTGCCAGCTGGCTTTCTTACACATTCCCCTGCCACTCTCACGTGGGGTGGCTAATTGGCTCATCAGCACTTCCGTCCTGTCACAGCAGGTGCAGCAGCTTGTCCCAGCCTGACATTCAGTCTCCCATCCAAAAACAAGATCATGGATTGTCCTGCTTAGTTTCAGACAGTACCAGCAGCTCAACCATCAGGCCACACTTCCTGCCCCACCTTATCACAGGAATAGCAAGGCTTCCTCGACTTTTTGTGTGTGTGTGTGGGCACAATCGATTAAATTTGTGGTGTAGCTATACCCAGAGTCTCCCTTCTGCCATTGCAGAACCTTTAGTGTCCCTTCTACAATGGCTTTGTAGGAGAACCAGGAGTCCAGTGGTGAGATTCAGGGGGTTCGCCCAGGTTCTATAGAACCGGTTGTTAAATGGCCGGGCCCCGCCCACTCGCTTACCTCGGCTGGTTTTTTTTTTGCTCTGGCTATGATGTCATAGAACCGGTTGTTAATTTATTTGAATCCCACCACTGCAGGAGTCATTTTCCTGTAGGAAAACAATCCAAAGATGATGTTGGTCTTAGCAGTGCCCTCCAGAATTCATTTTTCATTCATTTTTGCCTGGTTTTCTGTCCTCCTTTTTGACAGTGGCTGACAAAGTCGCTCACCTCATGGGCCTCAACTCGGGAGAGCTCCAAAAGGGCATCACCCGGCCCCGCGTGAAAGTGGGCAATGAGTTTGTGCAGAAGGGGCAAAACATGGACCAGTGCCACAACTCGGTTGGTGCCCTGGGCAAGGCCGTCTATGACAAAATGTTCAAGTGGCTCGTGATCCGGATCAACAAGACCTTGGACACCAAGATGCAGCGGCAGTTTTTCATCGGGGTGCTGGATATTGCCGGCTTTGAGATCTTTGAGGTATGGTCAAGCTGGGTCCTTTTTATTGCATATCGCTGTAAGCCATCGCGATGAAACTCATTCTTCTAGTCCAGCGGTTCTCAAACTTTTTAGACCAGGACTCACTTTTTAGAATGGCACTTGTGTCGGGACCCGCCGGAAGTGATGTCATTAACTCGGTGGTGATGTCATAGCAGGAAGTGACATCATCAAGTGGGGAGTGACATCATTGTGACATAATAAAACGGCACTCCTGGGATGCAAACTGGCATCCTTGGGCTGCAGCAATGGCACAACCAGGAAACATCCCTGTCAGAAAGCAAGATTAGGACAGGAAATGTGGAACTTCACGATTGTATGTTAAAAAGAATAATTTAAAACATTAAAAATACAAATTGTGTTTGGACTTCGGTATCTATGGGGGATCCGTTCCTGGAACAGAACGCGGATAATTAAATCCATCATTTGCCGTCCACTAGGGACTCAGGACAACCTTGTTCCGGTTGCGCCGGAGTTGTTTTCAGGCCCGTAGAAGAGGCATGTGACATCTACAGGCTCAGGAAGCTTCCTGGATGCGACCAGAACAAGGTTCCAGTTGCACTTGGAAGGTCCTATGAGTCTTCCAACCACAGGTTCGAGACCTGTGATGGGTCAAATCTGCTGATGAAGAGGACCCACCTCTAGATTGTTTTTGGTATCCATAGGTTGGGGCATCATTGCTTAAAAATTAGACCGTGGCGTATGCAGGGCACATTTCCGAGAGAGTCTCGTGCACTGCCCACTGCTCCAAGCCGTAACGTTTCTCCCTTCGCCCACAGTTCAACAGCTTTGAGCAGCTCTGCATCAACTTCACCAACGAGAAGCTGCAGCAGTTCTTCAACCACCACATGTTCGTGCTGGAGCAGGAGGAATACAAGCGAGAAGGCATCGACTGGGTCTTCATCGACTTTGGCCTGGACCTGCAGGCTTGCATTGAGCTCCTGGAAAAGGTGACTGTCCTTCACACAACCTGTAGAGAGAATGATCTCCAAAGGATTATGGTCATCCCCACTGTGGATTGAATTCTGCCCTTCATCATCTGGGTCAGGTGCTCTTCAGCATCCATCAGGTTCTCTTGACCCTGAAAGGGGAGGGTTCTGTGGATTTAATCCTGCCCTTACTTCAGGGAGCTCATGTTTCCCTGTCCTTTGAACCTCACAAGACCCCTGCGAGTTGGCTAGGCTGAGAGATCATAACTGACCAGAGGTCATCCAAGGAGTTTCATGGCTCAGGGAGAATTTCAAGTGGCAACAGGATGCAGGCATCTTGTTGTCTCATGTGCTTCCTCGGACATCTGGTGGGCCACTGTGAGATACAGGAAGCTGGCCTAGGTGGGCCTTTGGCCTGATCCAGCAAGGCTCTTCTTCTGTTCTTAAGGCCCAGATTGGGTTGTGAGTTGTTATAGCTCTCTCCCCACAGATAGGATAGCAAATTCTCTTTTATTTACCTCATATTTACCTCAGAAATTTTACCTCAAAAATTTCCCTCAGAATGCCAGATACAAGGGTGTGGCAACGGGATGCAGGCATCTTGTTGCCTTGTGTGATCCTGAGGCATCTGGTGGGCCACTGTGAGATACAGGAAGCTGGCTTGGGGGAACTTTGGCCTGATCCAGCGCAGGGCTCTTCTTCTGTTCTTAAGGCCCAGATTGGGTTGCGAGTTATTATAGCTCCCTCCCCATAGATAGGATAGCAAATTCTCTTCTATTTACCTCATCTTTACCTCAGGTTATTTCAGGATGGGCTGTGCGCGCGCCAGTAATTGCTAGCCTTTGTAGGGCCATTCACCCTTATTTATTACACAGTTCGTACAATTTGCAAGAAAAATTTGGATAAAGACACATAACACCGCCATTTGCTATTTTAATCAAGAAATCTTGGAAAAATTATCACCAAAAATCCCACCTCTAATTATATAGCTTGGCGAGAATTAACTAATAAAATTTCCCTCACCTTCATAATTGGCACTCTTGCCTCCCCTGATGTATTTTCACTACAAAACTTTCAGCATTTGTGTTTGTTTTTAAGTTCTGTGTTGTTGTTTTTAATGTGTGTCTTTCCCTCATCCTTGTTCCCCTCTTGTTTTCGTGTCTTTAGCCCATGGGCATTTTCTCCATCCTCGAAGAGCAGTGCGTGTTCCCCAAGGCTTCGGATGCGACATTCAAGGCTGCCCTTTATGATAATCATTTGGGCAAGTCCCCCAACTTCCTGAAACCCAAAGGAGGCAAAGGGAAAGGGCCGGAAGCCCACTTTGAGCTGGTGCACTATGCGGGCACGGTGCGTACCAAGTGTGAACAGAGGCTTAAACAGTGGTGTCATCTAAATGATTTAAGAACAGGTACTCACTTTTGATTGGCACGTGTCAGGACCCGCCCACCGGAAGTGATGTCATAAGCCGGAAGTGATATCGTGGCAGGAAGTGACATGAAAAAAGCCCTTTTTGAGGCCTCAGACAATTTTAAACTGACCCAACAGTTGCAACAGTATTCCACAGCACCCCCAGAACATGTTAAGGAGGCCTGGCATCATGTTAAAGTGACCCAACAGTTCCAAAACCCCAGAGCAGCTCATTTTTCAGTGGCAAGGCAAGGCTCCGCTTGCTGCCTGCCTGCCTGCCTGGCTCTGAGAACATGCAGGCAACTCAAACGTGCAGGAAATTCAAACGTTGCAGGGGGCAGAGTTGACAAGTGGGCGGGCGAATGGGCGGGGCCAGCCATAATCCTAGAAACCGGTACTCGTGTACCCCCGCGTACCCCCTGCATGACATCACTGGGCTTAAAATAACTTTAAAGGTTGTGATTAATCTGAACTTAACATTGAACGCATTTCCTTCCCCCCTACCCCCAAAAGTAAGTGGTTGTTGCTGTGGAGCAAACATACAATTTAAAAGATGCACCCAGTATTTACCTATTACACTTTTATGCCACCATTCCTCCAAGTTGCTCAGGGCGGTATACATCTGTAAGGTAGGTGCGGCAGAGAGAGAGTGATTGGCCCAAGGTCACCGAGGGTAATTCATGGCTGAGCAGGAATTCATGGGCTCTTAGAATCGGCCTCATTGGGCCTGTTTCTGTCCTGTTTCAGGTGGGCTACAATATCACCGGCTGGCTGGAGAAAAACAAGGACCCCCTGAATGAAACGGTGGTGGGCTTGTTTCAGAAGTCCAGCATGGCCCTGCTCTGCACACTCTTCAAAGAAGAAGAAGGTGCAGGTGCGTGAATCGCCGTCTGCCATGTTTGCATTGTCCCAGAGCGCTATCCTAATCTGGAGTTAGGCCAGCAAAGTTTGGCTGGCACAAGGACCACAGTCAAGGGCGTTTGGACCACTCTTAGAGTCAGGGAGGAGGGTGCATGTCTGTGTGCTGGCCTCTCTGACTCCGAGAGTGGTCCAAATGTACTTGACGGGGGCCCTTGTGCTGGCCAGACTTTGCTTTATTTACCTCA
>JAJKFI010000053.1:6161439-6253006 GCA_029204185.1 Lerista edwardsae | reverse complement strand
CTTGACGGGGGCCCTTGTGCTGGCCAGACTTTGCTTTATTTACCTCAGAATTTTACCTCAGTATTTTACTTCAGAATGCCAGATACAAGGGTGTTTGGACCACTCTCGGAGTCAGGGAGGATGGCGCATGTCTGTGTGCTGGCCACTCTGACTGCGAGAGTGGTCCAAACATACTTGACGGGGGCCCTTGTGCTGGCCAAACTTTGCTGGCCTAACTGTGCCAGCCTAAATTCAGGTTAGGATTGCACTCTCGGTAGATCCTTGAATCATCTCCATTTCCATCTTCTCCTCAGCTTCGGGAACCAAGAAGCAGAAGAGGGGCTCTTCTTTCATGACGGTCTCCAACTTCTATAGGGTAAGAAAAGCTCCCGATTCTGTGATCCTGATTCCCGGCTCACTTCTCGGGCCTGACTCTCAAACCATTCTGCAGTCCACAACCCAGACCTGACCAAAGAGAGAGAGCCCTAATGCCCATATGAATCATGCAAGCAACTTCTAGAACTTTCCAAGCATGTTCATTTCTCCTCCTCTTTCTGCTTCAGGAGCAGCTGAACAAGCTGATGGCGACCTTGCACAGCACCGCCCCTCATTTTGTGCGCTGCATCGTCCCCAACGAGTTCAAGCAGTCCGGTGCGTGGGTTTAACGTGGGCTGCGGAATGTGGGAAATCGTCCTACCACTTCTGCAGTTGCAAAACTGCATGGCCAGTGGAAATCCCCTTGCATTTCATTGTGGAAGTTCAGCCTTCTGGGCATCCAGATGTGAATGCATAAGAGAATGAACAGGGAGTGGCAACGAGATGCAGGAATCTGGTTATCTCGGGTGCTCCCTGAGGCATCTGGTGGGCCTCTGTTAGATCCAGGAAGCTGGACTAGATGGGCCTTTGGCCTGATCCAGCAGGGTTGTTCTGACCCAGACTGAGTTGCTAGCTTTTATTTATCCCCACATAAAGGGTAGCAAATTCTCTTCTATTTACCTCATAATTTCCCTCAGAAATTTACCTCAGAATACCAGATACAAGAGGGTGGCAACAGGATGCAGGTATCTTGTTGTCTTGTGAGGCATCTGGTGAACCACTGTGAGATACAGGAAGCTGGACTAGATGGGCCTTTGGCCTGATCCAGTGGGGCTCTTCATATGTTAAAAATAACATGGAGTACCTTCTGGGCATGTAGTCCTATGGCTACAAGAACCCCATCTCTCCACACCATACATTTCTGCTCAGAGGAATGCAGAACAGAGCCCCCGTCTGCCAAACCAAGTCAAGCGATGGTTCTGTGCTGGTGGGTTTTTTCATGTGCTGTGGAAATGCTGATGGATTGTTCTCTGGTTTTGCAGGGGTGGTTGATGCTCACCTGGTCTTGCACCAGCTGGCCTGTAACGGTGTGCTAGAAGGCATCCGTATTTGTAGGAAAGGCTTTCCCAACAGGCTCCAGTACCCTGAGTTCAAGCAGAGGTAAAGATATGGTTGGGTTCTCATCTCATCACCCATGTGCAAGAAATGGGTGCCCAAGACTACCAGTGGGCTGATATCCTTGAAGAAGAATTGGAGTATCCATCTGCCACTGGCATGATAACCCTAGAGATTACAATTTGCCATGTCCTGGGCTCCAAGTTTTGCATTATGCTGTGACTCAACTCCTCTTCAGAACCTGAACTTCCGATTTGCCTGGGTTGAAGATCATCTTGTGTGGTTTGAAAACTCAGTGCAGTGCAGCCCAGCCATGGAGCAATGGCAGCCTGGCGAAGTGGCTCTTGGTTGCTGTTGCGCCTCCATACTTCATGTTTCCTCTTCGTCACAGGTACCAAGTGTTGAACCCCAATGTCATCCCTCAGGGATTTGTGGACAATAAGAAGGCCTCTGAACTTCTGCTGGGGTCTCTGGACCTGGGAGAGAATGAATATAAAATTGGGCACACCAAGGTATTGTGTATTCTAGAACTAGGCCTTGGCACTATAATGGAGCAGTTGTCCTGTATTAGAAGGGTATAATTGAACCAGTGTTTCCCAAACTCACCTGGGTCAAGACACCCACGTGCACAGCCTCTTCTTCCCAGCTCCTCCAGGTGCTGCCATCTTGGTGGCGCCCAACCCTCACAAGATTTTGTGGGGTCCAAGATGGTGCCCCCCCCCAATTTGTGATCTTTGGGCAGCGCCCAAATCCCGAAATCTCACCAGATGCAAGATGGCCGTGCTGGAATTTCACGAGATTTAGAGGCTGCCATCTTGGATCTCACGGGAAACAGGTGGGCGGGGCCAACGGGGGCATTGGTCGGGATGCCTTAAGGCATCGAAACGCACACTTTTGGAACCCCTGCTTAAACTGATAAAAAGAAAAATCTATATAAAGTTATGGGATAGCTCTACATTCTGTCTCTTGACTAGCACAAGGTAGGCAGAGAAGGGGGTTGAGGAGAGACTTCCTCCTCCCTACAGAGGTCCACTTTGAGAATGACATGTATGGTTGAGCTTGGGGGGCAGGTTGGAAGATGGTGGCCACTGGACTGATGGAGACATGGGTCCCTGCTTTCCCAGGTCTTCTTCCGAGCTGGCATCCTGGCCAAGCTAGAGGACATGCGAGATGAACGTCTGGCCAAGATCATGACCATGCTTCAGTGCCGTGGTCGGGGCTTCCTCATGAGGATTGAGTTCAAGAAGATGCTGGAGAGGAGGTATGGGTTCTTGGACACATTGCCCAATGTGCAGAGGTGCTTCCTTTACGAAGGAAAGGGCCAGTTCGGATTACACCTATGCCAGCCACTTCCAAACCATTGCATAGATGCTCCCTTGCGCATCTCCTGTTCCTCTAAAAGGTAAAGGTTTCCCCACAACCGGATGCTGTAGTCGTGACCGACTGTAGGGGGCGGTGCTCATCTCCGTTTCAAAGCCCGTAGAGCTGGCGTTTTGTCCGAGGACAAGCTTCCGTGGTCATGTGGCCGGCATGACTCTACGCCGTAGCACACGGAACGCCGTTCCCACCGAACTGCTAGGTTGGCAGGAGCTGGGACAAGTGACGGGAGCTCACTCCGTCGCGCAGTCTTGAACTCCCAACCTTGCGGTCGGATTAACTTGCTGCGCCACCACGTCCCTACAGAGTTACAATTTGAACGATGCTTTCCAATGCGTTGCACCAGCGCAGCTCTGGACCGGCATTGCGTAAGACCTGATTGCTTAAGATCCAACCCCCTGTTTTTTGTTTCGTCTCAGGGTCGGCCTCATCGCCATCCAGAGGAACGTCCGCAAGTTCCTGCAGCTGCGCTACTGGGGCTGGTGGAAGCTGTACAACCTGGTGAGGAAGGAGGGGAAGGAGCCCAGAATCCCCTGTGCCCCCCCGCGGGTTCCTTCCGGGGAACGAATGAAAATACCTTCTGTGCTGTGAGGGGGGGAGCCGGATCCCCAGATTCTGGAGATCAGTTTGGCCAGGGCAAAGCACAAAGGCTTGTGGGTTCAGCAGTTAAGTAGTCCCTTTGTGCATTAATTGGCCATTCGAAAGACAGAAGACCCAGGGCAATGTTCCCTCTGCGTCCCCACCAGCTAGGCCACAATCCCATAATGGACCGGCGCACCCTCCCATTTTGCTTTCTGTGCAACAGGGCCTGGAATTGTGCTCACTGCAGTAGGCATAAAATTGGGGGGGGGGGGGTGCCCAGAAGTAATGGTGCAGCTAAGGCAGTAGTGTCATCCGGCAACGAGCTGCCGGAACGCTAGGCGGGACTTACCACTTGATTGACAGGCTGTCCGTGACGTGTCGCCGCCTGCCCACCCACTGCGCGGGCTCCCTCTGGTTGGCGCGCCCCTCTGCTGCTTGCCCAGGCACCCGGTGCGCCCCCCAGGCAAGTGGGCACCCCCTCCGAAGCCAGGGGTGCCCGCGCGGCGGGTGGGCAGGCAGCGACACGGCACGGACAGGCAGCCAATCAAGCGGTAAGTCCCACCTAGCATTCCGGCAGCTTGTTGCCGGATGACACCGCTGAGCTAAGGCATGTGGGGGCACAATTTTTTTTTAACGCCCGCCCATCGTTGTGCCTCCGCCAGGCCTCAGAAACTGGAAGCGCCTTACAGAGGCCTCCAGAAGGCTTTCTGAGGCCTGCTTAGCACCCCAGTGTTGCACCTGGGGCAATGCCCCCTTTGCCCCCTTAGCTATGCCATTGCCCAGAACATGGAGGGGAGAAGCCTGATCTAAAACGCAACCTCCGGTGCCTGGGTTATGTCAGTTCAGTGCGCCATGAAGGCATCATTTGCCGCGCATAGACTGAGCATGAATGTGGGTTCTTATGTGATAGAAACCGGCAGTTTCCAAAACGCTTGGGCAACAGGATGTTTTTCACCAAAGAGGGGTAAAGATTAAATGGGCTGAAGGCAGCAGTGAAGGGGGACTGGCCCGACTGCATTCCGAACGCGGACCATTACCTGGTTGCTGTTGACCTGGCCAGCTGACTCTCTTCCCTGCAGGTGAAGCCTCTGTTGAACGTGGCCCGACAAGAGGAAGAGATGAAGGCCAAGGAGGAAGAGCTGAGGAACGCCATGTCGAAGACGCAGGAGCTGATGGACCGGGTGAAAGAGCTGGAGGAGAAGACGGCGACTCTCAGCCAAGAGAAGAACGACCTGAACATACAACTTCAGGCAGTGAGTCGCCAAATGAGATTTGATGGAGCCAATGATGGCACAATCGCAATGGGAAACGGGCTGCAGCCCTAGTATGTGTGCACCACTCATACGCGGAGTATTGCACATGTATACAATAGTCCAGTGGTTCTCAAGCTTTTAGACCCGGACCCACTTTTTTGAGAACGGCACTCGTGTCCGGGCATCAGAAGTGATGTCAGAACTGGAAGTGATGTCATCAAGCAGGAAGTGACATCAATGTGGCGTACCGATTGTGGATACGGAATCGGAGTATACCTGGGTTCCGTTTCAAATCCTATTAAATCCTATCAAAGTTGCTAGAAAATCGCCCCCCAAAAAGCACCAGAACCCAACGTTCTTAACTGTTCGTGATCAAACCATGTGCTTTTCAAGACTGTAGAGCTGTTTGAAGGACTGAAAGACCCCTTTTTGGAAGCGCTAAAGGCTTGGAAAGCGCACGGTTTATCTGCGAAAAGGTTAAAAACGTCGGATTTTCTCCTGGTATCTGTAGTGAGTCAAAATCGGCGGATGCTGGACCCGCGGATACTGCAGGTCTGCTGGAGTTGGGTTTGGAGCAAGAAGGCACCTGTGGCTTCCGAATAGGCCGGTGGCTGCATCACTCTCGACCAGTGGTGTCATTCAAATGATTTAGGAACTCACTTTTGATTGGCACTTGTTGGGAACCCGCAACCAGCCATGAAACCCGTTAGGATCCAGAACGCCCGTTCTGGTCCGTTCCCCCTGAATGACATCACTGCTCTCAACCAGTGGTGTCATTCAAATGATTTAGGAACAGGAACTCACTTTTGATTGGCACTTGTCGGGAACCTGGAACCAGCCACGGAGCCCGTTAGGATCCGGAACGCCCGTTCTGGTCCGTTCCCCCTGAATGACATCACTGCGGCCAACCAAGAAGAAAAGCTCTTTGCAGAGGAATTGGGAGGGGGGAGGAGGGAGAGTGAAGTGGGCGGAGTCAGCCCTAATTTTAACTAGTGGAACTGAGTTCCCCCGCGTTCCCCTTGCATGACATCACTGCTCTCGACCCTCCCCTTTCAGGAACAAGAGAACCTGATGGACGCCGAGGAGCGCCTGACCCAGATGATGAAGGCCAAGATGGACTTGGAGAGCCAGATCTCGGACATGAAGGAGCGCCTGGAGGAGGAAGAGAGCGCGGCCTCCTCTCTGAGCGCCAGCAAGCGCAAGCTGGAGGGGGAGCTCACCGAGCTCAAGCGGGACCTGGAAGGTCTGGAGACGACCCTGGCCAAGACCGAGAAGGAGAAACAGGTAGGCAACCTGTCCAGTGGTGTCATCCAAATGATTTAGGAACAGGTACTCACTTTTGATTGGCACTTGTCGGGGTCCGCCCACCGGAAGTGATGTCATAAGCCGGAAGTGATGTCATGATTGTTGCCATGGATGTGATCATGTTTGTCATAACTTCAGCTTGTGGTTAGTGTTGATTTAACTTCTATTGCTTTGCTTTCTAGAGATGTGTATATACATATTTTGCTTCAACTGTTCCCTGGTTAAATAGCAGGGGCCAGCTTCAGGTGGGCGGGGCCAGCTCAACTTCTAGGAACCGGTACTCGCGTAGTGGTGCATAGTGGGTGCATGACATCACTGAACCTGTCCCAACCCGAAAGCGACCCCACAGAATCTTTTTCAGTGGGCCCTTGGAGGTGTTTGACTGGGTGCCATTTTGCAAACAACCACCACCCACAATTTTTTTTTTGCTACCTTGTGTTAGTTAAAAACATTTAAGGAACTCCATCCGGGGTGGCCAACCCCTGCATGTGCCCCTTTTAATGTAGGGAGTCTTGAACGTGCCACTCCATTTTGACGTGGCTTTTTGCGATTACCGTGATAGAGCCTCCAAGTTCAAGGGCAGAGTATCTTAAAGGGCCAGAAAGTTGCCCAGCAAGTTGACATTGCTGGGCAACTTTCAATTGGGCAACACACCCAATTGACAGAAACACACCCAACTGACATTGCTGGCCTTACTTTGCCGGCCTTATCTCCAGGTTAGCGTTGCGCCCTGGGTCTCGGGTGCTAGAATAGCTAAGGGGGTGGGGGGCAGTGGTGAAATTCAGCCGGTTCTCACAAGTTCTGCAGAACCGGTTGCTAGTTTTAGGTTGGGGGAGGGAAGAAAGGCAGCGGATGGCCCTGAAGGCCGCCCTGAAGGACATAGAACCGGTTGTTAATGTATTTGAATCCCACCACCGGGTGGGGGTACAGGACCTGGGTTCCCGGTCTCAGGGTCACTTTTCCACTAGGGACGTCAGCCCCCCAGAACCCTCCAGCAGCCGTGCACAGCCTCCCCAGGCCTCCAACAACCTCCTGGACATGGCCGTGTGTTGATTTTGTTGCATGTGGCCGTGTTTTGTGGCCCCTTAGTCACACCACTGGTCTCACCCTCTCCCCACCTGAATCCGTCTCCCTCTTCTCTAGGCTCTGGATCACCGTGTGCGAACCCTCACTAGCGACCTCGCCGCCCGGGACGACTCCATCACCAAGCTTGGGAAGGAGAAGCGGGCTCTCGACGAGCTGCACCAGGTGAGCAGGAGCAGATTTCGGATTCCCCCCTGTGGCGCATTTGATTAGCAGCTCTTGGTGGGCACATCCCTCAGGGATTGGATGGTGTCGTCTGATGACAACGAGAACGCTTTGGATAAGAATTAGAATTTTCTTCGAAAAGAATTAGAACAGATAAAAAGCAATACTGTTTTTACCCAGCGGGTAGTTAATCTGTGGAACTCTTTGCAACAGGATGTGGTGATGGTGTCTGGCCTGCATGCCTTTAAAAGAGGATGGGACAGATGTCTAGAAGAAAAATCCATTGCAGGTTACAAGCTATGATGGGTATATGCTATCTCCTGCATTTAGAAGCAGGCTGCCTCAGAATGCCAGGTGCAAGGGAATGGCAACAGGACTCAGGCATTGTGTTGCCTTGTGTGCTCCCTGAGGCATCTGGTGGACCACTGTGAGATGCAGGAAGCTGGACTAGATGGGCCTTTGACCTGATCCAGTGGGGCTCTCCTCTTCTTAAGGCGCAGATTGGGTTGCAAGTTATCATAGCTCCCTCCCCACAGACAGGATAGCAAATTGTTTTATTTACCTCATATTTACCTCAGAATTTTACCTCATTAATTTACCTCAGAATGCCAGATACAGGGAGTGGCAACAGGATGCAGGCATCTTGTGTGTTCCCTGAGGCACCTGGTGGGTCACTGTGAGATCCAGGGGGCTGGACTAGATGGGCCTTTGGCCTGATCCAGCGGGGCTCTTCTTAAGTTCTCTGAACAGGGCCCCATTCTCTCCCCACATTGGTCTGCATCCTCCTTAATTCACTCAGTCCAAAATCCTATCCGTATTCCCAAGCCACAACAATTAATATTCAACGTTGTTTCTTAAACGGAATTTTAGAGTGGAAACGTTCTACAATTCATGGGCTTGTAACTGGAGGGGACGTTTCTGAAAGCAAGTCGTGCCTCAGGTTTGCTGGCGCACTGTTCCCGCTCCCCCACATGGCGAAGATTAATCGCGCCTGCTCTCCTTTGGACTGTACCAAGTTGCCCTTGTTCATTCTCATTGCCTCCTTAGAAAACTCTGGACGACCTTCAAGCGGAGGAAGACAAAGTGAACCTTCTGACCAAGAACAACAGCAAGCTGACCACTCAGATTCACGAGGTCAGTATCGATTGGTCGGCTGCAGCATCCTTTTGAGCGCCATTGGTGAGGGCTGTTAAATGGCAGGTCGTGCTTTGCTAGGTTTTGTTGCCCGTTATCCCTGCTGTTTTGGTCTGATGGTTCCTCTTTTCTTGGTTCTTCTGACCAGTTGGAGGACAACTGGGAGCAAGAGAAGAAGATCCGGGGCGAGGTGGAGAAAGCCCGTCGGAAAGCAGAGGGCGACCTGAAAATGACCATTGAAAACCTTAACGAAATGGAAAGGGCCAAGCTAGATCTGGAGGAGGTGGTTAAGAAGTAAGCGTGCATTGAAACTCACCTGAATTTTGGACCTGGGGATTGGGGTGAAAAGCATTGTGGGACTGTCCAGCAGTCAAGCCACTGAGGGTTGCTGGTGCTCTGGACCAGTTTTCCAAAATTTACTCCATCTTTTACCCTGTATACAGTGGGTTCTCCTAATTTATGGGTTCGCAACCTGCAGATTTGACTCGGAGCGCCATCCTAAACTGGAGTTAGGCTGGCATAAGCTAAATCAGCAAAGTTTGGCCAGCACAAGGGCCACCATAAAGCGCGTTTGGACCACTCTTGGAGTGATGGCTCACATCTGTGTGTTGGCCTCTCTGACTCCGAGAGTAGTCCAAACATACTTGACGGTGGCCCTTGTGCTTGCCAAACTTTGCTGGCTTAGCTTATGCCGGCCTAACGCAGTTTAGGATTGCGCCCTCAGTGTGTGTCCTGACCCACATCAGGAGCTCCTCATTCTACCTTGTGGACAGGGGCATAACTAAAGAAGTGCAGGGGGGTGCAGTTGCACCGGGCAGCAGGTTATAGGGGGGCAACAAGCTGAGCTTGGCACTAGTGGCCAAAATGGTGACATCCTTGGTCTGTATGAATAATGCCATCAATACCTTCCGATGTGGAATTTAATGCCGAATGCAATGGAACAAATTAGAGTGTGGTATTTTCATTCTGTCCAAGGTTACGGCCAAAACCCCCAAGAAAATGATAAATACAACTGTGATGACAGGATGCCCATGCTGGGATTTTGGGAGGAGCCTGCCAGCAAAGCCCTTGATGGTTTTGCTGGGTCTTTCTTTGCAGGAGAGACATGGAAATCAACTCCATCACCTCCAAAGTGGAGGACGAGCAGTCGCTGAACTCCACGCTGCAGAGGAAACTGAAGGAGCACCAGGTAGTGGAGCAAGAGGCTTGGGGGGCAGTGGAATGGGCCCTTGAGTGGGCGGCTTTTTCCCATAGTCCTCTTCAGCATCCTGCCCATGTCTGCTGCCGAAGCTGCCCGGATGGGAGAAGTTTTCTTTCCTCCCCTGGCCAGTGCTAGAAATGGCCTCTACACATACAGCGATAACCCCGCCCCTCACAGCAGGAAGTGGAGCAGCTTCTCCTGGGTCCTAGCTTCCTTTCCCCCTGCGCGCTCTTAATATTGCACCAGCTTTTACAGAGCATGTGTTTCTGACAGGCCCGGATTGAAGAACTGGAGGAAGAACTTGAGTCCGAACGCGCCATGAGAGCAAAGGTAAATCGGTTTTTTTCTGTTGGCAAGGAATGCACTCGGTCGCGGGTTCAAATCTCCTCTGCCACAAAACCCGCTAGGGGTGATCTTGGGTCAGTTACTTCCTATCTGTCGGTCCTGCTTCCTGTGAGGATAGCGGTCACTGTATATTCTGCCCTGAGCCTCTATGCAATGAAGAAAGAAGTAAGTTGCTTGCTTACACCAGTGGTTCCCAAACGTACCGGAGTCATGACACCCCCGCAGGCATTTCTTCCCGGCTGACCAAATCTCGCAAGATTTGGGCGACGCCATCTTGGATCTTGCGAGATTTTCACTCACGAGAAGAGGGTGACATTGTGTAGACATCAGCCCCCCCCTCCCCGTAGTTCTCCCACTTAAGTTCGCAGGATATCAGCTGCCCCCATCGTATGTCCCTACCTGTGTCTCTCCATACCTGAATTATGAAACCTCTCAAAGCGAATTTAACCTCAGACGAAGCAATATGAAGACGTTCCTTTCCTGCCTTCCTTCAGATTGAGAAACAGCGCAGCGATCTCTCCCGGGAACTGGAGGAACTGAGTGACCGACTAGAAGAGGCCGGAGGAGCCACTTCTGCTCAAGTAAGAGTGCCCGAAGGGTGGAGGTTACTCTCCCCATTTTACAGACTGGGAAACTGGGAGGTAGTAAGTGGCCCACAACACAAGCACTTGGCTCTCTTTCTGCTAAGCCGTATAGAAATACTGTTGGTTGCTTGATCTGCTAAGCAGTGTATAAATATTGTTGATTGATTGGGCAGAAGATTTAGCCGAGAGGGTTAATGCCTCCGTTTGCCCGAAGATAATAGCTGAAGATCCGAAGGTCGTGAGCTCAAGACTACCGGAAGTCTCTGTGAGCGGCAGACCTTGCAAACTGCGGCTGATTAAAAGCTGAGTTCCAGCTGCCACGTGGGAGGAGGAGTGTGCTGAAGTCAACTGCGTCTCTGGTGGGAGCAGGGAAGCTTCTTATCAGCCAGCAGAAGACAAGACGGGTGGCTAAGAAAGAAGGCTAAATCCAGAAAGAAAGATCTGTATGCGTGTTGTTCTTGAAAGATAGAACATTTCTGTAAATTGTAAGAACCTTCGGGTTTGTGAATAAAAGTCTGCCTATGTAAACCGCCTTGAGTTACAGTCATTAGAGAAATCTAGTGATCTTAAGAAAGGCGGTATATAAATACATGTATTATTATTATTATTATTATTATTATTATTATTATTATTGATCTGCTAAGCTGTACATAAATACTGTTGATTGATTGATCCGCTGGAGCTAAGCAGGACAATAGGAATCGAGGAGGGAGGAGTAGCAATGTGATCAAACGTAATTCTGGGTCTTTAGGCTTCGCTTCCAATAAAGAATTAGGGCTCAAGGGGCAGTGCTTATGACAGACAGATTCGCACCTTGCCCTTCCGCCCACTAGATCGACCAGAACCGCAAGCGAGAAGCGGAATTGCTGAAGCTCCGCCGAGAGCTGGAAGAGGCCGCCCTGCAGAGCGAGGCGACGGCTTCCACCCTGCGCAAGAAGCACACCGACGCCATGGCCGAGATGACCGAGCACCTGGAGAACCTCCAGCGGGTGAAGTCCAAGCTGGAGAAGGACAAGCAGGTCATGAAGGCTGAGATCGACGATCTCAGCGCCAGCATGGAGACCGTCCAGAAGTCCAAGGTACGGCGAGGCAAGGGGGACACATCGTTCTGGTGGAAGCTGCTTGGAGGGCTTTGCTGGCCTACCAACTCCAGGTTAGGAGTGCGCCCTAAGTCTTGGCAGTAATCTTGACTTGGTGTTTCGCAGATGAATGTCGAGGCTCACTCCCGGAAAGTGGAAGACCAGCTGGCCGAGGCCAACGCCAGGCTTGCGGAGGTGGAGAAGAACCAGGCGGAGATCAATGCCATCAGGAATCGGCTCCAGGGTAGGCTCCTTTCTCTTTTCCAATCCAAATGCCACCAGCATGTCCGCCGCCTCTTTTCCGTGCCTGGTAGTCAGTGATGTCATGCAGGGGGAACGCGGGGGATCTCAGTTCCACTAGTTAAAATTAGGGCTGACTCCGCCCACTTCACTCTCCCTCCTCCCCCCTCCCAATTCCTCTGCAAAGAGCTTTTCTTCTTGGTTGGCCGGCACTCAGAGGGTTAAAGGGAGCGACTCCGGATTCCTAGGGGGGCGAAGGCAGTGATGTCATTCAGGGGGAACGGACCAGAACGGGCGTTCCGTATCCTAACGGGCTCCGTGGCTGGTTCCGGGTTCCCGACAAGTGCCAATCAAAAGTGAGTTCCTGTTCCTAAATCATTTGAATGACACCACGGCTGGTAGTGCCATCCTTTTGGCTGTCTCCTCCTCCTGAGCCTTGCTTTTTTCTCTTCAGCGGAGAACAGCGAACTGAGCCGGGAGAACGAGGAAAACCAGACCCGGCTCAACCAGGTCCTCCGTGTCAAGACGACCCTCGCCTCCCAGGTGGAGGACTTCAAGCGGCAGCTGGATGAAGAGTCCAAGGCAAGGATGCGAGGGAGTCCCGGGAACGGGCTGAGGGTTGGAATGCTTAGGAGAGGAATCCGCACCAAGCGTTTTCATTAGTGGATATCGAAGCGGAGGTGCCAAGCTGCTCGACCACTCAGAATGGGGGGTGGATCTACAAGGGACAGAACAATTGCATCCTGGACAACTCTGTCTCAGGACGCAATCCCAACCTGGAGTTAGGCCGGCACAGTTTGTCCGGCATAAGGACCACCGTAAAGCACGTTTGGACCACTCTCTGAGTCAGAGGCCAGCACACAGACGTGCGCCACCCCCTGACTCTGGGAGTGATCCAAACGCCACTCCCTTGCATCTGAGGTAAATTTGTGAGGTAAAATTCTGAGGTAAATATGAGGTAAATAAAGCAAAGTCTGGCCAGCATAAGAGACACTGTCAAGTATGTTTGGACCACTCTCGGAGTCAGAGAGGCCGGCACATAGACATGCGCCACCCCCTGACTCCGAGAGTGATCCAAACGCCACTCCCTTGTATCTGGCATTCCGAGGTAAATTTGTGAGGTAAAATTCTGAGGTAAATATGAGGTAAACAAAGCGAAGTCTGGCCAGCACAAAGGACACCATAAAGTATGTCTGGACCACTCTTGGAGTCGGAGAGGCCAGCACACAGACATGCGCCAGCCTCCCTGACTCTGAGAGTGGTCCAGACGTGTTTTACAGTGTCCCTTGTGCCGGCCCAACTGTGCCGGCCTAACTCCAGGTTAGGATTGCGCCCTGTGTCCTTTTTGGATTAAGGCTTGGATGAGAGGGTTAGGATATACAACGTGGGGTTTGTCGCCCAATTATAGTGGGATGCAAATAGCAAGGACGGACTCACACACACACACACACACACACACACACACACACACAGAGGAAGGATGCCGATCAAAGCTGTGAGCCCCAGGGCAAGGTCGCTTGGAACTAACCGGCTGGGCCTTTGGCGTGTCCAGTCTCGCAGCGCCGCCGTGGTGAGCCTGGCCAACACCAAGCACGACCTGGACCTGCTGAAGGAGCAGCTGGAGGAAGAGCACGGGGGCAAATCAGAGCTGCAGCGCCTGGTCTCCAAGCTCAACACCGAAGTCACGACGTGGCGGACCAAGTACGAGACGGACGCCATCCAGAGGACGGAGGAGCTGGAGGAGACCAAGTGAGCGGGGCTGCCACAGGGGCGTTTGTGTGTGGGGGGGGGGGCGGTGAGGGAGGCCTTCAGTCATGTGCGCTGCAAAGGGGCCTTCTACAAGATGTCCCCCGTCCATCCCCTGGCGCCGTTCTCGGCAGCGCTGACTTGGGTTTTCCTGCCTCGCCCTCTTTCCCGCAGGAGGAAGTTGACTGCCCGGCTCCAGGAGGCAGAGGAGACGGCGGAGGCCGCGCAGGCTCGGGCGGCCAGCATGGAGAAGACCAAGCAGCGGCTGCAGATGGAGGTTGAAGACCTGACGCTTGATCTGGAGAAGGTGAGCCCCCAGGCTTGGCCTGAGCTCCACGGCCATCCCAGGGCGGGGGTAGGCCAAAGCGTTGCCTTCCATGCACCCTTGTGGCCATGCGCAGAGCACACTTGTGCTGCTCTTCCCATCCCCAGTGGGCTGCAGGCTGGAAAAAAGGTCCCTGCCCCAAAGAGCTTCCAAGCGAGAGTTTGACGAGCGTCCAGTCTAACATGGGATTAATACCGCCCTCTTCCCACCGTATCTGGGGATCTGGTATCCTCGGGTTGTCTTATCCGCGGTTCTCCGTGTATGAGCGCGCCCTGAAACCATTTTTAAAAAAAAACAAGAAGTCGAAGCATACATTTTCTTGCTTAGCAGAGTCTTGCTTAACTGAGGAACGCAACATTCAGGCAGGCAGAACGCTAGAAGGTTGCAGCCAGCATGCTAACAGGAAGCAAGAAGCTTCCGTTAAGGTTTGTTCAGTTTCTCCTTCTAGCGTGCAGGCTGCCTGCCTACATGTCATGTGCGGGGGGCGGGGGACAGAATATTGTACCTTACAGAGTTCCCCCATGTCTGCGTATCTGCAGGGGAGGGGAATGGAACCCCCGCAGATACAGGGAGACGCCTGTATTAGGAAGTGCCTTGAGCCATTCAAACCCTTGTGGGAATAGTGTGTTGGCAGCCCTGAGCGCTATAAATTCCGCGCCACTGCCATTAATTAGGAGATGCGCGACAAGCTTCTTCCGAGTACACAGATGCTAAAGAGGGAAGCATGTGTTCCCTTGCCTGCCTGCCTGCCTGCCTGCCCTCCCATGGGGAAGGGAGATCTGCTGTGATGCGGGAGGGATGACCACTAATCCCTACCCAAAGCAGTCTTTTAATCATCCGTTCGGAAAGGCCCTAGAGACGTCTGCTGGCCCTGTCAGTCGCTGCCAACTCGGCTGCAAAGACCTGGCGAAGCGCCAGGCAGTATTGATCCGTCGTGGCCGAGCCCCACCAAGCATGACAGTGACGGGCGGGCGTCTTCCTTCCAGTCCAACGCCGCCTGCGCGGCCCTCGACAAGAAGCAGAGGGCCTTTGACAAGATGCTGGCCGAGTGGCACCAGAAGTGTGAGGAGCTGCAGCTGGAGGTGGACAGCTCCCAGAAGGAGTGCCGCATGTACATGACGGAGAACTTCAAGCTCAAGACGGCCTATGAGGAATCCCTGGAGCACCTGGAGTCCGTCAAGAAGGAGAACAAGACCCTCCAGGGCAAGTATTCCGAAGGGGGGAGTGTGGCAGGTTTGAGCACCATCCTAACCTGGAGTGAGGCCATCACAGTTAGGCCAGCAAAGTTTGGCTGGCACAAGGGACACCACAAAGTATGTTTGGACCACTCTCGGAGTCAGAGAGGCCAGCACACAGACATGCGCCATCCTCCCTGACTCCGAGAGTGGTCCAGACGCCCTTGTATCTGGCATTCTGAGGTAAATTTCTGAGGTAAAATTCTGAGGAAAATATGAGGTAAATAAAGGAAAGCCTGGCCAGCACAAGGGCCACCGTAAAGTATGTCTAGACCACTCTCAGAGTCAGAGAGGCCAACACACAGACATGCGCCATCCTCCCTGACTCCAAGAGTGGGCCAAACGCCACTCCCTTGTATCTGGCATTCTGAGGTAAATATGAGGTAAATGAAGCAAAGCCTGGCCAGGACATCATAAAGTATGTCTAGACCACTCTCAGAGTCAAAGAGGCCAGCACACAGACATGCGCCATCCTCCCTGACTCCGAGAGTGGTCCAAACGCCACTCCCTTGTATCTGGCATTCTGAGATAAAATTCTGAGGTAAATATGAGGTAAATAAAGCAAAGCCTGGCCAGCACAAGGGACATCATAAAGTATGTCTGGACCACTCTCACAGACGTGCGCCATTCTCCCTGACTCTGAGAGTGGTCCAAACGCGCTTTATGTTGGCCCCGGTGACGGCCTAATTTAGGATTGCGCCCTATGTCCTTTGTGATATTTGGCGACCAAACTCTCTCTCTCCCACATCCCTGCACGCATGCCGATCATACAGCCTCAACGTTCAGAGGCAGAAAGCCAGACGGGACAGCTTTCCCATTGACTAGAACCTTCTCCCAGAATCCCTTTCCGAGGTGTTGTTAGGAGTGCCGGAGCCACGTTTGACAACCCTGGGATGTAGCTGTCATCTCGCGTCTCATGTCCTGCCTGCTCCTCTTTCCCCCCTTCTCCAGAGGAGATTAAGGACCTGGTCGACCAGCTGGGCGAGGGAGGCCGGAGCGTCCACGAGCTGCAGAAGCTGAAGAAGAAGCTTGAGATCGAGAAGGATGAGCTGCAGGTGGCCCTGGAGGAAGCCGAGTCTTCGCTTGAGGTAACGGGTTAAGGAAGGAGAAATGATTGGCCAGTCATTGAAGTAGCAGTTCCGAGTCTGCAAAAGACATGTATATGTGCCGAATTGGCGCGACACAGACGATGGGGAGGTGGGCACCAATGAATATGTAATATTGTTTATACGTCCATGGCACTTGGATGGGAATGAAGTCCCTGCCCCAATGGGCTTCCAATCAGGGCTGGCTTTAAGCGAATTGAGCCCTGCGCCTATGGGGGGCCCTCGCACCAGCGTAATCTACTCTAGACTTCTCAAATACACGCAGCAACTCATTGCAACCAACACCCACACAACACACTGCGGGTTTTATAGAGAACAGCAACAATGCTAGTTTTCTAACGTTGTCTAAGGGGTCCGTGCTGGTCGGAGATGCCCTTCTGAAGATCCCTGCAGCCTCTGGAAGGGCTCTGCAGCATTGAGAGAGCTTTTGGCACTTCCTGTTGCACTCTGCTGGCTTCCTGAGGGTCTGCTGGATTCCGATGGCAAATAAGGAACCCCTTGCACCTAATCCCAGTGATGCCTTGGGATCAGTGGTTCGTTATCTGCAAATTCGCTGTCTGCGAGGATTTCAGGAACCGAACCCTAGCAGATGATGAGAGCTGACTGTACATCTCCCAACTGCCAATCTTATATATTCTTCTTGCTGGCTTACCAATTATTTCTCAGAGTCCCCTCCAAATATTTTAAGTCTTGTTCCGTTTTCGTTGTTTGTCAGATCCGCAAAGCGTTGCATCATTTTTTTCCCCTTCGCGTGCAAGCAATCGGAGAGCGGTTGGAATAGCATGTGACTGGCACGCACTCAGCCGTCCGTGTGCAATTGCGTGTGTGCGGGCGGTCCCGGCGCACCCCCTCATCAACCCCCCCCCCTCTGCTTGTCTGTTTGCCGACAGGTGGAAGAGAGCAAAGTCATCCGCATCCAGTTGGAGCTGGCGCAGGTCAAGGCGGATATCGACAGGAGAATTCACGAGAAAGAGGAGGAGTTTGAAGCCACAAGGTAAGCAGGACAGGAAGTGGTTAGAGAGAAAGAGACACACACGTGGCACAAGGACAGGAAGTGGACTTTCCAAGTCATTTTTCGGAAAGTCGAACTGTTTTTTTTTATTTTTAATGTCCCCTTTACGTGTGTGTGAGTGTGTGTGTGTGTGTGTGTGTTAATCATCATTATGGAAAACTTCAGGATAATTGAACCTATGGGCCGTATTCATCCCATGTTAGACTGCTCTCTTGTCAAGCTCTCCCTTGGAAGGTCTTTGGGGCAGGGACCTGTTTCCACAGCCTGCAGGGCATTGGGGGTGGGAAGAGCAGCGCAAGTGCACTCCATTCATGGCCACAAGTGTTGCCTTGCAGTATTTCAGTGCAGTGATTCTCGAACTAGATAATATGAAACACTTCATGCACTCTGGAAACACACTATATTTATTTAAGTATATATTTTTTTACCCCGCCTTTTTCTGCCTTGCTAGGAAAAACCACCAGCGCGCCCTCGAGTCTCTGCAGTCCAGCCTGGAGATGGAGGCCAAAGGTCGGGCGGAGGCCCTCCGCCTGAAGAAGAAGATGGAGACGGACCTCAACGAGATGGAGATCCAGCTGGAACACGCTAACAGGAACAACAGCGAGCTCGTCAAGACGCTCAAGAAGCTCCAACAGCAGATCAAGGTGAAGTTGCACCATGAGGAAGGGAGCAAGAAATGGCATGGGGGAAATGGCATGCGGGTCCGATTCGGTGGAACTCCTTGCCACTGGATGTGGCAAAGTGGCGATGGCGTCTGGCCTGGATTAAAAAGGGATTGGACCAATTGATGGAAGAAAGATCCATCCCAGTTTACAAGCCACTATGGCACCCAAGCACATTGGTGGCAGTATGAGAGAATTCTGTTGGCCCACCCTCCTCTCCCGGTTTCAGAAAGTCCCTCAAGGGCACCTTGCCTAAGGCTGCCCCCCTCTACATGTGCTCAGCTCTTTGCTCCTCCTCATGTAGAAAGCAACAGAATAAATTATGCCAAGATATGCAAATGCATTTAATATACAGGTGTGCTTCGTTTAACAGCAAGGATACGTTCTCTGATCCCCATCTTAAGCGATTCAGTCCTTATGTGGCACATTCAGCCTACTGTATTACTTCCTAGTCAATTTCACTCCATTACATTATATAAACGCTATACTGCATTCCGCCACTAGATGGGGCTGAATGCAATGGAATATAATTGCATTCCATTGCGTTCACCCCCATCTTGTTCCTGAATATAGTGGTCTATAGCATCTACAGTAATAAAACGGACTGAAATGGATTAGCATGTAATGCAGTAGGTAATTTTAAGGGGACTGCCGTCATAAATGAGGTCAGTCCTTAATTGGAACGTCACTAAGCAGCGCACACCTGTATTCCAGTTGCAGAATTTGTGCTCTTCTGCCGAACTGTGGCTGCCTCCTGAGATGTCTAGCTTGATTGCGTGAATCCAGATTGTGGATCTGTGCATCCGTGATGCATTTGTGCCTTTGCTCTGGCCCATCTCCTACGTGACACCCTCGTCTTCCTCCCGCCCGCAGGACCTTCAGATCCAGATGGACGAGGACGCCCGCCAGCACGAGGAGCTCCGGGAGCAGTACAACCTCCAGGAGCGCCGTCTCAGCCTTCTCCAGACAGAGCTGGAGGAAGTGCGCACTGCCTTGGAGGGCAGTGAGCGCTCACGCAAGCTGATTGAGCAGGAGCTGGTGGAGGTCTCGGAGAGGCACAACGAGCTCAGCGTCCAGGTGCTTAGTGACTCCTATGGCTAATGTGTGATGCTATGCTCAGTGGCGGATCTAGGGGGGGCGGGGGGGAAGAGCCCTGGGCGCCATCTTGGGGCCATCTAGGAAGGCCATTTGCTCCATTGCTCGAAGGGAGCCCAGGTCTACCTGCGGCCGTTTCTAATGGGTAGACCTGGGCTCCCTCGAGGGGAGCCCAGGTCTACCCGGTGCTGCTTCTGGTGGGTAGACCTGGGCTCCCATGGGGGCGCACTTCTATTGGGTGCCCCGGGCGCCATTTTGACTAGGTCCGCCCCTGGCTATGCTGCTGAATCAGCCCATTCGACCCTCTGGTTCAGCACCGACACTGACTGGCAACAGTCCCCACAAGGGACATCCCACGTGCCACATCCCACTGAAGCCTTCTCTCCACAGAACCAAAGCCTGCTGGTGATCAAGCGGAAGCTGGAGTCGGACCTGCAGCGCATCACGAGCGATCACGAGGAGCTCATCAGCGAGTTCCGATCGGTGGACGAGCGAGCCAAAAAAGCCGTGGCTGACGTGAGAACCGCTCCTGCGTTTTGGGGGCCTGCCAGCGGGACACGTCAGAAATCGGGGCTCAAATTACGGGCGGGAGGGTGGTGGTGCGGCCGTCATTAAATCCAAGGGCCCCACTCTGTGAGCCCCCAATTTGAGTCAAGTCAGCCTCCAGTAACGTTCCAGAAAAATTAGCTAAGGGGAGGGCAGCAGACAGTGGTGTCATCTAAATGATTAAAAAACAGGAACTCACTTTTGATTGGCACGTGTCAGGACCCGCCCACTGGAAGCGATGTCATAAGCCGGAGGCTGGCGGAGCCCAGGTCTACCCGTGGCTGGTTCCTATAGGTAGACCTGGGCTCCTGAGGCTGGTGGAGCCCAGGTCTACCTGCGGCTGGTTCCTAGCCAGCGACGACGTCAGCGACAAGTGGGCGGAGCCAGCCAGTTCTGTACAGCGCCTGGCGCCTACAGAACAGAAAGCAAAGAATTCCCCCCTCCCCAATTGCAGCTCCAATAGCGACGGGAGGAGGGAGAGTGAAGTGGGTGGAGTCAGCCCTAATTTTAACTAGTGGAACTGAGTTTCCCCGTGTTCCCCCTGCATGACATCACTGGCAGCAGAATGAGTCAGGGGGCACAGCCCCTCTCAGCGCCCACTGTAATTTGAGTACAGTGTGCTGCCGATCCGCTCATCGTGAATGCCGTGGATTCGGGGGGAAGCCACTTCCTGTGCGCTCATCACCTGGAAGATGGGTAGGATTATGTGGAAGGAAGGGGTCCCTCAAAGCATCTGCCCACTTAGCTGTCATAAGGGCCAGAAACTTGTTTTGTTTTAAAGCAAGAGTCCCAAAACAACGAACTCTGCTTCCAGGATCACAATCTGTAGCTGTGCCATTGCCCGGCAGAGTCGCAGCATTGCACACCGCCCTGCGCAATTAGCCGTCCCGCCCCCCCCCTAGAAATCCGGAGTCGCTCCCTTTAACCCTCTGAGTGCTGGCCAACCAAGAAGAAAAGCTCTTGGCAGAGGAATTGGGAGGGGGGAGGAGGGAGAGTGAAGTGGGCGGAGTCAGCCCTAATTTTAACTAGTGGAACTGAGTTCCCCCGCGTTCCCCCTGCATGACATCACTGGCCGTCCGATTGGGTTGGCCAGAACATGTTGCGTTGGGAGCCCTTGCCTGGCGAAACGGACTCCGGGCCGCGAGGCGCTTTGGGGGAATAATCTCCGCTGACGGCTCGGGTTGTTCTGTTCCCACATTCCAGGCGACCCGGATGGCGGAGGAGCTGCGGCAGGAGCAGGACCACTCCATGCACCTGGAGAAGATCAAGAAGAACTACGAGATCACCATCAAGGACCTGCAAATCAAGATCGAGGAGGCGGAGCAGACGGCCCTGAAAGCCAGCAAGCGCACCATCATGAAGCTGGAGACCAGAGTGAGGCCGCTGGTTCTTTCTTGTCGGTTGCCTTCCCCAGCAGGGCTGCCCCAAGACCTCCCAGGCCCTGAGATGGGCCAACAACAGCCACAACCCTCGATGCAGCAGTGCCCTGACTCGCCACACCTCTCCTGCTCCCTAGATTAAAATTGATTTGAAAAGGAAGAGGGGGCTGGACCCGACGAGAGGATGGAGGAGGAGGAGTAGAGTGGTGGGCTAGAGCAGAGACATTCCCCTCCATTCACCTCTTCCTTTTTGAATCCAGGAAGAAAGAGAAGGAGAGTGGTGGGCTAGAGAGTCAGAGCCACTCTACCTCACTGTTCTCCTATGCTCTGCACTTCTGCTCCATTCAGCTCTTCCTTTTTGAATCCAGGAAGAAAGAGAAGGAGAGTGGTGGGCTAGAGAGTCAGAGCCGCTCTACCCCACCGTTCTTCTATGCTCTACTCTTCTGCTCCATTCACCCCTTCCTTTTTTGCCCGCCTGGGTCATCCTTTCAGCCGCTCCCTTTTTTCTTTCCTTTTCCAGATTAAGGAACTGGATACCGAGCTGGATTCTGAGCAGAAGCGCCACGTGGAGACGGTGAAGACGCTGCAGAAGAACGAGCGGCGCCTGAAGGAGCTGGTCTTCCAGACGGAGGAGGACCACAAGACCAACCAGCGCATGCAGGAGCTGGTGGAGAAGCTACAGAACAAGCTGAAGGCCTACAAGAGGCAGATGGAAGAGGCGGTGGGTGTCTCGGTCCTTGGCAGCCGTCGTCCCCTTTTGAGCCATGTTGGCACACCCAGTCCAACCTGTGGAAAGGAGCATTGCTGGTCCTGCCATAGGCTGCCTTACCCGTATCCGGTCCCCGTGCATTCTTGGTGGCAGTGGTGCCATTCAAATGATTTAGGAACAGGAACTCACTTTTGATTGGCACTTGTTGGGAACCCGGAACCAGCCACGGAGCCCGTTAGGATCCGGAACGCCCATTCTGGTCCATTCCCCCTGAATGACATCACTGCCTTCGCCCCCCTAGGAATCCGGAGTCACTCCCTTTAACCCTCTGAGTGCCAGCCAACCAAGAAGAAAAGCTCTTTGCAGAGGAATTGGGAGGGGGGAGGAGGGAGAGTGAAGTGGGCGGAGTCAGCCCTAATTTTAACTAGTGGAACTGAGTTCCCCCGCGTTCCCCCTGCATGACATCACTGCCTGGTGGGATCATGCAGACCTTTGCTGTTCCTTTGCCCACCCCCAGGGTTACGGTCTGTCCACCTCTTGCTCCCCTGTCCTTAAGTTTGCCCAGGATTCACCTCCTGGGAGTAAGCTCCATTGGGCCCAATGGGACTTACTCCCGAGTAAAGATGCATAGGATCGTGCTGTTAGCTGTGGTCCAAAAATGCTTGACGGTGTCCCTTGTGCCGGCCAAATTTTGCTGGCCTAACTATGCCGGCCAAACTCCAGGCTAGGATTGTGCCCTTGATTTTCTACCAAAGATGCTTTAATCATCATCATCATCATAATCATAATAATCATAATCATACTTGGATTTATATACCGCCTTTCTTAGGTTACCAGATTTCTCTAATGACTATAACTCAAGGCGGTTTACATAGGCAGACTTTATTCAGAAACCCAAAGGTTTCTACAATTTTTACAGAAATGTTCTACCTTCCAAGAACTACACACATACAGATGGATCTTTCTGGATTTAGTCCTTCTTTCTGGCCACCCGTTTGTCTTCTTGCTGGCTGATAAGCGGCTTCCCTGCTCCCACCAGAGAAGCAGCTGACTTCGGCACAACTCCCCCTCACACAAGGCAGCCAGAAACAGCTCAGCTGTTAATCAGTCACAATTTACAAGGTCTGCCGCTTGCAGAGACTTCTGGTAGTCCTGAACTGGCGACCTGCAGATCTTCAGCTCATCTTCAGGCAAACGGAGGCATTAACCCTCTCGACTAAATCTTCTGCCTTTAGAGAGACATTGGTAGAAATGCACTCTCCAGCACATCGTTGGTAGAAAATGGGAACCAGGAACTAGGAACCAGCCTTTTCTGCCTTCCTCCTACCGTCCAGGGATTGGGGAAGGGCTTCACACGAGCTTGCCTCTGCCGCTCGTCTTGGTGTGTTCGTCCCTTTTGTGGCAACAAACCTCTTTCGGTTAACACCCCCCTCTACCCCCCCCAGGAGGAACAGGCGAACCAGAATCTGGCGCGCTACCGCAAGACGGTGCATGAGCTGGACGACGCAGAGGAGAGGGCTGGGATGGCGGAGTCGGCCCTGAACAAACTGCGCACCAGGCACCGGGTCTCGGCCGGCAAGGCCTTCACCTCCGTGGAGATCATCCAGGTCTCCAAATCGGCCAGCTCCAAGTCGGCCGCCGAAGAATAGATCCTGCCTCCTTGGTCCTGCGGCTGGTAGGTGTCCTGCTCCTTCCTTCTGTTTGCCAGAGATCTTCAGTCATTTGTTCCTCGCTTTTTTTATACTGCCCTTCCTTCAAGGCGCTCACGTCAAGAGTGGCGACACGTACAGTGTGGTTAACCAGGGCACATCCACTGAGTGTGGGGAGAGTGAGGGCGGATAAAGAAATACTTTTTTTGACCCAGCGGGTCATTAAGCTGTGGAGCTCCTTGCCACAGGAGGTGGTGATGGTGGTGCCTGGCCTGTGTGCCTTTAAAAGGAGAGAGGACAGATTTCCGGGGGGAAAGTCCATCGCAGGCTACAGGCCATGATGGGTGGTGCAGCCTCCTTATGTTAGAAGTAGACTAGCTTGGAGTGCTGGATCCAGGGGTGAAGGAAGCGGACGGGGGTGACACTAGCCCTAGTGATGCCACTGTATTTTGGCTGTGCATATGATATTGTCATGTATTCTGTACGGCAGTGTTATTCAAACTGTGGGTCTGCAACCTGATGTCAGGTGGGTCGCGGAAAGCTCCGAGCAGCCATCTTGGAAACAACACACCTTCCTCTTGCTATATTCCTTAACAGTTTGAATTTTCAAGTGAGGGTTGTTTGGTTTTAATTGTTTAGTTCAGTGCTTTTACGTCGTATTTGGTCCTTGCTTTCCATCAGGGATTTTTTTTCCATGCTTATGCCATTGCTACAATCCGAGAATGCCAGTTGGCATTCCAGGAGCGCGATGTTATGATGTGACAGTGACAAGCGCTTCCGGCTTGATGATGTCACTTCCGGCTATGACATCACTTCCAGGTGAAGGACATCCCTGCCGGTGGGACCTGACCCGAGTGCCGTTCTAAAAAGTGGGTCCCGGTCTAAGAAGTTCGAATACCACCGCTGTACGATCTGCTGCTGGGGGAGGTCCATTGTGGAGATGACGCAATGACCCTTCGCTCTCTTTTTCAGGCTAATGGCCAAAGCGCCTGCAGACAGCTGCCTCAATAGGGAGGACAGGAGCAGCCTCAACCGATCGGAAAGACACCTGCACAGAACGAGATTGAAAGGACGGTGGAAGTGGGGGCGAGGAGTGTTTCAGCATCCATGGGGAGAACAGGGGGGTCGTCCAAGCCGAAGGACCTTGCACACCCACTGTTCTCCCAGAAGGCATTTTCCGTAGTACGAAGGCGATAGAGATGTGGTTTCCCTCTTGTGGCTTCCCAGTTGGCAGGGGGTCTGTTTTGCATGCAGTCGGCTTGCATTTTCATGTCAAGGACGGAAGGTGCAGCCAAGGTGTGGTGTTGTGAGCTGTCTCCTGTAAGCCGTTCCCCTGTACCAAATAATCCCGACGCGTAGTCCTAATAAAGCTTGATCCCTGGAAGAAGTCTGCGTGTCGTGCTTTGTGGGGCTGAACCAGGCTTCGCAGGGGCCGAGGAACAGCTGGCAGAATGAAGAGCGATCATTATTATTTGTACTGCATCATCCCAAGGGACGGGATGCTTTGCATTGCGGGAAACGAAATCCCTGCCCCAAGGAGCTTGCAATCAAAGTATTCTTTGGAGAGAGTGACAAACAGGTCTCAATTTGCTCTGCCCCTTTGGAACAGCTTTTTAAGGAAAGAGGTAGGTGGGGGAATGCCCCCTCCCCAAGTGAACAGCTCCTTCCGTTGCTGAGCACGTAGCTAAATCCAAATTTGAAAATTAAAATAAGACTGCAATCCCGAAAATGCTAATTAGGTAGGTAATGCCATCAAACCATTAGGACTTCCTTTTTTTGAAAAAAATTGTTGGGAGCAGCATTTCTCAAGCTGTGGGTCGGGACACACTTGGCCGCAAACCCAGTTTCCGGTGGGTCCCAAAGAAAGGGGATGGAAAGACCAGAGAGCTCATTAACGCAAGGCCCACGGCTGTTCAAAACCCAGATGGCTGCTACGTGCCCTGCAAAAGGTTGAGCTCCTACCGTTTTGCAAGAGCTACTTATTTCCCCTTCAAACAAGTCGGCTCCTGCAGTTTGCAAGGTTGTATAGTTATAGGCAGGAGTGAAATTCAGGGGGTTCGCCCAGGTTCTATAGAACCGGTTGTTAAATGGCCGGGCCCTGCCCACTCGCTTACCTCGGCTGGCTTTGGGTTTTTTTTTGGCTCCGGCTATGACGTCATAGAACCGGTTGTCAATTCATTTGAATTGCACCATTGGTTATAGGGAGATAAATGTTTCAGTGTCTTTTTGCTGGTGTTCCCCTCCCCCTAAGTCCATCAAGGACAGATAGTGCTGGCCTAACTGCCGGACTAACTCCAGGTTAGGACTGTGCTCCGAGTGTTTGAGACAGAGATGGGCCCTGTCCAAGGAGGTTAAATGGCTTGAGGCAGCATGAGATTGTTTTCTTGAAGCCATGAGCGTAACAATATGGCTGACTCAGATCATTGCCGCCAAGGAGGAGGATTGCTGCGAATTCATGAATAAAAATCTCCCTGCACGCGTGTAAAAGTTAATCTCAACGTCTTTAACAGTGCAATCTGAGTTTAAATAGACAGCAAGTAGCATTTCGCCCGGTATGTTCAGTAATATAATTATGTGGAATTAAACCTTGGAATTGCATATTAACTCATAATAAGGTTACCAATGATGTTTCTCCATGATCACATGTTGTTATTTTGGTAAGTTTTTACTTCAGGAGTAAACTATTAAGTCCTAAACATCACGCGCAAACCAATGTGAAATGCTTGGAATAGGGATTGTTTTGAGCGTAACAACATGGCTGCTGAGCCCGCCCCTGGCTGCAGTCGGCGGCTATCAATTGTACAGGGATGTCGTCTCCAGTCCTTATTTAACCTTCTTGGCCCTGTCCCTTTAGAAGTTCTGACCCATATATGTGGCTTCCTTCACCAGCCCCTTCCTCAAGGCAGGAGTTGTGGGGGGGGGGGGAAGAGAGAGAACAAATGCACTTATGGAAGACAGTGGCTACATCCTTTTTTCCCCATAAGCTTGCAAAGGGATAAGCATGTCCAGCTGGCAACCCTGTGGCCAAGCCAAGAAGAATTTAACCACAGCAGCCAGCCAGCTTGGCCTGAAGCCCTACCCTGTAACCGTACACAACACGATCATTAACCCTGCCCAAGTCACAGCTGACAGCCCCACCAGCCCATTTTTATTTTACGTATCCACTAATTCATTCATTCGGCACGCATCATTCCCGCCACACTCGGTGCACCCCAGAAAATCAGCACCAGCAGGGAAGTTGAATGATGGTCTCAAAATATGTCTTTCAGGCTACAAACTCAGGGCACTAAACCTCCACATTCTTAAGGTGAGTGGGGAGGGGGAATCCTAACAGCAACGCTTTTATATTTTCTCCTTTCCTCAGCAGCAAAAGACCTTTGGAAGATAAAACTGTATTTACGAGCAATTGCATTCCAGTTGTGCAATTTTTAGCTGACCTACTTGCACAGCTTTTAATCTGTCTCGCACACACACACACACACACACACACACACACACACACACACAGCAGACACCACTATCCTGAGCTAATGTACAGCAATGCAGTTTTGCCTTGCACAATTTTGTGCCTAACTTTGCAGATGTCTGCTGAAACCGAGATCGGAATCGTATGCACATGTCCTTGGGAATAAGTCCCACTGAATTCAGCAGGGCTTCCTTCTGTGTAACCATGCATGGGATCAGGCCCCAGAAAATCGTTTCACTATTCCTCTAAGGAACTAGATTCTGTTCACATCCACCTCATACAGTACACCTGACTGATAACAGCCAAAGCAAATAGGCGTTTATGGATTCAATAATCGCCCAGTTACAAAAGCAAAGGAAGGACTTCAAAGTGCGTGCCAGTCCCTTTGCAATAGCCATGGGTCCAAGGTTCTTTTTCCTCCATGTCTTGGCCCTTATCCAGATACTCCTGGGATATGTATTCCACGCAGTCTTGAAATGCCAAAGTCTCTTTAATTCTGAATATGGCTTTGATGCGACTTCCCTGTGTGGAGCTGGCATCTATTGGCTATCATCCAAAAGTGGTTTCAAGGAGTTGATCAAAACAGTGGGGACTTTAGAGCAAGGCAGTCCAGTATGTGAAACTGACGAGGGGTGGGTGAGTTTCTCAGCCATTGACAGGGCCCCTCCTCCTCCGCCCATCTGCCTGTCGTCCAAGTTGTCCTCCTCCTTATTGAAATAAACAGGAATTTAGATAGTCTCGCACATCAAGCCAGAATACCTTGGTACTATGTATCAAATGAGCACCCAGTAACAGTGACAAATGCACATGGAAAAATAAGCTGGATTGCAACACACACCCGTTCAAGAACTTCCACCTTAGAACTGCATACTGTTGAGACGCTCCAGCCCACTACTCTCTGTCCCTCTCTTCCTTTGCCAAGCCAGAGGAAGAAGGGGTTGAGTGGAGACAAGTGGACAGACAGGAGCATGTCCCTCTGGCAACCACCTCAACTGACCTCATGGTGGGCCGGCCCTGAATTGAAGTTGGGCTGATGGCAACGCCGGCTCTGAAATCTCTGCATGCTTTCATTCCCCGCCCTTGATTGCACTATTATTCATCGTTTATTAATTTTTATTAATTATTTTATTAATTTTTTTAATTTTTTTATTACTTTCCTAAGTTTCCCTAATTTGCCATGATTATTACACAGCGCAGAGTTTTTGCTCCAGCCTCCCTCCTTCTGCGCAGGCGCGACGACGGTCCTGCGAGGAACCGCCGCTGTGCCAATTCTCTTGCCCACGCCAGCGTCTCGCGCAGGCGCAGTACGAGAGCCGGCCCCTCTCCCGCCCTCGCCCTGCAGCGCACCTCCGCGCACGCGCACTAACGCCCCGAACGCACATTCCCCCGCACCAGGCTTCCAGGAGCCGGCACTGGGCGAGGGGGCGGGGTCTAGAGTGGCGCCTCTTCCGCGCGTGCGCACTGTCGCCTGGGAGCCCTGTGCGCAGGCGCAGTGGCTCCCGCCCCGCCCCCTCCATTGACAGAGCCGGGCCCAATCTCGGCGGCCGCGCCTTCCTCGCGTTCCTTCGGAGCGGAGTCGCGTTGACTGACCAGAGTCCGCGAGCCCCGCTTTCCCTTCGGCCCGGCAGGTGAGTGGAAGTGGGGCGGGGGAGGAGTCAGTCAAACCCCCTCGCGAGGCTGAGGGGGGAGGGGAGCGAAGCCCCGCCCCCAACCATGGGGGAGGGGAAAGGGAGGGGCCGGCTCCTCCCCCAGGCCTGCAAACGAGGCCCTTCCCCCCATTGAGCAAGGAGGGGGCCGCCTGTCTGCAGGCTGAGCTCATTGGAGGGGGGCGGGCCGTGTGGCCTAGTGGGCAGAGCACCCCCCCCTTCTTTGCCTGCACAAGGTCGCAGGCCCTGGAGAGGAAAATGCCTGCCTGAGAGCCGTGGGAGGGCTGCTGCAGCTGCTGCCAGTCATTGCAAGCAACTGTGTGCTTGCTGGAGGAAGGGGGCGGAGCTGCCTCCTAATGTATTTAATGGTGCACTTATAAAATGCACATGCAAAGCATACCTTTGGGGGAAAAATATTCTGTAAGATCGGGGATGTAGGAAAGCTCTGGTGAAACTGCTGCCAATGAGGTGGGGGGTGGGGGGTAGCACTGTAGTACTGGCATAAGAAGAGCCCCAATGCTGGATCAGGCCAAAGGGCCGTCTGGTCCGGCTTCCTGGATCTCCCAGTGGCCCACCTGATGCCTCCGGGAGCGCACAAGGCACCTGCATCTCGTTGCCACTCCCCTGCATCTGGCAGTAGGGTCAGCAGACCAATATGAGAATTTCAGAAGCGAGCCCCCCCCCCAATCAGGTCAAAGGCCCATCTAGTCCAGCTTCCTGGGTCTCACAGAGCCCCCACCCCATGCCTCAGGGAGCACATAAGAGACATGCATCCTGTTTCCGCTCCCTGGCGTTCTGAGGTAGTTGCCGGCTTCCGTGCACGTTCCAGCGGTGCGTGTCATGGGCTCGACATACACATTCAGGTGACTCAGTTCCCTTCCCTTTCCAGGTGTGACCGCCCTGTCGCGGCTGTTTCAGTTACGCAACGGAATTTGGTTGCCTCTCTGGCTGCTCAAAGACAGTGGCCTTGCTGTGGGAGGGTCTGGCTTCTGCTATCGGCTTCTGTCATTGTATGTGCTCCTAAGGGTGTTGGTGGCCTTCGGCACACTCGGTGGCATAGCGACAAGGGAGGTACTTGCTGAACGGCTCCGATGCCAAATAGGAGAGGTTGCTTAAACAGCGCGTTGAGGCATGGAGCGCACTTGCATGGAAGTAAATTTCAATGATCACGCATATAAAGAGCTGCTAAGCCTGTTGGTGCCCCCTGTTTTGTTGAAAGGATTTCACCTTCAATTAAGCATGTCAGCTTTGCTATTTAGGTGGCCCAGAGGACAAGGGTTTCTTTCAGTGGCTGATTTTTTAAAAGAAAATTATTTCTCTTAAAGGTAAAGGTTTCCCCATGACCGAATGGTCTAATCGTGACCGACTGTAGGGGGCGGTGCTCATCTCCATTTCTAAGCCTGTAGAGCCGGCGTTTTGTTCGAGGACAAGCTTCCGTGGTCATGTGGCCAGCATGACTCTACGCCGTAGCGCATGGAACGCCATTACCTTCCCCCCAAAGTGGTCCCTATTTATCTCCTTGCATTTAGGTGCTTTCGAACTGCTAGGTTGGCAGGAGCTGGGACAAGCGATGGGAGCTCACTCCGTCGCGCAGTCTTGAACTCCCAACCTTCCGGTCGGAAAGCCCAGCAGCAGCGGTTTAACCCGCTGCACCACCACGTCCCTCTTAAAGAGGTGTGCCTATATAAGCATTGTGGTTTACTTGCCGTGGGCGGTCAATTTTTCTTTAATCCAGCTAAATATCTGTTCACTAAATTTACTGTGATCTTTTTCTCAAATGTATTTAAGCGCACAATCCTAACCAGCTTTCCGGCACCAGGGAAAGGGCAATGCAGCTCTGAGGTCTGGGAACAAAGATTCTGTTACTTTGAGGAGGCCTCCGTGACTGCCCCCCAACTGCAGGATGCAACACATGCCCCATTGGTACAGCTATGTCAGGGCTGGAAAGTTGGTTAGGATTGCACCCTTAGTATTGGTTACTGCTGGCCTCTAGTCAATCTCATGCAAAGCCTTGTCACTCACTTCTTTCAGCTTCGTCCCTTTTGGAGCCAGAAGCCCACCCTTTCTGCAGCATGTCCCTCCACCAGTTCTTATTGGAGCCCATCACCTGCCATGCCTGGAACCGAGACCGAACCCGTGAGTTTCACGTTGCTGATGTGTTTGAATGCGCGTGACTTTAGATGCGACAACAAACTAGCTTAGAAAAGCCAGCAGATGTTACTACGCAACCCTGTGCACGTCTGCTTGGCTGATTTGGTATTCCGACGAAAACCAGAAAGTACTGCTTAAAGGCTTTCCAAAAGCTTCAGAACACTTTTGGAGGCTCCTACATAAATAAATTTCCCAGTAGCAATGTATGGCTGTGAGAGCTGGACCATAAGAAAGGCAGAGCGCTGAAGAATAGATGCTTTTGAATTATGGTGTTGGAGAAGACTCTTGAGAGTCCCCTGGACTGCAAGGAGACCCAGTCGGGCAATCCTACAGGAAGTCAAGCCTGATTGCCCCCTGGAAGGACAAATCCTGAAGCTGAAGCTCAAAGACTTTGGCCACCTCATGAGAAGAGAGGACTCTTTAGAAAAGACCCTCGTGCTGGGAAAGATGGAAGGCCAAAGGAGAAGAGGGCGGCAGAGGAAGAGATGGTTAGATAGTGTCACTGAAGCGATGAACATGAAATTGGGTGAACTCCGGAAGCTAGTGGAGGACAGGGAGGCCTGGCGTGCTGTGGTCCAGGGGGTCGCAAAGAGTCGGACACGACTTAGCGACTGAACAACAGCATAAATAAATAAAAATAAATACTTGAGTTTCAATTAATTTTGTTTTCTCCTAGCCATTTGCTGGCCTGTGTTGATCTTTGCCTGAGTTGATTTTCTGCAGCCGCATCAATGTGTGTGTTTGTTACAATTCCACCTTTGTGCCATTGTTTAGGGTCTGTGGTTAGTGTTTGTGTCTCACCTTGAATGTTTTCTTAGCTGGAAAGAGTTTAAGGTCTATGCATAAACTGTGCATAGACTTGGCTAGGTCTTGCATGCTGGGCTTCCCCCCCCCCCCGACAAAGGAAATATTTCTAGTGCTTCTTGCTTTGTCTTCTCAACAGAGATTGCCATTAGCCCCAACAACCATGAAGTGCACATCTATAAGAAGAGTGGGAACCAGTGGGTGAAGGCGCATGAGCTGAAGGAGCACAATGGGCACATCACAGGTGAGATGTGATGTCACATCACCTTTCTGAAGCTGTGCACGGCCTCTACAAGCCTAAGATGAGACCGTAATGATGCTCTGATCATAGTTGGAAGTGTTGTTATCCGCATATTTTGGTATCCATGGGGGAATCTAGGAACCATGTGGATACCGAGGCACGACCCATAGGCCGAGCCTCTGCAGAAAAGATCAAAAGGCACAATACAAATAACATTGATATGAACGTAATATCATGAGGCAGGGCTGCATTGTGGAAATACATCACAAGGAGTTGTCGGGGGCAGAGAGGGGAATGGCGTTGTATTATTTTGGATCGTAGGGAGATGTGGGAGAGCCCTGCTCTCTGATGGTTAAATTGCCTGATGGTGTACTGATGGTTAAATTGCCATTTTCAGATCTGAAATAACACCTTGCTGAGACAGATGGATTTGTTCTATCACCCGGGACACCTCTGCGGCAGCCTATACACGGCAGCTGTTTTGAGACCTTCCTTTTTCCTGCTGTCAAGATTTTTTTATTATTGCTAAATAAATAGGGAGCTCAGGTTCTAAAGCACAGTGGTAGGACGAAGAAAAAAAACCCCACCAGCCCACATACGTAGACTCAATGAAATCCTTGCCCATCTGGGTTGTGACACCAGCTTGCACGAACCTGATCGGCAGGGTTCCTAATTAAAGTCTACGGAAGGAAATGGTGCCTCACTCAGATGTCATTCCTGTGCTTTGGAGCTTCTGCCTGCTAACCCCCAGTTGCGTCGTTCAGCAGTGCTTATAATTAAACTGATTTGGGTTGGGGGTGGGGGTTAACCGGGGGGGGGGAGGGAATGGAGTGCACTGTCGACCTTATAAATGAGAAATGTGAGCTTATCCCAAACGGTGATAAGTCTTGATAAAAATCCAATCTCACGCCTGTATAATGGTCCAGATCATGGAAGCATTTACAGCCAGTCCTTTTTATACGCAAACTCGCTGTCTGTTAATTCGCTTATCTGCGAGGGGCAGAACTGCTACTTTCCTTGTTGTCTGCACCTCTGTCATTATCCACTATGCAGAGACCAGGAAGTGCCCAAAGATCTCTGGATGCTGCAGAGCCCTTCCAGAGGCTGCAGGGACCTTCAGAACGGCACCTGCGACCAGCACTGACCCCTTTAAACTGGCTGGCAGAAGCATCCTTTAGGGGTCCATGCTGGTCGCAGGTGCCGTTCGGAAGCTCCCTGCAGCCTCTGGAAGGTCCCTGCAGCATCCAGAGATCTTTGGGCACTTCCTGCTGCCCTGTGCTGGCTTCCTGAGGGCCTCTGCCGGATTCTTCCGATGCCAGCTAAGATACCCCTTGCAAACGACCCCGTTGGATCAGTGATTCTGAGAATTCAGCATCCCGGAGGATAAACAAGGACCTTCTCCAATCCGCAGGCATCGACTGGGCTCCCAAGAGCGACCGCATTGTCACCTGCGGGGCCGACCGCAACGCTTACGTCTGGAGCCAGAAGGACGGCGTGTGGAAGCCCACCCTCGTGATCCTGCGGATCAACCGCGCAGCCACCTTTGTGAAGTGGTCCCCGCTGGAGAACAAATTTGCCGTCGGGAGCGGCGCGCGCCTCATATCCGTGTGCTATTTTGAGTCCGAAAACGACTGGTGGGTGGCTCCTTTTGCGCGGTTCTTGGGTCAGTTTGCTGTACTGGCTGCTCAGTCTCTTGTTAGCATCAGCTCCGAAACCTTTCTCTCTTGCAAACGAGCTGCTGTTGAGATTGGAGTTCCTCGTGGTTTGGAAACCACCGCTTGAGAGAGGGGTTTCACTGCTGACCCTGGTAAGTGACAAGGGCATTGTGGCCTGTTGTACTGAAGATAACAGACCCGGTTCCCTTCTCAGTCGCCGAAAGACTAGGAGACTTTGACGCACAGAGCTACTCGTGGACTCACAAGGAGTCAGAGCGGCACCTCCGCGGTGGGTGCTGTGGTGTGGCTTCAGCCCTGCCGCTCGTTCAGTGTTTGTCGCCGCTGTTCCGTCTCTCCTGTAGGTGGGTGAGCAAGCACATTAAGAAGCCCATCCGCTCCACGGTCCTGAGTCTGGATTGGCACCCCAATAACGTCCTGCTGGCAGCCGGATCCTGTGACTTCAAGTGCAGGTGAGAAGGTGTTTGGGGTGGGCGGCTCGCTGTGGTGAGCAGTAGCGCCGAATTAATTTGTTTCACGTGTGACACTTCAGTCAGTGGGGGCTACGAGAGGTCGCTCCAAAAATGTAGGAGTGATTTGGGAACGCACGCACGCACGCAAATCCACACAAAATCCAGCAGCTTCCGAATCATTGATCCTATGGGATCAGTAGGGGGAAGGGTAGCTAACCTTGCCCGACTGCCCACTGTGGATAGCCCCAGAATGGTGCGAGTTGCTTTAGGATTGCTGTGGAGAGCTTCCGAATGGCCCCGTCTAGCCGAGAGCAGGCAGCAGATGCTGTAACGCGAGTTGCACCTTTTGCAGGAAAGAAGTGCGCGGATAGCGAGAATCGACTCTGCGTGAGTGCCTGTGCGCGCATTATTATTTGACGCGCGCCCTCCTCCCTGACCCCGAGAGTAGTCCAAGCACGCTTTACGGTGGCCCTTGCGTCGGCCAAACTTCGCTGGCCTAACTGTGCCGGCCTCACTCCTGGTTACGATGTTGCGCTAACAAAATGAGTTGAAGGAACCGCACAGCTCTTTATAAAAAAAAAAAAAGAATTATCTGGGGAATTGTGAACCGGGCAATTCATGGGGGAGGAGGAAAAAACGGCAGCGTGATCGGGAGTTGCTACACAGAGGCTGTTCCTTCACGCTTCCCCTTCTGTTCCTTGCTTTTGCAGGGTGTTCTCAGCCTACATCAAGGAAGTGGATGAGAAGCCGGCCAGCACTCCTTGGGGCTCCAAGATGCCATTTGGGCAGCTGATGGCGGAGTTTGGCGGGGCTGGCAGCGGCGGCTGGGTGCACAGCGTTAGTTTTTCGGCCAGCGGCAACTGCCTGGCCTGGGTCAGCCACGACAGTACGGTCTCGGTGGCAGATGCCTCCAAAAACATGATGTAAGTGATGGGTTAGCACCTTCATAGAAGTGTCTCGCGAGGCTTTCTTTTTGCCGTGCACCATAGAATCAGAGGTGGGCTTCAGCGGCTGTCATTCACAAGCCGTTTGTCTTTAGGGTCTCACAGCTGAAGACGGAGTTCCTCCCGCTCCTAAGCGTGTCGTTCGTCTCGGAGAACAGCGTGGTCGCGGCTGTAAGTCTCGTCTTCCCTCTCCCGCGACGATGGTGCCCTTGGCATTTCCAGCCAGTCACTGTTCCAGGACTCAGCATCTCTGCTGCATCCTGGTTGCCGTGGCAGTAGGGTTTTCTAGCCTAGCGCCACGTGGTCCTCCTTAGCATGGGTTTCCTTGCTTTTCTTATTTTAAACGTACGTATGGAAGCCTGGAAAGGGAACGGAGCTTTCCTATGCCGGAAGATAACACAGGCCTGCAAAATTGAGGGTCAGAAAAATTTACGGTGGTTTCATATGAGTGTGGGGTGCTGATTCCAAAAGCAGCATCTGTTTTGCCCTCTCACATCTAGTTCCAGCAATACAGCGTAGCGCAAGGTTCAAGAAGCTTCTTTGGAAGCCATTTTTGGAATTGGCACCCTCAATACACTCAGGAATAAGCCCTAACTTTTAAGACAGCCCATGTGTGTATTTACTGTATTTCTATACCGCCTTTTCTCCCTTACTCGCACACTGTGTGAGCTTCTTAAAGGCTCAAGGCAGTTTACCCAGGCAGGCAACGCTTATTCCATCGTTGTTCTGTGAGCACTCTTGGCTCCCTCCGTTCCAGGTGGGTCAATCTTGGCCTGGTCCGCCATTCTTCTTGCTGGGAATGTCCTCTAGCAAGGAGCAGTTTCAAGCTGTTCAACATCCTTCGTTGGCAGCTGGCTCACTCCCCGTTCATCATCGTTGCGAACCCACCACCCTCTCACCGTGATGTCACGGCGACACCACCAGGCTCTGTCCTCTCACAACAGGCCTTTTATTTGCCAGCATTCCGGTCTCCCATCCGGAGATTTGACCAGGGCCACTCCTGCTTAGCTTGCTCGCCTCAGGCAGCCGTTGGCACCACCAGGCCACGCCCCCTGGCCTGTGCGGTCGGCACGCCGGAGGCTAGCCGTGTCTCGCTGCCTTGTTGCAGGGCCACGACTGCTGCCCGATGCTCTTCAGCTGCGACGACCGCGGCTCCCTGAGCTTCGTCTCCAAGCTCGACATCCCCAAGCAGAGCATCCAGCGCAACATTTCGGCCATGGAACGTTTCCGCAACATGGACAAGCGAGCCACGACGGAGGACCGCAACACAACCCTGGACACGCTGCACCAAAACAGCATCACGTAGGTGCCACAGGGCGCAAGGGGCGGGGGGGGGGGAGAGCCTTGTCGCTGTGCTGCTTGGAAGGTAGTCCCAGCAGCAGAGGAGCCTCTGTAGCCGCAGTCGTTCCTTTTCAGCCCATGGGAGAAGTGGGTTTAACATAAGAACATAAGAAGAGCCCCGCTGGATCAGGCCAAAGGCCCATCTAGTCCAGCTTCTTGTATCTCACAGCGGCCCACCAGGTGCCTCAGGAAGCACATGAGACAACAAGATGCTTGCATCCTGTGGCCACTCCCTTGCACCCGGTACCAGTAGCCCACCACCTTTGTAAGGAGGTTGCACAATCCATAATAGCCCACGATGGACCTTTCCTCCAGAAATCCGTCCAATCCCCTCTTAAAGGCATCCAGACCAGATGCCATCACCACCTCCTGTGGCAAAGAGTTCCACAGATTAACTACCCGCTGGGTAAAAAAGTACTTCCTTTCTGCTGGCTTCAGAAACCGAGTTGATGTGCCACATCTGGCTGTGCCCCCCACCCTGCCCAAGTTGCGTGGAAATGCCACCTGCTTCTGACCACGTTGCCATGCTTGGCTTCTGCAATGGATTTTAAATCTCTAATTTAAACCTAATCCAATCTCTCTGTACTCTGTATTTGGGAGGAGAGGAATCAATTATCCTAGTGGTTCTCAAGCCTTTGAGACGGGACCCACTTTTTAGAAGGGCGCTCGTGCCGAGACCCACCGGAAGTGATGTCGTTCACCTGGATGCTCTCTGAGGCATAAGAACATAAGAAGAGCCCTGCTGGGTCAGGCCAAAGGCCCATCCAGTCCAGCTTCCTGTATCTCACAGCGGCCCACCAGGTGCCCCAGGGAGGCACAAGACAACAAGATGCCTGCATCCTGTTGCCACTCCCTTGCACCCGGTACCAGTAGCCCACCACCTTTGTAAGGAGGTTGCACAATCCATCATTGCCTATAGCCTACGATGGACCTTTCCTCCAGAAATCCGTCCAATCCCCTCTTAAAGGCATCAAGACCAGATGCCACCACCACCTCCTGTGGCAAAGAGTTCCACAGATGAACTACCTGGCATCTGGTGGGCCGCTGTGCGGTGCAGGAAGCTGGGCTAGATGGGCTCTTGGCCTGATCCAGCAGGGCTCTCCTGATGTTCTTACGAAGTGATGTCATAGCTGGCAGTGACATCACAAAGAAGAAAGGGCCTCCATGGTGACGTAATACACCCCTGGAATGCAAACAGGCGTTCGTGGACTGCGGCGATTGCACAGCCGTGAAGCATCTCTGACGGAACGCAAGTTCAGGACAAAACGTTACGTAAAAGCACTGAGCCAAAAACAATTTCTTAAAAGAAACCCTCCTTGAAAATTCAAACTGTTAAGACTCCCCAGAGGAATGGAGTAAGGGTAAGGACTGCCACTTCCAAGATGGCCGCTCCCAGATTCACCTGACATCAGGCCCCGACCCATTGGGTGGGTCCTGACCCATAGTTTGAGGAACACTGGATTATACTGTCGGACCTCTGTACCCGTTCCCGGACCCTCTGCGATACTGAAAATACGCAGATGCTGAAATCCACCGAGGGACCTTCATAGGACCTCCGGACACAAACAGACGTGCCTTTTGGTTGCGTCCGGAGATGTTCTGAGGCAGGGGGAGATGGGGCATTATCTTAGGAGGCCTCTGAGAGGCACTTTTTGGAAAAAACCGAGGCCTGCCCGCACCTCCGAACACCTTCCAGGAGGTAAGGTGAGGCCAGACATCTCGGGGACCCTCATTGAGTCAAACCTGCGGAGACTCAACGCAGACTCAGCGGATAACGGAGAGCCCCCCCTGTGCTCTGTTCTTCTGGTGCAGTTAGCAGTGTCTAAGGCATCGTACCGGCGACTGCTGCCTTCTCTCTCCGCCTTAAAGCTCTCTGTCCTCTTTTTTCCTCCCCTGCAGCCAAGTGTCTATTTATGAGGTGGACAAGCAAGACTGCCGCAAATTCTGCACCACCGGCATCGACGGAGCCATGACGATCTGGGACTTCAAGGTACGCTCGGCGGCCCTGAGCAAGCACGGCGGGACTCTCTTGTGAATGGCTTGTGGATTGGCTGCAGGCTCGGCTGTCTTTGCATTGGGGGGGGGGAGATCTGATCGCGGGGCATTTGTTTTGGAGGGAGCGTTCCCAAACCCACTGTATTGCGTTAGCGTAGCAACTTGTGCACCGCCTTGGCCTGAATGCCTCTGTCTCGTTTGCTCCCTCTCCCCTCGCTAGACTTTGGAGTCCTCCATCCAAGGCCTCCGAATCATGTAAAGGCAGCTGTCCGTTCGCTAGCAAGACAACTCGCTCTGGGCCACCTCCGCAGACTTGAAAAGGGACGGTGAAGATGGCGTCACTTACAAAGCACTGACGAAATGACGGCTTGGTGGATTCTCTCCTTTACCCCCCCCCTTCGGTGTTTGTTTTTTTTTAATCCCCCCCAATTTGGTGAAACGTGTTTGGTTTCCAATATCGGCTGTGATTGTGGTATAAATATTTGTTGGGTTGGTTTCTTTTTTATTATTATTATTATTATTATTATTGGTTGTTTCATTCCTTTCTTTACCAAAGCTGCTCCTCGGAATAGTTTTATGGCAGGAAGTGTGAGTCACTAACTTAAAAAGGGGAACGTTGGTGTAAAGCGTCTGCTAGAAACATTAAAAACAAAACTTACAGCGCTCGTCGTGGTGTTCTTTAGCGATAAGTGATCTGCAGCAGGAAAGAGCCTGGTGCCCCTGCATGGATGAAACACTCAGCCTGCCTCTCTTCCGGGGTTCACAAAGAGGTGGGGAACCTCTTGATCTGCAGGGCAGGCTCTCCACTTAGGAGGTTATATGTGCCAGCTAAAATTCAAGCAGCCCATGGGTTCAGAGATTGAACAGTAGTGCCACATGCCCCGGGCAGCTCTGCCAGAGTTCTGCAACCGGAACCCGCCGGTTTTCAGGATGCTGGTCTTTTTCAGGGGCTCCGAAAGCACGATCCCCAACATCAGGGAAGCACTGAGAAGCCCCTCCATTCCTTACTTCAGCCCAAAATGTCCCAAGATCCCCCCCTCCCCTGGCATTTTTGACCAGGCACTTCTCAGCCACGGACAGTCGCCGCTCTGCCACAGACGCCCTTAAGAAGAAGAAGCCCATTGAGAGCTTGAACTTAACTAGGGGGCGTGGAACACGTCGCCCGCCACTTGCTGGGATTCTACGGCAGCTCCGAAGGGCCACACTTCACTCTCAAGTGCTGCTGGTCCGCACCACCTTCTCAGCCCCCGGGCGTGGGGGGGCGGAAGACCAGCCCTATCGCGTTCCCTGGATGGAAGAGGATCACGGCAATAGTAGCCCCTCTCCTGTCCCCAATGCTGCTGCTGTGGGGGGGGGGAGGGGTCTCAGTGGAAGCCCCACTGCAGTGTCCCTGCTTTGCGTGGTCCCCTATGCTGAGATGCTGGCCCTCTAAGACCCAGATGCTCCTCTTCGGACATAGGGTTGCCAGATACAAACCCGGACCGAGTGCCTCTACCTTTAACCACTGCGGGCATGAGCTGCACCTTCTCAAAACTCCCTCTTCTATACAGTAGTTAGAGGCACTCTGTTCCGGTTTGTATCTGACAACCCTATTCAGACACGAACTCATAGGAACACAGGAACAGCCCCCCAGGATCAGGCCCAAGGCCCATCTCGTCCAGCTGTCTGGATCTCACACTGGCCCATCAGGCGCCTCAGGGAGCATGCGAGACACCACCACGCCTGCTTCTTGTAGGCATTCTGAGATAGCCCAGTTCTAAAACCAGGGGGTCGTCGCCTGCGGTGGACTTTCCTTCTCCAAATCTGCCCGATCCCCCCCCCTTGCCAAAGCATCACATGCTGCCATCTGGGGCTCCCAGTGGCACTCCCAAAGGCGCCCCCCCCCCTGCTTCGGGGCTGCCCATTGCTCAGTGACGGCAGCTTCTGGCTGGAATTGCATAACTGGAGGAGGAGGAGGAGGGAGGCCGGCCAGCCCTCCCTCCCTTTCTGGCAGCTGGAAAGGAGGAAGTGAACCAGGCTCGGAAAATGCCTTGTCGGAAGGAGCTGCTGCTTGGCTGCCCGCTGAGTTAATCGACACGGAGGTGAGTTGATCCGCAACGGAATGCGTTAGCTCAGGAAACGGGTGTCTGTTCCGTCTTGGCTCCGTCCTTCAGTCGCCTAAATCGGATCAAAGCTTTTGGAGGTGGGTGTGTGGCTGGCACGGGGTCCCTGGGCACGCTTTCCCCAGAAGCCACGCCCACCGAGAGCGCAGTCCTAACCTGGAGTTAAGCCGGCACGAATCAGGCCAGCAAAGTTTGGCCGGCACCAGGGCCACCGTAAGGCGCGTTCGGTCCACTCTCGGAGTCAGGGAGGAGGGCGCCCGTCTGTGTGCTGGCATCTGACTCCGAGAGTGGTCCAGACATACTTTACGGTGGCCCTGGTGCTGGCCTAACTTTGCTGGCCTAACTGTGCCGGCCTAGCTCCAGATTAGGATTGCGCCCTGAAGGGACTGGGATTTCTCATTAAGGGGCTTAGGCTCCCAGCTTCAGAGAGAGGGGTTGTTTCTCCGAACCTCTAAACCGAGCCGAATCCAGTCTGCTGCCCTGACCAGCTGCACCCCCGGATCCCAACACTGCCCCCGTTTCCTGCTCTGGAGTCCCCAGGATTGCCCCTCCCAGACCACCCCCCAAAATATGGCCAACTTTAAACAGCCCGTTTGCAAAGCCCAAGCCCCACCTTACTGTGAAAAGGCCTGCGTGGAACAAGAATCTGGAGATTTCTGGGCTCAGGTGTGTCAGGAATTCGGGTAGGGCTTATCTCGCAGAGCCGCTTCAAGCGGCGGATTCCAGAAGGGTGAGGTGGGACGGCCTCTTTCCTGCCCTAGATCTTTTTATTGCACTTTTCTGTTCTTCAAATGCTCGGTCCAGATGGGTGGAAATCTATTTGTCCATCCCTTTGACCATTGCCTTCGGCAAGAATACCGGCCAGCTGCCTTTGATTTTGGAAACCAGCCATTTTTCTGCAGAGCTGGTGACTTTGAACCCCTTCCTTCCTTGACAGCTGATCTCAATCGACCTGGTGTAACTGCTTAGTTACTCCAAGGACGTGGTGGCGCAGCGGGTTAAACCGCTGCTGCTGGGCTTTCTGACCGGAAGGCTGGGAGTTCAAGACTGTGCGACAGAGTGAGCTCTCGTGGCTTGTCCCAGCTCCTGCCAACCTAGCAGTTCGAAAGCACCTAAATGCAAGGAGATAAACAGGGACCACTTTGGTGGGAAGGGAACGGCGTTCCGTGCGCTACGGCATAGAGTCATGCTGGCCACATGACCACGGAAACTTGCCCTCGGACAAAACGCCGGCTCTGCAGGCTTTGAAACGGAGATGAGCACCGCTCCCTACAGTCGGTCACGACCAGACCATTCAGTCGCGGGGAAACCTTTACCTTTTAACTGCTTAGTAAACCTGCAACTCCTAGTAGTCGGCATCTCTTGTTGTTTCCCGCTCTCCGGCTTTGTTTTGTCAGTGTAAGAAAGGAATAGCCCACAGCCAATAACAGAATTATTCTGAATTAGCTGTAAGTTTTGGTCTTGCGTAGAAAGCAGTAATAATTGGGCATTTCTCTTCCCCCCCCCCCCCAAAAATGATGTTTTAACTTGAATTTTCTGTGTGCGTTGATTCTTGAACCTTTTATTTTCATGATCCTGTCTGGGTTTTTTGCATGCCATAAAACTTCTCTCGTGTATGGGATTAGAATGTGAATCTCCTTTTTTCCCCCGACCAACTTAAATCGGGTGCTTTCCTTCAGACCAACTTGAGCGCAGCTGGTGAGCATGTTTGCAAGCCAGAGTCACCCTCTGTCCTTCTTGCCTTCCCACCCCCTTCCAGATAACATCCTTGCCCCCCACCTTCTCGGTCTTTTGCAGCTTGGCCCTTGCAGGGAGAGGCCTGGGGAAGAAAAAAAAAGCCCAAGGCAGGAGGGAGACACCCTCTCGCACGCAAACCAGGCCTCCGGGCTGTGGAACTTAGGCGCATACAGTGCACTCTGTGTCTCTCTCTCTCTCTCGGCCGGCCCCCAACACCCACGCAAGGAAGTGGTTGTGTCTCTCAGAGACGAAAAGGGAAGTCGGGAGAGAGAAAGAGAGTGAAGTTCGGGCTGCCTCCGAAACCGGCTCAGTTCACGTCGACTGCTCAGAGTCCGTGAACCAGCTGGGGCTCAACTCCCAGAGTTCCCGACAGTTTGAAGACGGCAAAGGTGCTTTTCCTGGCCTCCCTCTTCCCAGGTGAGTCGCTCAGCCGTCCCCCGGCTGGAGAACAGCCTCTGGTCCTTGCAGCCGAATTCCTTCTTTCTCTGCCGAGCTTTTGGCCTGCGTCCAAACTTCCTCCACCCTCTTTCCAACTCGCCTGCCTGCTCCTCGGCTCCAAAGTGACAACACGACAAGGCCTGCTTTGGCGGCACGCTAAATCAAAAGAGCCTTTCCTGTCTCCTCTGGCTTTTCCTCCGGTCGAAAAGCAGCCGTTCTGCTGTGCTTTGCTTTTTCCTCCAGAAGGACGCTTGGCGAAAACGCCCTGCCAGAAACCTCCCTTGTTCCATCCGTGGGGAATCTGGATTTTATTTCTTCGGTCCTGGTGCCTTTGTGGCTTTGGGTAGTGGGCTTTGGTTTCTGCAGTGGCACAAGCTGGTTTTGCAAACGCTGCTGGTTTTGCGCTGTGGCAACTTCCTCCCCTCGGCGAGGGACTGAAAAACGGTCTCCCTCCCCAACCCCGTGCGCTTGCGTGCATAAATGAGAGTTGAAAATTCACGGAAGAGGCTTGCTTGGTCCACAAAATGCGGCCGACAAATGTCTCACAGTCGGAGGCTGAAGGGGTGCAGACGGCTTTGAAAAGGAGGCCAAAGAACTCAGTGGAGGAGATCAGGACCGTCACAAGCTACCACTCATGGATACCTTGAGATCATAGAGTTGGAGGGGACCTACAAGGTCATCTAGCCCAACCCCCTGCCTGTAGCAGGAAATCCTCCTTGATCTTCAGGTTCAGAGGACTGCCTGTTTTCTAGGGGACCATTCCCCTCCTACCCAACTTCCTGGGGGCATCTGACTGGTCCCTCTGGGGAAGATGCCGCTCCCCTCCCCACTGCGATGGGCTAGATTCATAGCCTGACCGTAGCCTCCTCCACGCGTAGCTAGACCTGTGGCGTGTAATGGTGCAATTGCGCTTAGTGGAAGAGCGGCCAGTTCAGACCTCCCTTTGCAAAGGGGCTCATAACCAGTTTAGCATGTTGGCCACCCCGGGGACTGCAGTCCTAAAACATGTGCAGAGCGCCATATATAACACGTTCTGGCCCAGCTGCTCCAAAGATGACCAGAATGCTTGTTCCACTTCTCAGAAGAACAGGGATCTGTTGGCCGCCAAAAGTCCAGCCCGCCACACCTTAGAGTGGCTGGAGCGACTTCAGGAAGCTTCCAGGGCATGCAGAAACTGTGCCAATCCCGCGTGTAGCATCCAGATATCGATTGTCTGCTGGCCAGCTCTCGGTCCTTCCTCCGAGCTGCCCAAGGCAGACCCTCCCACTCCCCAGAGACTTGTAAAAGGCGGCTTTGGAAATCTGGCGCAATTGACGCCCTCCTTCTCTCCCTCCCTGGTTGGGGTGTGTGTGAGAATGTGGGGAGGGGGGAATCCTCGTTCACAGACCCTGAGTATTGGGTTGGCTGACGAACAAGCCTGATGCATTCATTTTCTGGAAGGTGTTGGTCATAGTTCTCGCTGGAGAAAAACTGTGCAGGCATCTAGGGCTGCGGGTGGATTATTCCTTTTGGGGAAATGTCTGCGCTTTGGTGGGCAAATGAGGCTGTCGTAGAAGGAGCCCCTGCAGCTCATCTCCAGATGGAACTGGGAAGGGTCCCCGATTCTCTGTCTTGTGCAACCACTCAGAGTGCGCTAAGGCCGTGACTCGGCTGTCTGTGTTACCATTCAGCTCCTTTCTGTCTTTGAGGGCTGGCACAGTTTGGCTGGCACGAGGGACACCGTAAAGTATGTTTGGACCACTCTCAGAGTCAGAGAGGCCAGCACGCAGATGTGCGCCATCCTCCTTGACTCTGAGAGTGGTCCAAACGCGCTTTATGGTAGCCCTCGTGCCAGCCAAACTTTGCTGGCCTAACTCTGCCAGCCTAGCTCCAGGTTAGGATTGCGCTCTCGGTGAATTTCCCAACAGACCGTACCTCTTGGGTCAGCTCTAGTTCCTTCTCTGCTGTCCATCAATACCCCACATTTCCTACTTGAAGTCAGGACTGGTCTGATTCTTCTTCCTACCTTAGGCAGGCTGGCTGTTTGTGACGTGGGATTTTATATAAACGTTACGCATGGGATGGAAATATTGGATAGAGGGATGTACTTTGATCCCTCTTACCCAACACCGCCACCAGGGGGCACCCACCAAAATGGAGTGGCAGAAGAGTTGGGACAGGCAAGAGAAAATATTTCATTACCCAGCTTCTAATTAATCTGTGGGACTCCTTGCTACAGGATGTGGTGACAATCTGGCCTTAGATGCCTTTAAAAGGGGATTAGACAGAAAAGAACTTAAGAAGAGCCCCGCTGGATCAGGCCAAAGGTCCCCCTAGTCCAGCTTCCTGCATCTCACAGCAGCCCACCAGATGCCTCAGGGAGCACACAAGACCACAAGAGACCTGCTTCCTGTTGCCACTCCCTTGCACCTGGCATTCTGAAGTAGCCCACTTCTAGAACTAGGAGATTTCACATACCCAGATCTTGCACTGTGGGAAATTTGGAGCCTTCTGAGTGAGCCCTGCGATTCTGTATTCTTTCGGGAGCTTCCTGTTTGGAGAGGTTATCAGAGAGCTGCCTTGTTTCCTTTCAATAGCATCTTGGAGCCAAAAACACTGCAGGGGGAGGACGGACGGGGGAGGAATTGTGTCCTTTGGAGACAGAAAGCTGGTCTCCTTCGCAGGGCTCCAGGAATTTTTGCTTCCCCACATTCCAAAGCTCAGCAAATTCAGTGTTAAAAACCTCTTTCTATGCCAGTTTTATTTAAGCAGATTTTTGGAAAACGGTCCTTTGCCTGCAGGTAGATCTTGATATTTGCTTGTTCATAGCCACGAGAACTGCTTTGGCTGGTCAGTGGCGGTCTAAAGACATATTTTGTCGTTATCTGGAAGAGGAAACCTCTAAGAAGGCCACCTCCTAATCATTAAGCCCTACTGAGGAAGTAGGAGCCTCAGCAGTTAGCTAAAGCTTGGGCTATTCCTTTTATGGAGATATTGACTCATCGAAGACTACTGCGTTAAGCAAAATGCAGACACGGGAACTTGGTTGTGGTTTGTAGCATCATGTCAACGTCCCAGAACTGTGCTCTACAAAGATATTCAAAGGTTGTGTATGAATGTGTTCATTGTCACCATTATTATAAGAACATAGAACTTAAGAGCCCTGCTGGATCAGGCCAAAGGCCCATCTAGTCCAGCTTCCTGTATCTCACAGCGGCCCACCAGGTGCCCCAGGGAGGCATGAGACAACAAGATGCTTGGATCCCGTTGCCACTCCCTTGCACCCGGTACTCTGAAGTAGCCCACCACCAATGTAAGGAGGTTGCACAATCCATTATAATGGTTAGGAGACTCAGGGCGCAATCCTAACCTGGAGTTAGGCCAGCACAGTTAGGCCAGTACAAGGACCACTGTAAAGCGTGTTTGGACCACTCTGAGAATTGGGGAGGATGGCGCCCATCTGTGTGCTGGCCTCTCTGGCTCCGAGAGTGGTCCAAACATACTTTACAGTGGCCCTTGTGCAGTGATGTCATGCAGGGGGTACGCGAGTACCGGTTTCTAGGATTATGGTTGGCCCCGCCCATTCACCCGCCCACTCGTTGACTCCGCCCCCTGCAACGTTTGAATTTCCTGCACGTTTGAGTTGCCTGCATGTTCTCAGAGCCAGGCAGGCAGGCAGGCAACGAGTGGAGCCTTGCCTTGCCACTGAAAAATGAGCTGCTCTGGGGTTTTGGAACTGTTGGGTCACTTTAACATGATGCCAGGCCTCCTTAACGTGTTCTGGGGGTGCTGTGGAATACTGTTGCAACTGTTGGGTCAGTTGGGTGTGAGGCCTCAAAAAGGGCTTTTTTCATGTCCCTTCCTGCCACGACATCAATTCCGGCTTATGACGTCACTTCCGGTGGGCGGGTCCCGACATGTGCCAATCAAAAGTGAGTACCTGTTGTTAAATCATTTAGATGACACCACTGCCCTTGTGCCAGCTAAACTTTGCTGGCCTAACTCTGCCAGCAGAACTCCAGGTTAGATTGCGCTCTGATTTAGCTTAGCAGACAACTCGTGTTATTGATTTCCCTGTTTATCGAATCTATATCCAGAGCTATCTGAATTGGGGTTCAAGTTCAGCTCTGGAATCCGTAGTTCGACACAGTAACTATTGCTTAGCAGAGTGCTTCTGGGCATGTCTAGAGTGCACTTCTGTCAATATTGAACAAAGGTGACTCTTTGCCATGCAGGTGAGATGAAGAGTCTGATGTAGCTGCCCCAAAATAGAGCCATCTATTAACCCCTTAACCCATCTTAACCCCCTGATTTTTTTTTTTTCAGGTTGACAAGCCATGGCTTACCACAGCTTCCTGCTTGAGCCGATCAGCTGCCATGCCTGGAACAAGGACAGAACACGTAAGTCTTTGTGTAAGGCAGGCTGCAGATTTTTGTTTTTTTTAAGGAGGCTGTCTGGGGATGGTGGAATCCAGTCTAGGTCTGGAAATTGACCTTATTAAGCTGCCTTACTCCAGAGTCAAAGCATCTGCCCGTGATTTGGATTGTCTACACCAGGGGCGTCAAACTTGTTCCACACAGCAAGCCGAATAGCCGGAAGTGATGTCATTGTAGATCCAGTCGGAGCCACCAGAGGGCAGACTTTCCTCTGGCCCTGCTGCTTTGCTAACTGCTTTGCAATTCCAGTCGGAGCCACCAGAGGGCAGACTTTCCTCTGTGGCACTGCTGCTTGGCTAACTGCTTTGCAATTCCAGTCGGAGCCACCAGAGGGCAGACTTTCCTCTGTGGCCCTGCTGCTTGGCTAACTGCTTTGCAATTCCAGTCGGAGCCACCAGAGGGCAGACTTTCCTCTGTGGCGCTGCTGCTTGGCTAACTGCTTTGCAATTCCAGTCAGAGCCACCAGAGGGCAGACTTTCCCCTGTGGCGCTGCTGCGTTGACAACTGCATTGCAATTCCAGTTTGGGAACAGTGCGCCTCGGTTTGGGAACATTTTGGGAACAATGTGCTTCAATGCGAGGGAGAGAGAGAGAGGGAGATGGGGCTGGCGTTTGACTTGCGAACAGTGCTCACGGATGACCCCTTTTCCGGCTTCCCTTTCCTCTAGAACTTGCCATCTGTCCCAATAACCACGAAGTCCACATCTACAAGAAAGAGGGGACGAACTGGAAGAAGGTCCACGAGCTGAAGGAGCACAATGGGCAGGTGACAGGTGAGGGCAGCCCCAAGCAACCTGAAGCCCTTCATCATAATTGAGGCTTCATGGAAGATCTTTCTGGTGTGGGGTCTGAGTTCGACCTGCCTGTGTCTGGCTCTGAAGGGTGTCCAGAATTTGCCCCCCTTAGGCAGCAGCCTCAGTTTGCCTCCTCATGGAAATCTGCCAAACTGGGGCTCCCTTTCCCAGCCTGTTCCCAGATGCTCAGCTGCATGCCTTGAGCAAGCCCGCCCTCTGCTGGCCATGGCGGGGAATTTTTCTCCTCTCATTCTTTTCCTTCCAGGCCTGAGAAATTCATGCTTTAGGACTGTTCCTTTCATCACGTTCTTAAAGGCATGGTCCGGGCTTGGCCAAGGGGGAGCTCTCAGATAATGGGACGTGAATGAAAACACCCCGAAAGCAGAAATCCAAATGCTCATTGAAGCTCGAGAGTTTGGTTTTTAATGAATGGCGCTTATGTTGCTTTCAAAATCTTGCCCTTCCTCCAAGGAGGTCATGACCCCTTTAGCTCCTCCCCCTGGCTTATAGCTGTCGGATCTAAGGCTCTGTAGTTGGTCCTGGTCAAGAAGGTTAAATGGCTGGAGGCGGCATAAGATCGTTTTCTTGAAGCCATGGGCGGAACAATATGGCTGACTCAGATCATTGCCGCCAAGGAGGAGGATTGCCGCGAATTCACGAATAAAAATCTCCCTGCACGCGTGTAAAAGCTAATCTCAACGTCTTTAACAGTGCAATCCGAGTTTAAATAGACAGCAAGTAGCATTTCGTCCGGTATGTTCAGTAATACAATTACGCGGAATTAAACCTTGGAATTGCATATTAACTCATAATATGGTTACCACTGATGTTTCTACACAATCACACATTGTTATTTTGGTAAGTTTTTATTTCAGGAGTAAACTATTCAGTCCTAAACATCACGCGCAAACCAATCTGAAATGCTTGGAATAGGGATTGTTTTGAGCGTAACAACATGGCTGCTGAGCCCGCCCCTGGCTACAGTCGGCGGCTATCAATTGTACAGGGATGTCGTCTCCAGTCCTTATTTAACCTCCTTGGTCCTGGTTCCAGACTAACCTCCCCGCCCCCCCCCCCCAGGCATTGACTGGGCCCCGGACAGCAACCGCATTGTGACCTGCGGCACAGACCGCAACGCCTACGTCTGGACCTTGAAGGGCAACGCCTGGAAGCCGACACTGGTCATCTTGCGGATCAACCGCGCCGCCCGCTGCGTGAAGTGGTCCCCCAAGGAGAACAAGTTTGCCGTCGGCAGCGGCTCCCGACTCATCTCCATCTGCTACTTTGAGGAAGAAAATGACTGGTGAGTGTCCCTGAGTCCAAAGTTCGGATTTGTCTCGAGGCCCTTGCATGCAAAAAAACCAGCATGTCAGGGAAATGGTGAGACAGCTGGAATTGTTCACCCTGATACGCTAGCTTTCCCCATGCAGGGTGCCACCTGGCTAAGAAAATGGTACAGCCCCAACTGAGCTGAACTGTGTGCTAGGCCTAAAGGGGGAAATAAATAACCCCACAGAGAAGCCACGACAGAAATTGGACGTGCAGGGGTACCAATGCATTTGTGTTGACAGTGCCTGTTCACAGCCGTTGCATGCAAACTTTGCTGGCCTAACTGTGCCAGCCTCCCTGTCCAGTGGCTGATGTCATCAGTGGCTGATGTCATCAGTGGCTGAACATCATCAGTGGCTGATGTTCCCGGTTAGGATTGTGCCCTGCGTGGCCTTAAGCAAGCTGCTCCTTCTCTGCCTCAGTCTTCCCCATCTGCATTATGGGGATAAGGCTAAGTTAACGGTCAGGGGTTGTCAAGATAAGACATGTGGAGCGTTCTGCATGCTCAGTGATCTGCCTTGGGCCTGTGGCAGCAGAGATAATAGCACCAACCTAACCTGTCCTTATGTGGGACGTGGTGGCGCAGCAGGTTAAACCGCTGCTGCTGGGCTTTCTGACCGGAAGGTTGGGAGTTCAAGACTGCGTGACGGCGTGAGCTCCCGTGGCTTGTCCCAGCTCCTGCCAACCTAGCAGTTCGAAAGTACCTAAACACAAGGAGACAAATAGGCACCACTTCGGTGGGAAGGTAACGGTGTTCCGCGTGCTACGATGTAGAGTCATGCCGGCCACATGACCACGGAAGCTTGTCCTCGGACAAAACGCCGGCTCTACAGGCTTTGGAACGGAGATGAACACCGCCCCCTACAGTCGGTCACGACTAGACCCTTCGGTCCTGGGGAAACCTTTACCTTTTTAACCTGTCCTTACGTTTTGCCATCTCTCCTAGGTGGGTTTGCAAGCACATCAAGAAGCCCATTCGATCCACGATCCTGAGCCTCGACTGGCACCCCAACAACGTCCTCCTCGCGGCCGGATCCTGCGATTTCAAGTGCAGGTGGGCACCAATTGGCTTGCGTTGCACAGACACCCCACTATCCTCCTAGGGCAGACTGGCGTTCCCAGGCGGTCTCCCATCTGGGCACTGTCCACCTGGCGGAGCTCCAGAACCTTCCCTGCATCACAGGCTCTCAGACCGGGGTCTTCCCCCCTCCCCTCTCCATAGGATTTTCTCTGCCTACATCAAGGAGGTCGAGGAGCGCCCCTCGCCAACCCCCTGGGGGTCCAAGATGCCCTTTGGGGAGCTCATGTTCGAGTCGAGCAGCAGCTGCGGCTGGGTCCACAGCATCTGTTTCTCCGAGAGCGGCAGTCGCGTGGCCTGGGTGGGCCACGACAGCACCATCTGCCTTGCAGACGCCAACAAGAAGATGGCGTAAGTTGGCATCCTTTTGGGGGGCGGGGACTAGTCAGTTTCTTGCCAGCATGGGAGGAGCAGATTTGGGACCCAAAAGACACCTGGGTGTTCAGGGGGCCTGCAGTTTCTTTCCTACAAAGAAAGGCAAGCGCATTTGAGACTTGTAAACTACCACATATGCATAGAGGTAAGAACATAAGAAGAGCAGTGCTGGATCAGGCCAAAGGCCCATCTAGTCCAGCCGCCTATATCTCTCAGTGGGCCACCAGCTGCCTCAGGGAGCATACAAAACAACAAGATGCCTGCTTCCTGTTGCCACTCCCCTGCACCTGGCATTCTGAGGTAAATTTCTGAGGCAAAATTCTGAGGCAAAAATGAGAAAAATAAAACAGAATTTGCTATCCTGTCTGTTGGGAAGTAGCTATAATAACTTGCAAATCAGTCTGGGCCTTAAGAACATAAGAAGAGCCCTGCTGGATCAGGCCAAAGGCCCATCTAGTCCAGCCTCCTGTATCTCACAGCGGCCCACCAGCTGCCTCAGGGAGCACACAAGATGCCTGCTTCCTGTTGCCACTTCCCTGCATCTGGCATTCTGAGGTAAATTTCTGAGGTAAATAACACAGAATTTCCTATCCTAAGATCACCAGAAGAGCCCCGCTGGATCAGGCCAAAGGCCCATCTGGTCCCGATTCGTATAACTCAGCGACCCAGCAGGTGCCTCAGGGACCAAAGAAATCGGTCAAGACAGTAGCCACATTTTTGCCGTAGAGCCAGCAGTGGCAGGCGGAATGTGGGTCTGTGAAGTGGCTAATCTGTGCTCACCTTTCTTCTTCCCAACAGGGTGGCAACTTTGTCCACGGAGACTCTCCCCCTCTTGGCTGTCACCTTCATCACCGAGAACAGCCTTGTGGCCGCAGTAAGTAAGCCATTACTTCTGCCTGAGGGCTTCTCTGCACAGTGTGGAATTGAATGTGCACGTGGTACAGCCCTTTCCTTCCTGGACTGTGTCACTTCAAGACTGCAGCTGGAGGACTGCACGTTCGGATGCTGTTCTCTTCGACACACTGGAAATCCCTGCGTGATTTGGGAATCTTGGTTTTGATTAAGAGCGCAATCCTAGCTTGGAGTTAGGCCAGCACAAGGGCCACCGTCAAGTATGTTTGGACCACATTCAGAGTGGCCAGCACACAGACATGCGCCATCCTCCCTCACTCTGAGAGTAGTCGAAACGCCACTCCCTTGTATCTGACATTCTGAGGTAAATTTCTGAGGTAAAATTCTGAGGTAAATAAAGCAAAGTCTGGCCAGCAGAAGGGACACCATAAAGTATGTCTGGACCACTCTCAGAGTCAGGGAGGCCAGCACACAGACGCGCGCCATCCTCCCCGACTCCGAGAGTGGTCCAGACGTGCTTTACGGTGTCCCTTGTGCCAGCCAAACTTTGCTGGCCTAAATCCAGGTCAGGGTTGCATTCTTTAAGTTTGCTGACATGCTGGGCTGGCATTTGTTAATTTCTGATTTTTTAACTTGGAACGATTGTATTTTCGGTTTAAGATCCACTGGCGTCTGCTTGTTGTTTTTAGGGTTTTATATCGTCGTTTTAATCTTTTTGTATTGTTCCATATTGTAAGCCGCTTTGGGCACCGCAACAGGGAGCGGAAAAGCAGGATATAAATTCTTACCATGAATAATAATAATTAAATCTTTAAATTATTATTAAAATGCCTTCTAAGATTAAACTGTTATTACGACTACTAATAATAGTGTCACCTTAACGAAGGCATCTTTGATGTTAAGACCAACAACTTGAATGGGGTTCCCCAGCCTGCTCTGACTGTCCGCTGCTTTCTGGCCAGGGCCACGACTGCTACCCGATGCTGTTCACCTACGACGGGCCGCAGGGTGCGCTGAGCTTCGGGGCCAAGCTGGACGTCCCCAAGCAGAGCTCCCAGCGCGGACTCTCCGCCCGGGAGCGCTTCCAGAACCTGGACAAGAAAGCCAGCTCCGACCTGAACAGCTCCACTCTGGACACCGTGCACAAGAACAGCATCAGGCAAGCGCCCCGGCTTGGCTCCCGGGGGCGTTAGCGGGACATCCCGCGTATGTAGGTGGCGGGTGGGTCCGCCGCAGCCACCGTTTTAAGGCAGCTTGGCGGGTTCGCCGGGAACATGTGCAGCTCAGTGATTCAACCGCTGGGGGGGGGCGTGTTTTGTTTTGTTTTTGCAGTGTGAATAACTGACGTGGCTAGAAAAGGCTGGGATCCTGCATTGCCAGCCAGTATTGGAAATGCCCCCCACCTAAGGGGACGTGGTGGCGCAGCGGGTTAATCCGCAGTTGCTGGGCTTTCCGACCGGAAGGTTGGGAGTTCAAGACTGCGCGATGGAGTGAGCTCCCGTGGCTTGTTCCAGCTCCTGCCAACCTAGCAGTTCGAAAGCACCTAAATGCCAGTAGATAAACAGGGACCACTTCGGTGGGAAGGTCATGGCGTTCCGTGCACTACAGGGTAGAGTCAAGCCGGCCACATGACCACGGAAGCTTGTCCTCGGACAAAACGCTGGCTCTATAGGCTTTGAAATGGATAGGAGCACCGCCCCCTACAGCCGGTCACGACTAGACCATTCGGTCGTGGGGAAACCTTTACCCTTTTAAAGGGTGGCACCCGGGGCTATTGACCTCCCCCTTGTTGTTGTCCCCCCTTAGTTGCACCTCTGGGCCAGGCCCAGTAGGCCAATGAACAGCACTGTTACAGCAGCTTTCCCCACTCATAGGGCAGAATGTCCGTAGTGAAAACGCTACTGCGGGAAGCTTCCATATCCCTCCCTGTCCAGCAGCTGATGCTCTGTCTCTCTCTTCTGCTTCAGCCAAATATCCGTGATCGCTGGGGGCAAAGGCAGCTGCTCCAAGTTCTGCACCACGGGGATGGATGGAGGGCTGGGCCTCTGGGACATCAAGGTAAGCCGGCGCGAGGGGGCACTGGTTGGCCAGACAGGGCAGGGCCCTCTTGTGGCAAGGGTGCCTCCAACTGTAGGGCCCGATTCGACTTGCGTTCAAGCCCAAGGTCCTGTACCCAGTCCATTCAGATCCACTCCGTCTTTTACCCCAAGCTTTCTTTGCAGCTGTTTAGTCGGTGGACATGAAAGAGAACTTTGTGGAATGAGGAGGAGGTCTAGTAGATGCCCATTTTGCCGAATACCCACCTTTATTTGAAGGTACACCTTCAGCCAGAGGCGGATCTAAGGGGGGGCAAATCTGTAAGTTTTGCAAGAAGCCTTACCCTGTCATGTAAATCCCTTCTGTCCCTTGCTGCTGTAGCCAGTAAGCAACGCCAAGATGTTGCTGTTCCCTGTGAGGATTGGCTAGAACAGTGCAGGAGAGGAGTGTTTTCCACTGCAAGGTAAGGCTGCTTGCAAAACTTACAGATTTGCCCCCCCCTTAGATCTGCCTCTGCCTTCAGCTGCTAATAAGTCTTGCATCAGATTGTAGCAAGCTGCCCCATCCCCTTATATGGAGGTGCGTTCCTGAATAGGGAAAGGAAGCGAGGGGGTGGAGCAGAAGAGTGTGACACTCTAGGCCACTACTCTTCTGCTCTGGCTCACTCCTCCTTTTCTCAACCATGAAAGGAGGAGGAGAAAATTGTTCTGGTGAAAGACGAAGCTAAGCATTTATACTTGTAGGTGCAATGTTTGCGAAGGAATAGTTTAGGCAGGTGTGGGGGGGAACGTGCCACCTCCCTCTCCTCTTCTGCTTAGGACCCTAGCCTGCCCTAGAGGATTTACAGAGTCCCTGGTGCCTCTGATCTCCTCTCGATTCCCTTTTTAATGTTTTATGGCCTCCAGGAACTATGATCATCCCCCTGAGCTTTTCAAAGTGGGCTAAGCAAAGCTATCTTTAAATATTTCATAGCCACTGGGATTGCCCTGGGCAAACTGCTTGGGATAATTCAAAAAAGGGATCGAGAATAAGACAGCCACTGGTGTTATGCCGTTGTACAAATCATTTCACAAAGGCTTACTTTTTGTTTCAGAGCCTGGAGTCTGCGATGAAGGGCCTCCGGATCAAGTGAAAAAGCTCCCCCAGGAGAGGCCAGTTCTGCCCCGGACAGGTTCCCGCCGGTCCAGCTTGGCTCCCTGACCCCCAACCCTGCCTGTTTTCGTCCTGCGACTGTACGAAGTGACCGAGACAATCCCTAACAGCAGCAAGCTTTGCAGAGGAATTTGATGGAAATAATATTTGCAATAAAAACAGATATGCTGGCCATAATTCACTCGGCGCAACAGTGTTGTTTTTCCCTCCCCTCCCTGTACCGATCGGGCCAGCAAGCTCTGTTAAAACGACAGGCAAGTACGTACTTCTGGAGCACAAGAGCTTTTACAGAACCCAAGATCCCTGGCCGTTTACGATAATTTAAACTTTATTCAGCCAAATATACAAGTTTTGTTTCCAATTTGCCTCTGTTCCAACAGGTTTCACAATCAAGGGAGGGGTTGGTTTGGGGGGGGCTGGGAGGTTGGGTTTATTTTATTTTTTGCTCCATTTAAAAAGTCACCATCCCTTTTTGGAGGAGAAAAACAGAAAAATTAAAGGGGTGACCTAAAAAAAAAAAAAAGGACATGGGGATGGAGGTGTATTAAAATGGGACTGAAGATCAGAACAGCCACACGGCCGGTCTCTGACTTCTAGCGCTTTGTGGGTTGTGCAGCAGAGCAATCCTGCAGGTACACAACACCCCAGCGGTGCAGATCTGCACCAGCTTCTCAAGACGACCGACCATGTGCCCCCCAGCCTGTCTAGTTTCCTGCAGCCTAGCTGAAGCATGCCCCCTCCCCTCTGTCCTTCTACTCCCTCCCCCCAAGCCCAGATATGTGATCTTAAATCTAAACACAGCAAAACCGTTCAGATTTTCGTCCCTCCCCAAAACGGTTACACCGAGGACCGCTGCTCCTCCCCAGTTCGCACCAAAAGGTTAATAGCTGGGGGCCCCGGGGGCGGCCGTCCCCCCCCAACAGAATTCCGTGCCCCAATGAAGACAAACGTGTGGCTGTCAGTGTCTCTTGGAGGTGAAAATGGCGCCGGATGCTGCAGTGCTCTCCCCGCGGCCTCTCGGGGGTGTAATGCGGCAGAGGGGGCCGGCGGGCGCAATGCAATCAGGCACAGGTTCCTGGGCATTTCCTCCTCTCGCGTGGCCCGTGCTTACTTGTTCAGGGACAGCGACTGCATCCTTTTGCCTGCCGAAGTGGCTTCGTCTTTAGCTGGTGGGTGGAAAAAAGGAACCAGAGTTAAAGGTTGGTGGGCCAGGAAAACCATCTTGTCTAATTAATTATCCGCAGATTTCACTAAACCCAGATGCTAAGTCGCGTGTGGAGGGCACCCACCAATTTCACTCAACGCTGCCTCACCGTGCCTCAGAACACCCCCTTAGGGGTCTGAAGACCAGAAGACAACCAGAAGACACCTCTGATTGCACCTTTGAAGCCGGCCATACAGACTCAATTATCTGCACAAATCTGTATCTGCGGAGGGGTCAGGGAACAGATCCCCTGCAGATCAATCAATCAATCGGTACTTATATACCGCTTTTCAACACAAAGTGGTTTACAGGCACGTAGTAATAATAAAGTTCAATGGCTCCCTGTCCCCAAAGGGCTCACAATCTTTAAAAAAAAAAAGGGGGGGCAGACCACCAGCAAGAGCCACTAGAAAAGACACTGTGCGGGGGTGAAGAGGGACAATTACTCTCCCTCTGCTAAATATAAGAGGACAGCTCTTCAAAAAGTGGCTCTTGCCCAGTTAGCAGACAGCGAGAGCCCACTGTACTCTGGCTTCTTGAGTTACAGATGGCTCTGTTGACTTTTATAGCAGCAAAAACCAGCTATTTCAAGGTATGTGTGCTCCGACTTCCATCCAATCCTTTGGCACTGAAGCCATCGGTATATTAGAGACTGAGAGCACAATCCTACTAACCTGGAGTTAGGCCAGCCAAGTTTGGCCGGCACAAGGGACACCGTAAAGTATGTTTGGACCACTCTCGGAGCCAGAGAGGCCAGCACACAGACACGCGCCATCCTCCCTGACTCCGAGGGTGGTCCAAACGCCACTCCCTTGAATTTGGCATTCTGAGGTAAAATTCTGAGGTAAATATGAGGTAAATAAAGCAAAGTCTGGCCAGCACAAGGGACACCATAAGGTATGTCTGGACTACTCTCGCAGTCAGAGAGGCCAGCACACAGACGTTTGCCATCCTCCCCGACACCGAGCGTGGTCCCTGCGCTGGCCAAACAGCCCAGTAGGTTGAGGGAGCCGACAGTCAGCCTGCCTTCAGTTCTCACATGGCCGCTTTCAACCCGGCTCTGGACCGAGGCGAGTCCGCCTGCCTCACCTTTCCGCTCCTCCTCCTTCTTCTTGGCAGCCTCTTCCCGCTGTTTCCGGATGATGGCAAGCCGGGCCAGATCCGCCTTCGCCTGTTCCGTTTTCCCCGCCAGGTGCATCTTCATGTACCTCTCTTTTGCTTTCTGTTTTTCGATTTCTTCTCTGATTTGGGCAGGAACATGAAAAAAAAAACCGGCAGAACAGACGGGCTTTAGGAAGGAGGGGAGAGAGAGGCAAAGCTTCCAAGTGCTGGGAACAAGCGGGATTGACTGAGTCGCACATGTGTCTGGGTGCATTTGGGCCTCACCTGGCTCAAAAGGAGACACAGAGAGGCTTACAAATCTGGACCTCCAAAAGCATGTGCACCTCTCGGCAGTGCTGTAGCTAGGTTATTTGGCACCCAGGGCCATAAATTTGACACACACACACCACAACATTTGTGGACTCATCATGCAGGTTCACAGGCTATACGTCTGACACCCCTGCATAAGACCCTGGTATTTTGGGGGTTTTGTTTCTTGGCCATAACTTTTTGCTAGAATAATGGGATTATGCTCCTTTTTGTTCCAGGTGAAAGTCGGCATCCAACAGCACACAGCATGACGATAGTATTCCGATTTTCAAAATTCGGGGTTTGGTGGTGACACCTCCCCCGAGGGCGGCACCTGGGGTGCTGCCACCCCCCCGCCCCATGGGTAACTACGCCACTCCCTTTTGGAATCAGTGTGTATATTTTACCACCTGAAAGCAAACGGAAAAAGTAGGCCTGGGCCAGGAAAGGCAGCTGCTCTTTCAACTGTGTGGTCCTGTTGGGGCTCGTGTGGCTGTAGATCACCTCCTTCGGCATTCCCGTGCAGTCTGTGCTTGAACGCTCAGGAAGGGAAAGGGGGAGACCTGGTGGGTCTCACGGCAGGTCTTGTGCCAGACTGAGGCTTAATTGGCCAAGACGCGACTACTGTAGATGCTCCCTCACTGGAGACCTTCAAGTAGAGGCTTGACAGGCACCTGCTGGAGATGCTCTAGGAGGATTTCCTGCGACAGGCAGGGGGTTGGACTAGATGACCTTGTAGGTCTCTTCCAACTCTATGATTCCATGTTCAGGACAGCTGCACTGGAGTCCAGAAGGAGGCAGGATTCACATTATGTCCCCTGGAAAAAGACACGCCCTTTCCACGAACATTTCTGCCGTGACCCTACAGACCGCCTCAAGGTATTCACGGTGGCAGAGGGTTTGAGCATCGCTGTGCGAAAAAGGGAGAACTCTTACCGCTCTCTCCGCGACAGTTCCCTGGGGCTCTCCAGGTCTATCTGAGTTACTTTTTTGGCCGCCTGTACGACGCGGTTGGGGTTCTCTATGTCGATCATGCCTTCCACTCCTTTGTGCTTTGGCTGGAATGGGAAAACGGAAGGACAGGAGCCTGTTACGGCGGCAACAGAGCAGACGGGCAAAGCCTAGGAAAGACTAAAGCGGGAAGGACTCCACACACACCCTGAGGTTCACCAAAGCCTTCTGCAGCAGGACTTTGTTGGTGCAAGACATGTTGACGGCTTGAAAAGCGGGGTAGGTAAATCCACACAGCAGTGACTGCTCTCGCGGAACATGGACTCTATGATCTTCTCTATGGTCTTCGCCTCTTGTGATGTCACTTCCAGGTGCTGTGGCTCCGTTTCTAGGGCAAATGACTGCATCGTACATTGCCTGTCCTCCACTGGCAAGGGAAGGAGGGACGGGCAATTCATTACAACAGACAGTTGCTCTCGAAACAGAGCTGCAGAACCCGGAAGGGTTTTGCACCGATTTTCATCCAGGACCCCAGAATGGGTGGACTTCAGAACCTGGAGGGAACTAATCCCACTTGTATACCGCGGGCTCACTGTAAGCAGCTATTGGCACCAATAAGGCCAATAAAGACTCAACAACCAGGTGTAACATGTGTCAGCTCTCTCCTCCCACGAGACCAGAACGATCTTCTTTGTACCTGGTAGTCTTCATCCTCCTCCTCCTCGCTCTCATCCGACTCTAGCGACTTCTTCTCCTTTTTGGGCTCGCCTGTTGCCCCATCGCCTCCTTCCTCTTGTTCCTCCTCCTCCTCCTGCGAACATTCAAGAGGCGTTACGCCAAGCTGGGCCTCCTCCCAAACCTTCCGTGGGCCCTGGCTTCCACCACCAGGTCCACGGCTGATGAATAGGTGGGACGGGCAGAAGGTGGGCCTTGGGGGGGCAAGCCCTCACCACAATGGCCGAGCCAAAAGCCCTGCCTAGAACCCAGGAGAGCTGCGGCCAGGGAGCTCGGCCATTCTGGGGAGGGCGGGCACTGCCTTGACCCGTCGAGCTGAGCGCCAGCTGGGGCACCCAATAGCTGCTGACCAGGTGGGGATCAGGGCCGTCGGTTTTTATGGCAAACAATGGTTCTAAGGAACACCACCACAATCACCGCCACACTGCAACCGAAAGCTTGCCAAAGGCTGCCTTGAGGGTCTGTGGCAGAGCTGCGACTGCAGGGAGGCGTTTCCTGCCTTGGCGCTCAGAGCCAGCCGCCGACACTGGCACGTGCTGGGAGGGGCTTACCTTGGCCTTCTGTTTCTCCGCCTGGAGCTGGGCGTCGATCTCCTCGGGGCTCGTGTACTGCCGTGCCCGGCCCTTGTGGCCTCCTTTCCTACCTGCAAGGAAAACGGCCTGGTGAGTAAGTTCTGAGCTTGGCCGGTCCTCACCGCCCCGGTCCTCATCCTGCACTGGCTGCGACCATCCGGGCAGCTCTGGGGTAGGATCCAGGATGCCCGAGGGTCATTCTTGCCCAGATCCTAAGAGAGCTGTGGGTAGGGTGATTTATGAGCGCTCCCCCTTGGATTTGACTGAGACACCATTACTATACAGAACCTCCAGATCCACAGCAGTCTACCTTGGTAAGCAACAGCGGGAGAGGCCCCTAGATCAGCGGTTCTCAAACTTTTTAGCATCGGGACCCACTTCTTAGAACGACAGTCTGTCCGTGTCAAGGTTGTAAACAGGCTTTTCTCTTTCCGATTCACTTTGTGATTGGGAAATGGGCCGAGAAACCACCCAACCGCTTGCTGCAGTCTCTGAAAAGCAGCAGGCTCTGGCGTCACAAAGACGGCACTTCCGGCCATGACATCACTTCCGGTGGGTCCCGGACAGATGGTCACGCTAACAAGTGGGTCCTGGTGCTAAAACGTTTGAGAACCGCTGGAGTAGTCCATAAGGGTTAATTCATTTCACACACATGCGCGTCAGCCAGGAAAAGGCCCCCTGCTCGGTTTTCCTCCCCTGCGGGGTCATCTCCGGCCACAGGCAGGACAGGCGAACTGCTGTTGACAAGCCTGCCTTAGGTGGAGGGCAAGGCAGGTAAAGGGCTGAACGGGAGTCTTAAGGAATGCACATTTCGCCTGCAGGGAGAAGCGATGCAATGCTGAGCAAGGGAGGGGACGGCAGGAAGGAGCAGAAAGATTTACACAGCAGCCTGACAGTTTAAGAGCACATTTGGAGGCCGCCCAGCTTTTTTTTTTGGCGGGGGGAGAAGCACGACTGGGGCACACTGGGAGCTGGGCTTGCATCAAGCGACGCCTTGCGTAGCAGCTGCCACTTGGGCCAGCTGGAGCCCCCGGCAGGCAGTTCAAATCGGGACCTCAGTCACCCCGGAGGGGCACGGAGGATGGAGGGCGCAATCCTAACCTGGAGTGAGGACGGCAGAGCAGGGCCAGCAAAGCGTGGCCGGCACAAGGGATGCCGTAAAGCGCGTTTGGACCACCCTCGGAGTCGGGGAGGATGGCGAACGTCCTGTGCTGGCCTCTCTGCCTCCGAGAGTGGCCCAGACATCCTTTACGCATATAATCGGCTGGACCTGGGGCCAGGCAACGCCACAATTCTTTTAAGACGCCACCGCCCCTGGGGGACAAGCTCCCATCATGCATCGAGCTCCCATCATGCATCTCTTCCCCTGTTCCACGCTCAGCCAAGGATCTGAGCGTGATGCTGGGAAGCTCGGATGACAGGAGCGCCGCTACTCCAGAGAGGCACACGCAGGCGGCATCCTCTGGCACGGGGCCAGGCTGGGTGTGGCGCAGCTGCAGTCTGGAGGGCTTGCTTCCCCCCCCCCGCGGCCGCTCTGCCGTACAGACAATGCCAGGGCACGTGGCCTCCTTCCTCCGGTGGGACAAGCCCAGTCACGTCCCCCCCTCTGCCGAAAAGCAGCCCAAACGGAAGCTCCTGCCCGCACGGCGTTCCCTCGCCATGGGCTTTGGGGCACCCGTCCCCCCCCCACCCCGCAAGAATTCCATCTCCCAGGCACCTCCCGCTGCAGACACTGAGTGTCAGATTCGGCTTGCTCAGCTCAGGCTGGGAGCGCCAAAAACAACGCCTGCAACGATCCCGCACAAATATGCACAAGACCGTGAAGCACGTGGCCGCCCTCTCCTCCCCGAGCACTGCAGTGGTTCGGAGCATGAGCTATGTGCTGGCAGCCGCAAGGGGGGGGGGAATGCACACGCTGCTCCGCTAAAAATCCATTACCGGCTGCCCCCGGCCACCCCCGTCTCGCCACCCGTTTCAAACCTCTCTCCAGAAAAAAAAAAATTGCTTGAGTTTTTTCCCCCTCTTGTTTACTATGGCTTTCCACTTCATAGGCGAGAGGCCCGATAGCTTCCCTTTCGCGTCTGGAAATGCCTCACTGTCAACCTAGGAAGTCCCTGCACTGTCGGCTGTGGCGTGCCCGTTCTGCAGGCCTTCAAATCCACGCTGCTTCAAGACAGTTCTTTGGCCCGCGAAGCTGAGGCTTCTGGAAAAAGACCCGATCAGCCGTCTCCACTTTGGCTTCCCCAGTGCGGCCCGTACCGTTCTGCTGGGGAACTGCCACTCACCTCCCCCAAACTGCGGTCTGGCCGCCTGTGTCTGCCCGGAAATCTGGGCACAAAGCCTGCTGGGGGCAACGAGACCTGGAAGCAGCCGGCCGGAGTGCAGTTTGGGGGAGATGGGGGGTGCAGAACGAAGGCTCCCCGGCTGAACTGTAAGCTCCGTTCACCCGGGGGACTGATCTCGATATGCACCCGATACAGCAGGTGCCTGATATGGCAGACAAAGTCCTCCACTTCCCACGACCACCTGTGTAGAATTGACGGGAACTGGTAAAGCCCAGGGACGCTTTTTGCCCCCTGCAAAAAGGCCAACCCCCTGAACCTGTTTCAAGGGGTGCTTCACATATAAAAGGGGCTGTTTCCCCATCTCCAGCCTCGAAACCAAACTCACGATCCTGAACAGACACAAGCATATGGAGCCGTCTCATGCAACACTGGACTGCCTGATCTGTTTTGATCAGGGTCCCGCCACTCGCCGTCCGGTTCTTTCAAGGGGAGGTGACCAAGATCAGACCCAGGAGCTTAGATCTGCTGGGCATGTGGCCTACCACTGAGCTTCAGCTCCGTTCCAACAAGAATTAACATCCATTTGGTTCCCTGCACTTACCAGCAGCTACTTTCCAGCGTTTTAGACATGGGTCTTTTTAGCCCAATCTAGAGACACCAGGAATTGTACTTGGCTCCCCCCTCCAGCACTCAAAGCATGTGCTCTACCATTGTGTCACACACACTCCCACCAGCACACAACAACACAGGTCTCGCCTCTTATTGCCCCAGGCCATCAGCCTTGACATTTGCCTACACTGACCAGCAAACGCACTCCAGGATTCGAGGCAAGAGTTTTTGCCAGCCTTGGCTGAACCCAGAATCTCCAGCGTCGGGGGCACGCGCTCTCTGTCACCCAGGCGCATGGCAATGTGAACACATGGCTACTGCCTGCAGCAGAGTGAGGACCATTGCTCAGCGCTGCCTGAACGGACGGACTCCGGGGCCGTCACCAGCCTCACTGGGGTGGGGTGTGTGTGGCGGCACCAGGGACCTTTCTGCTGGCATTGGGGCCAGTTATGGCTAGAGACGTTGGTGTCTGGCAAGAGAGGTTTCCCCAGCCTAGGTCTGGTGGGCCACTGTGAGGTCCAGGAAGCTGGACTAGGTGAACCTCTGGTCTGACCCAGCAGGGCTCCTCTTATGTTCTTATGGGTCCCACTGAACACCAGGGGCTTACCTCTGAGCAAGGTGCACAACAAGGCTTTTTCAGCCCCCAGTCCAAGGATGCTGGGGAGGGAGAGAGGGGCGCCCCTGCAGGGCAAGCCAGGCCCTCCTCCCAGTGGCATCAGGCGTGCTTGTGGCCTTTCCCACCTGGGACCTCCTCCTCTCTCCATCTCCACCCTCAATGTCTGATGCAACTTGGGAAGCACGCCTGATGCCACGGGGAGGTCCCGGCTTGCCCTGAAGGGGGCGCCCGCCCCTCCCTCTCCAGCATCCCTGGATCACTTGTCTCCACCCCCCCCCCATGAAAGCCTTTGCTTCCAGGTGGTTTGCTCGCCTTCTGTGCCCCCTTTGAGGGTAGCTGTTGGGGACGACGACTGAGGGCTTTGGGGGGACTGCTTCTCTCCCCAATCAGATCATGGGTGGGGGAGGCAGCCCCCCCCAAGCGCTCAGCCCCCCCAGCTCCCCCCAAGGGGGGTGAGCAAAGCACCTGGGAGCAAAGGCTTTCATGGGGGGGTGAATGGAGACCCCCCCGGCCTCCCCCCAAGCGGGCCCCCCCCAAGCGCCCCCTCACCTCCTTTGGGCATAGCGAGGACGATGGCGGCGGCTCCGGCTCCGGCGGCTGCGAGCGGCAGTCTCCACACCTCACTTCCTACCCTCCTCCCCGAGCCCTGGGCGCGACCCGGAAGCGGAAGCGGCCGGGGCGCGCTCGGTGGCTCTTCTGGCGTCCTCCTCAACCGCCCGCGTGGACCAGGCCCCCCCCAGAGGAGCCCGCCTCTCTGCCTGACACAAAAGCGGACCTTACTATTGGCCACTGAAGGTATCCCCCGAATTATTTCGCCCTTCCTCGACGCTGGCAGGAATTTTTTTTCCAAAAAGGCAAAGCGTTAGACGGACTTAACTCAGGAAGGCCCCGGAACGCGACGCGGCAAGGCAGGAGGGCCTCTCTTTGTGCGTGACGTCATCAGGAGGCGACGGAGCGCTCCGAAGACGCGGAAGCCCGCAGAGAAGGGAAAGCGGAGGGTCCTATAAACGTAAGAGGCTTTATTTGGGGGTGGAGGCGGTGGGAGTCCTTGGTTGAGCCAGAAATGGGACAAGTTTGGGCTAGGGAGCCGTTGTTGTCCCCTGTCAGGGCTCGGTGGGGGCTGACGCATTGCGGGAGGTGCTGCTCTTTAATGGAAAGCCCCCCCCCACCATCTCTGAACAGTTGGTACAGCCCAACAAAGCTCCTCTTCTAGGTCTGGTTCTTCATATTTGATATGATACTTAATATGGTTCTAGATTTCATCAGTATATAGGTATAGAGCAGTGGTTCTCGAGCGTTTCAGCACCAGGACCCACTTTTTAGCATGCCAGGGACCCACAGGAAGTGACGTCATGGCTGGAAGTGGCATCATTGTGACGCCAGGGCCTGCTGCTTTCCTGAGAATGCAGCTGTAAGTTGGGTTATTTCTCAGCCTTTTCCCCAATAGCAAAGTTAATAAAGGGAGAAAAAAAAGCCTATTTACAAACCTTGGCACAGGCAAAACAACCACACAGCCCTCCCTCTTTCCAGCCTCCCATATTTTCAATCTCAAAATCAAAGCAGAATATGGCTAATCAATCAGACTAAAATATGGCTGTTCTAGATGCTTTGTGACCCATCTGATACTGACCTGCGACCACTGGTGGGTCCTGTCCCACAGTTTGGGAACCATTGGTATGAGGAAAATACTGTCAATAATACTGTAATGAATAATACGCAATAATAATGTGTTGTAATAAATACTGATGATAACGATTTTACAAGGGTAGTTTTATCTTTTATTCACTATATTTTTAATGCCCACTACGGGGCAAAAAGGTGGGATATAAATTCAGTTAATAATAATACAGGCATGCCCTGGTATCCACTGATTTGGTATCCACAGTTTAGGTATCCATGGATACTGGGACCCCTATTAAAAAGATGGGAACATTAAACAAATCTTTTTTTTACCTTGTTACCACAAAACCACTGATGTTCCCCTATCTTTAAAAAGGTGTCCCCAGTATCCACAGTTTCAGATATCCTTGGTGTGTGTGTGTGTGTCCGTGTCCAGACTGGAACCGCAGTGGATACTGGGACACACCTGTAATAATAATAATGTTCTCTGTGTACTTATTCAGAGCCCCCTTTTTTCCTTTCCTCCCAGGAAATGCCAAAAGTCAAGAGAAGCAGAAAAGCCCCTCCAGATGGCTGGGAATTGATAGAACCAACTTTAGATGAGCTGGATCAAAAAATGAGAGAAGGTGAGCATTGGGGTGACCTGTTGATTTCTGGCTTCAGCATGATGTGACCTGTAAAAAACAATGGCTGTGCAAGTATTTGATCCCTGGCCTGCAGAGGACCAAGACAAAGATTGTCAGATGCATTTATAAAGATGTTGCCAGTGGAAAGGGCTACAAGTTCAACAGCTGAGGAGCTGTACAGCTATTCTCCTCTCCCAATAAGTCTTGCCTACTTCACAGGATATCGATTTTTATAGTGAGGTGTACAGAATCAACATGCAGGGAACAGTTAATTCTACTAACAAACTAGTAATTTCTTTCCTACTCCTTTTCCCTCCCCACTCAGCTGAGACTGAACCACACGAGGGAAAGAGGAAAGTCGAATCGCTCTGGCCCATTTTCAGAATTCATCATCAGAAAACACGTTACATTTTTTGACCTCTTCTATAAGAGAAAAGCCATTAGCAGAGGTAAGAGGGTAGCCTGCTGGTCTCTTTGTTTGGGGTGGCTGGGAAATGGATTACTGCTAGAGGTAGTTGTGGGTGCTGATAGCTTTAGGCAGAGAGATACTCTCCGCCACCAATGAAGATAACGAATTCTCCCACTTTGTGTTTCTTTCCTGGGCAGAATTGTACGAGTACTGCATTAGAGAAGGCTATGCAGACAAAAACTTGATTGCCAAGTGGAAGAAACAGGGCTATGAAAATCTCTGCTGTTTGCGCTGCATCCAGACCAGAGATACCAACTTTGGGACCAACTGCATCTGTAGGGTACCCAAAAGCAAGCTGGAAGTGGTAAGAAATGCAAATTCTTGCCTTGTGAAATTTAGTATGTCTTAAATCCCTCCCTCCACCTGTTCAGTTTCCAGGTTTTTGAATGGTTTCAAAGGCAGGGATTTCCTGTACACTCCTACCTGTTCCCTTTGGTCATTTAAGAGGACCCTTCTGGTTGAACCACCATTGAGAGGGTAGGAGGGACAGCGAACGGAAACAGGGCCTTCTCAGAGGTAGCATTTGTGCTGTCGAGTTCCCTCCCCTTTGAGCTGCGAACAGCTCCCTCATTAATAACCTTCTGGTGAGGCCTGAAGACATTTTTATTTTGATAAAATCTTGGTACCCTGTAATATTGGGACCCTGTAAAATCTTAAGGTAGGGATGGCTGCAGACAAGCTCCTGCTTTTTGGTAATTTAATGTTTTATGATTGATAGTTTTTTCATGCTGCTGCTTGCCACTGGCTGGCTTTTAATGTGAATTTGCATTTCTGTATTTTAATTGGTAGCCGCCTTCACAGAGAAAGGTGGGGTAAAAAAAGAGTAAAAAATTGCATACAGGATTCTGTACGGGCCATATATTGTACAAATTTTAACATAGCTTGCTGCTTCTACCTCAAGGGCTTTCTTTTGATAGCACTCTTAGAATGTGTGCATTCTAAGAAAACAAGACCTCTCTAGTGCCTAGTTTTGCAAACCAGTAGGCCATCTGGCCTCTTCCAGCGATTATCTCCTCTTTCCCAGGGCTGACTAACAAGCTAGTTTCATTCCACAGGGGAGAATCATCGAGTGCACTCATTGTGGATGCAGAGGCTGCTCTGGATAAAGCTCTTTAAAGCAACTCCACCCTTTTGAGGTGTTCTCGGGTGGCATCAGTGACTGTCCATCCGAGCAACAATTTTGTCTTTCATTTTAAGCAACCCTTGAGCTGGATCACCGCAGCAGCTGGAGAACGCACCAGCCTGAATCCTAGAAGCAGTAGTGTGTGTAAGCTTATTCTCTGTAATCGTTTTATTTTAAAATAAAGTCTCGTCTACCCCAACAGGTGAATGGCTCAGTTCTTTTGCATCTAGGTCCTATTTCTGCAACTTCTGCTCTTAGTGCTTATCTTAAAAATAACTCAAATTAATACTAATTTGAATGTTATTTTTAGGAGGAAGAAAACAGTATGCCACAGTGAGGTTGGTACCACTCTTAGGAACAAAATACTTTTATTGGTTATTGTCCTGCCTGTCCGCCATGACCCTTTATATCTTCTGCACTGTTTTGCAATTGCTTAGGAGTCCTGTATTTGGCCCAGGGGTGTGGAGTTTCTTCGGCTGTCATCCACTTCAGCCAGCGGTAGTAGAATGCTCGGAAGCCATCAATTTTCTCCAGATAAGGGTCCTTTGCTTTGTACTACAAGAGGAAAAAAAGAAAAAGAGGCAGAGTTAACATTTGGCAAGAGCAGGGTTTGGTCCTACATGCAGTAAAACTAAGGGTGGTTCATCCACAGTTAGATACAAAACATCACCCTTTCTTAGGTGGTCCTCTTAAAGGCACCTGGGCCAGATGCCGTCACCACCTCCTGTGGCACAGAGTTCCAAAGATTAATTACCCACTGGGTAAAAAAAAAATTGCCTTTTATCTGTTCTCACTCTCCCAACACTCAATTTTAGTGGATGCCCCCTAGTTCTGGTGTTGTGACAGAGGGAAAAGAACATCCCTCTATCCACTCATTCGATCCCATGCATAATTTTGCACGTCTCAATCATGTCCCCCTTCAGACAACTGCCTCTTTCTGCTGAATCAATGAGACTTGCTGTTTAAATGCCCATTTGCTTCCTGCAAGCCTGTGGATACACAGACATGGTTAAGACAGGACAGACAGAATCATTCCTGCCATAAATTTGCATGGGTGCATCTTTAATATCCGACAGGTAGTGGATGCCAGCAGAACTTTCTTACCCCAAAGACCATACGCTTACCCTGCTGCTAATAAGTAAAGCACGTCTTTCAATGTCCAGTGTTTACTGCATTTTACATACACTACTGCAGGATGTTCAGTTCTTATGGCTTACAGTTTTTGAATGTGCTTTAAGTACAAAACATGATGAGTTTACCCTGTCAAAGTCAGGAGGATACTGGGCTGCAAACTCCAGTTGCCGTATGACCACCTCGTTTGGAGACACTTGATTGCTGCTCATGTCTTTTAGGATCTCTATGAGGTAGGCATAGTTGAGCTTCTTCACGGCTGCGTTGATCAGAGTACTGTAGATGTGTACGTTGGGATTTAGTCCAGACCGCTAAAAAAAAAAGTGCCCAGAACATCTTAAGACAGCATTTGGAAAAGGTCTGACAAACTTGTCCCTGCAGAGCTCTTAGAGAGGACAAACAGCATTGCCAAGTACCAACATTGCTATTCAGATTAAGTGACCATCTGTGGATTGGCTCAGATCTAAAAATGCAAAAGGCTATATATATTATTAGCAACAACAGACTCTGAACTCCGCAGATGCCAGTCTAAAGTTGCATTACTCACAGGTCAGAGTGGTGTTTCTTTCACTGTGGGTCTGGGACGAACCAATAGGTAACAACTCAATTTTTGGTGGGTTGCTCAACTGACAAGGCAGATTAGACTACATGCATTAAGGGTTAAACAAATTCCATAATCCCAGTCAAAAGGAAAGTCAAACTTTCCTTTGACTAATAATATATATAACCTTCTGCATTCCAGATCTTCCTGAAATGCTTAACCTTAACTCCAGTTTCAAAATGCAAAAAGAAAACCCCTTAAAACAGGGACTTTTAGCAAGGAGGCATATTAAAACTGACACAGTCATATCACTGTTATCAGACAACACAACACACTGCTCCTTAGTTCCTTATCAGATCTGCTTGCTCTAGCCACTGTTAGAGCCGGTTCAGTTCAGATTCATTTGTTCAGAGCCACAGAACCAAGTGCACAGGTTGTAAAAATAAAGTTTGTGTATTTTTGTTAACTTAAAAGACTCCTCAGAAATTCTCAACCTTGGTACTTAGATGCCAATCGGCTCCAGAAGGGGGAAGCTTCCCTACCTTCAAGTCCGAGAGTAGCTGCAGTCCGTCCTTCCGCTTGTGGCAAGCTATTGCCAAGTTGCAAAATGTCTGGAGATTGGGCGAGAGTCCTTTCTTCACTAGAAGAGGCAGCAGGCTCTGTAATGTACAAAAGTAGAACCATATATACTCTGCGCTAAAATTCCATGCCAGCAGTTCGCAACTTGGGGGGGGATCCTGACCACTCATCACAACCATGAGGACTAGAAACTTCCCCCCCATTATTAAAGCAAACCAAGGAAAGCTGAAATGTTCCAGGGCTACAATACTGTGCACATCTCACCTTTGCCCCTGCCAGATCTGCCTCCCTGCTCCTCTTCCTCACCAAGGTATTAAAAAACGTCACGTCTGGTTTGACGTGGTCCTCCTCCATGGCTGCCAATAAGGACAGTTCTGACTGGCTGCTGGGCTGCATCACGTCGGCGAGCAGCGTGAACGTTTTGATGTTAGCTGCCACGCCGTCGGCCTTCATTTTCTTCAAGAAGCCTTCCACGTTCCCCATCAGAGCCAGCCTATCGGATGGCGTCGCCACCGTTCCCAAGGAAACCACGCTGCTGTTGGGCGCCTGCGTGTCCAGCAAGTTTGGGGGGTCGCACAAAGCTTCAGAGAAGCGCACGGCGTTGGCCTCCAAGGAACATGGAACTGGCTGGCTTTGATCCGAGACGGCCAACTCCCTGGGGAATGTGGGAGCTGACACAGCAGCAAGACCACCAGTCTCTGCCTTGGCAGAATCTTTGCTCATGCCTCCACATGCCAGGAGCACACGTTTTTCGAGCATTTCCACATCCCACTGCACCAGAGGTCCAGCGCCTGCCTCCACTTCTTTCTGGCCCTTCCCCTTCTGCTGTGGTCGCCCAGATTTCAGCCTGCGGGGAGGAGGGCTCTCCTCTGAGGATTTCAGCAACAAATTGGAAGCGACGAGGGGGTCTCCGATGCCACAGCTTCTGGCAGCGCTGAGCATCAAGTTGTAGCTGTAACTGTCGGGCTTGAGGTTCAGTTTCGCCATCTGCTGCCAAACCTGTTTCGTTTGGGCAGAGGAAAAGGTTGCGTGAAATACAGGCATGCCAAGCCATCGGAAAGGTTTAGGCTCGCTGGTGACAGAAACTAACAGCAGGATCTTAAACAGGACTCAGAAGTAAGCCTCTTCCCCACTGCGGCCCCAAGGGGGTCCCATTTCTAAGAGCAATTATTATTGCAGTGTGGGCGGGTAGTGAGATTTTCATCTGAGGCTGCAAGGGTCAAATCCTTCATATAGCACAGATACTACCCTACCCTCAGGGTAAAAAAGTAAAGATAAAGGTTTCCCCATGACCGAATGGTCTAGTCGTGACCAACTGTAGGAATATAGATTTTTTAATTTGAAAATTTTTCTTACTACTTCTTTGTTTTACATCCCCGAGCGCGAAAAACCGTCACATTTCGGATTTTCTTTACTCATCTAATACAAAATCTCTTACCTCTCTATCCTACCACTAATACATTTTTTTAACACCCTACTACTATAGCGTTGTTCAAGCCCAAGATATCATCCACGTGATTGGTGGAGTGGTTCCTTGGTCCCAGGGCCAAAATTTGGCCCATCTCATTTTAGATAACCTTTCTTTTTCGAATCTGCTGAAAGCTCTCACTTTGAACAAAATGAGTTCTACTGCATGGTTAGTTCTACTTTCTTTCCCTGTTTTTACCTCCCTGCTCCTTTGGAAAGTTAAAACTAACAGCACGAACAAATTTACTAAGCGTACTGTTGACCAAGGAACCAACCAGTAATCACTGGCAGGTGTCTCTTCTTTAAGTCTCCTCTTTGTAGTCTTCCTCTTCTTTGGCCCTTTAAAAAGTTCTACATCGCTCTTCCTAGAAACTATGTTCTCCCAGTGCTGCTCTGCCAATTCTGGCCAGTCCATTTTCCTAGCTAATTTCTTCCATATAGCCAACTGTAGGGAGCGGTGCTCATCTCCGTTTCTAAGTCGAAGAGCCGGCGTTTGTCCGAGGACAAGATAATATGCTGAACAACAGTAGCTGGATAAAAAGCACAGGCGGTTAAAACCAACAACCAGAACTGGCAGCCCGCATCCTTGTCATCGTTAATACAATATGCTAGAAGCGTTGGGTCTCTCTTCTACTTACAAGACATGAATGTTTAAGGACCACGAGCAAAAGACAAGGTAGCTCAAGAGAATCAAACTGCTTCAGCTTCACAGTAGGAGCCAGAAGCTGCGTTGGTTTGCCCCGATGGAAAGGAGGAGGGATGGTAGCAAACTGACCTGCAAGGCGTATCGGAACCCGTTCTCTTTGTCTTTTATGCACCCCATGAGCAAGAAGTTGAAAGTATCTGTGGTTACTCCATGACCTTTACGGACAATCTCCTAGAAAAAAGAAACACACCCTTCGTAATTATCGTTCTGCAGGGAAATGCGCTTTAACAGAATAGAGGTTCTTCTCTAATCCAAATGAGTCATCACTAATACATCCTCTCTTGATAAAAATATCAGGAAAGTCTCAGGACCCCAAAAGCAACACTTTGAGGGTAAACTGGTGAAGGGAAGACATGAATCCATGCTAACTGAAGTTCTTCAGGACAAACTCCAGCGTAGTTTTATTGAGGATGACTTAATACCTGAGACTAGGCAAATGCAGCCTCTGCGTCTAAGGACCTAGCATTTTGGTAAGCAGGAGCCAGTTCTAATTTCCACAGTCCTTGTTCCACATTTCTTCAAGGACAAAACCCAGCAGATGAAGACAGGCCTTCATCTGCAAGAACAGACTGAGTTGGCAGCAACCACCAGGAATTGTGAACGTTTGCCAAAGGGAACCACACGTCTATGAGACAGAAAATTTTCCCATATTCAGAATTACCCATATTCAGATAAGGTTCCTGTGTTAAACATCATTACAGGTGGACAATCCCTTATGCGGACATCCGAAATCCAGACACTTCTGAAATCCAGACATTTTCGTCCAAGACTTCTTTAAAAAACTTTCTGTAGAGCGTACACTAGGTCTGCCTTGTCCTTATTGCCATGTACAGGCTGTAAGTTCTATTCTCTGCTCTGTGATGTGTGCCAGTGTTGAAAAATGACAGACACTCAAATGGATAACAGTGGGAAAAAGCAAGTGGAAGCATTTCTCATTATACTGATGCAGTCATTCCAAAATCCAGACACCTTCCTGTCCCAACTAGTCTGGATAAGGGAGAACCTGTATAAGGGTATTAGAACACTCTTGAGAGCATGGGGAAGGGGGACAAACCAAGTTTGTTTGTTTTTACCTTCAAGATGTCAAAGCACATCCTGAGATCCGAACAGAGGGCGCAGACTTTCAACAGCGCGTGGTACGTCATCAGATTCAACTCCAGGTTTTTGCTCAGTAATTCCTGCCGTAACTTAAGGGCGATCTGCAGACCAGAATCCTTCCAGGGGGACTCTGCGCAGGCGTTGAACAGAGCTGTGTACGTGGCATCAGTAGGAGTTAAGCCTCGTTTTTTCATCTAGCCTCCCCAGGAAACAATGGATGAAACCCATTAATTAAAAAGCACACACACCATCGTTTCTACAATTATACACACCGTGAACATGAAGGACAATTTGGAATGTCTAGACCACTCAAGGACCCAGAAGCCACTGCCAGATCAAAGGGTCATGAGGGCACATCAGAAGCCTCTATGCCAAGTCTCAAGCAGTTCCTGGTCAGGTGGACGGTAGGATGATCTAGCATGACCGAGCACAAGCCATTGAAGGAGTCTTTGCTCAGATGTTGAACTTGCTGCATTCAATAGGACTTAATCCCACATTAGTGTGTACAGTAATACAGCCTTAATGTTCTAAAAACAAGGGGGCAACCCTAACCTAGAGTTAGGCCGGCACAAGAAGAAGTAGCCTACTACTAACATAAAGAGGTCGCACCACCCATCCTCCAGAAACCTGTCCAATCCCCTTTGAAAGGCACCTAGGCCAGATGCCATCACCACCTCCTGTGGCAAGGAGTTCCACAGATGAATTACCCGCTGGGTTAAAAAAAAAGTATTTCTTTTATCCGTTCTAATTCTCCCGACACTCCATTTGAGTGGGTGTCCCCTGGTCCTGGTGTTGTGAGAGAGGGAACAGTACATCCCTGTATCCACTCTATCCATCCCACGCATGATTTTGTACATCTCAAATGACATACTGCATGCTCTTTCCGGCTCTGGCTTCCTCCGAGGCGCCATGATCATCCTTGGTTTGGCCTTCCGACTGCGATTCTCGCCCAGATCTAAAAGGGAATGTGTCCTGGAGCGCTTACATCATTGTAGAGCCTGAATGCTTTCTTCACGTAGCCCGCCCTGCCGCAGCCCCCAATCAGCACGGTGTAGTTGCTCTCTTCCGGCTGCAGGCGCTCTTCCTTCAGCATCTGCCCTTCGAACAGGTCCAGAGCCTCTGCCAGCTACAAAGAAAAAAGTACAGTCACAAAAGGGGGCAGGAACAGACGCTGGCTGGATGTTTAATTAACACTGTAAAAGCGACATATAAACACATATGTATTTATGTTGTTGTTGTTCAGTCGCTAAGTCGTGTCCGACTCTTCGCGACCCCCTGGACCACAGCACGCCAGGCCTCCCTGTCCTCCACTAGCTTCCGGAGTTCGCCCAATTTCATGCTCATCGCTTCGGTGACACTGCCCAACCATCTCATCCTCTGCCGCCCCCTTCTCCTTTGGCCTTCCATCTTTCCCAGCATGAGGGTCTTTTCTAAAGAGTCCTCTCTTCTCATGAGGTGGCCAAAGTACTTGAGCTTCAGCTTCAGTATTGTCCTTCCAGGGAGCAATCGGGCTTGACTTCCTGTAGGATGGACCGATTGGACCTCCTTGCAGTCCAGGGGACTCTCAAGAGTCTTCTCCAGCACCATAATTCGAAATGTATTTATGTAGTCATCAGCAATTTGTTACAAAGTCTAAAGAGGAAGTCTTGGGGCTTATGGCTGTGGAAACAAGTTTTCACCCTCTGAGGGCTGAAAAGGGAAGGTGAATGTAGCTCGGACAAATAACCTCCCCAACACAGATACTTTTGCACTGAACAATTCAGGGCACAACCCTAACCTGCGCTGGAGCTGGCCTGCGCTATATCCACAGCAGGCTCCTAGAGGAACAGACTGGAGCCTCCACGGGGCAAGGGCATGTTCGTGCCCCCCCCCCAACTGCAGGATGCAGCACATGCCCCATTGGCACAGCTATGTCAGTGCTGGAAAGTTGGTTAGGATTGTGCCCTTGATCAAATAGTGCCAATTTGTACTCTTGGAATGAGAGCAGTTGAGACGCTTACCTTGTCTTCCTTGATCAATGCCTTGCATCGCAAGAAATACCAGTATGGAGTGTTCCTACGACCCCGCCAAGGTTTCGGTTCCGGTTCGTCCTCTTCTTCCTCCCGTGTTCGGAGCTGTAAGTTTTGAAAGTCTGCTGTAGCTTTATGATAAAATTGTCTAGAAGAAAATTTTTCAGACAGCATCCCAAAGCCTTCCTCTCCATCAGGGTCCTCATTCTCTTTGCAGGCTGGGTCCAAGGAGACAGCAGGTGCACTCTTTTCCAAGTCTCTGTTATGTGACTTGTAAGCGGCTTGGGATAAGCTAAAAGGTCTCAAGGCCAGGAATCTGAGCAGATGTTGGGGATTTCTAGACCACATTGAGTGTTCCTTTAGAACTGGCCACAATCCATGAGCGGGAGACACCAAAGCACAAAAAGAACTTTTCCGGGTAAAAACTCCCACCGGGAAGCGATGAAATACCACTTTTGTAGCCATTGCAGTACTCCTTTGGTCATCCGATTATTCAGCAGCCATTACCTGAAATTCAAATCCAAGACAAGTTAACTTTTATGTTTGGTTAAATACAGAGGAGACAGAGATAAGGGAACATTAAACAAGTCTCCTTTTTTACCTTGTTACAGCAAAACCACTGATGTTCCCCTATCTTTAAAAAGGCATCCCCAGTATTCATGGTTTCAGGTATCTATGGACAGATCCAGAACAGAACCCCAGCAGCTAACAGGGCATGCCTGTATAATCATAACCTATAATCATTTTACATGTGTACTAGGTAGGCAATATAGGCAGTATAGTATTAGCAGATGCAGCCACAGTCATGACGCAGGCCATGCACCCACTCCAATTAAAAATAAATAAATACCAAATGCAAACGTTTCACTGTTTTGCAGATTTGGGGTTTTTGTTTGTTTTATTTACAAAAATGAGAGGTGCAAAAATTTGTGCCTTTATTTCATTATTCGCTTCTTTGAAGAATTTACACCCCATCTTTGCCAAAGCAAATGCCCAAAGACAGCTTCAATGGGGCTTTTACAATTATACAGTATTCTGTGATTCACCAAATCCTCAGTCCCAGATGCAGCCTTCGCAGTGTGGTTCTCTCCTCTCCCCCACCTCTGCCCACTGGAAAATGGATTTGTGCTCAGCCGGCCTTTGTAAACCGCCTGGGGATGACTGAGAAAGGTATCCTATAAACGTAAAAAAATTTTAAATTTTAATTTTAAACTGCTTCATATGGTTTTAAAATTGTTTTAATTGTTACACTCAGTTGCTCTGTTTTTAAATATGTTAATTTTGATATTGGAAGCTGCCTTGAGTGCTCATGGCGTAGAAAGGTGGGATAAAAATCCAACGAAATAAATAAATAAATAAATAAATAAGCAAACATATAAATAAGTATAGATATAATGTAAATATAATATAAATATAATATGAATTTATATAAGTACAAATATATAAGTGTACGTAAATATAACATAATAAACATATAACATAAATTTATATAAATACAAAAATATAATGTAAACATGTAATATAAATTTATATAACTATAATAGCCCCAGCCCTAGACATACCTACACGCGAGTAAGCCCCTCTGCCTTCAATGGGGCTTCCTTCCGCAGCACTGACTACGATGCACACGCCGCAGCCTGTCTCCAGCTATTCACTTCCGCCCCCCGGAACCGGAACCGGCCGGCCCGGAAGGACTTCTAGAACGCCCCCTCCGCGCGCCTTCGGTGGAAAAAGGGGCGTGGCCGCGTGTCATTGGCCAAGCGCGGGAGGAGGAGGCGGGGAAAAGGCGACCCGCGTCACGTGGCTGTACCCAGAGTGCCCCGCGAGGGCGGTTCGGTTCGGATTGGAGGAAGTCGCTCGCGCGCCTCCTCTGCGCTTCCCCCCCCCGCGTTTCCCCTCAGCGTCGTCTTGGGGGGGCGGCAGGTGCCTCGTTCCGGTTCTCCTCTAGTGGGTCGCGTTCCGCCCCCCCGCCCGCCGCCACCATGCAGGAGCTCATCGCCAGCGTGGACCACATCAAGTTCGACCTGGAGATCGCGGTGGAGCAGCAGCTGGGGGCGCAGCCGCTGCCCTTCCCCGGCATGGACAGTACGTGGCACCCCCCCCACCGGTGGGAGGGGGGCTGAGAGGTCCATAGAGAGCAGTGGAACCCCCCCCCCCCACCCGTGGCACAAGGCATTGGGGGGGGCACATCCACTGAGTGTTGGAAAGGATCATAACCTGTGGGACTCCTTGCCACAGGAGGTGCCCAGGCACCTTTAAAAGGGGGCTGGACAGATTCCTCAAGGAAAAGTCCATCGTGGGCTATTGGTTTGTGCAACCTCCCTTCCTTACTAGTAGGCTACTTAAGAATGTCAGGTGCAAGGACCAGAGAGCAGTGGAACCCCCCCCCCCCCGCCCAGGGTATGGGGAGAGCAAAGGGCACTTCATGGGGGTGGGGACAGCCACTCAAACTGAGTGTTGGGAGAGTTGGAGCGGATCAAAGGAAATGCTGTTTGACCCAGCAGGGGATTAAGCTGTGGAATTCTTGGCCACAGGAGGTGGTGATGGTGTCTGGTCTAGGTGATGGCGTCTGGTCTAGGTGCCTTTAAAAGGGAATTGGACAGATTTCTGGAGGAAAAGTCCGTCGTGGGCTATAGGCCATGGTGGGTGGTGCAACCTCCTTATGTTAGTAGTAGGCTATATCAATGCTGAATGCAAGGGAGTAGCAACCAGATGTAGGTGGCTTGTGAGGTACCTGGTGGGCCACTGTGAGATACAGAAAGCTGGACTAGATGGGCCTTTGGCAGGGCTTGTCTGAGGTTCTAAAACAAGCTTCTAGAAGGGGGAATCTAGAGAACTGCAGAACCTCCTTGGAAAATGCTAAGGTAGCTCTCCAAGTATTTATTATTTTTTCACTTTTTTTTATTATCCTTCCTTCAAGGAGCTCAGGGTGCTGTACACAGTTCCTTCCCTCTTTTTGTTCTCATACAACCACCCTGTCAGGTAGGCAAGGCTGAGAGAGACAGACAACAAAAAAGATAACAGCTTAATTGTGGGAATTGTGGGATTCCTGGAGCTTTATTGTGTGTGTGTGTTTTTTCCTCTCTAGAGTCAGGAGCTGCTGTCTGTGAATTTTTTCTAAAGGCTGCTTGTGGGAAAGGTAAGCTAAATATGATGCTAAGAAAAGGTGTAGGGAAAACCTATTTGTACCCCACACCCCCACCCTGAAGGCTTCACTTGTATCCGTAGCATGAGTGCGCATGATGTACATGCAAGTAACTATACTGATTAGCTGTGAGCTGAACAAGTCCATTATACCATGAAGACGTTCAAGGACAATGTATTTTTCACAGTTCAAGCACAGCCTGTTTTTGGTAAGGCAGTTGAATGTGTTCTTAAGAGCTTTCCTCCGATTCACTGCAGGAGGGATGTGCCCTTTCCGACACATCAGTGGTGAGAAAACGGTGGTGTGCAAACACTGGCTGCGTGGGCTGTGCAAGAAGGGCGACCAGTGTGAATTCTTGCACGAGTACGACATGACCAAGATGCCCGAGTGTTACTTCTACTCAAAATTTGGTAAGAGAAACAGTGAGTCAGCCTGACTCTCGTTGGCACCATGTACAAAAAAAATGGCAGCTGCCACCTGCCATTTTGTCCTCCGAGTGGCGGTAACTAAACTTGAAGCGTACACACGTTTGCGAGTCTTGTGAGTGTCCAACTAGGTCCATTATTTGCCTGAAGGTCATTCAGAGCGCAATCCGAACTTGGGAGTTAGGCCAGCACACTTATGCCAGCACAAGGGGCACCGTCAAGTTTGTTTGGACCCCTCTCGGAGTCAGAGAGGCCAACACACAGATGTGCGCCATCCCCCCTGACTCCAAGACTGGTCCAAACCCACTTTACGGTGGCCCTTGTGTCGGCCAAACTTTGCCAGCCTAACTCCAGGTTAGGATGGCGCTCTTTGCCTTGTCGGGGTATGTGCATTTTTAGGTGTGTATGCACATTGCTCAGGTTATGTAGCCATGTAGTGTGGTGTGCTCTGGGGCAGAGCAAGCAATAACACCAAGGAACTGGCAAGCTAAGGGGATAACGCGGACATTTCATCTGGAGTGGGTGTTGATGGGTCTAAACTAGTTTGCTGGGAACAGTCAGTTCTGCGCTGTATGTGGTTGAGCGCAGTCAGAGTGCCAGCGTTCTTATTGGGCAAAATAATCCTGTACTCACACCAGGTTGAGCATCCTGGCTCATAGTCAGATATTAATAATCACTGATGCCTTCAGCAAACTCGGGAGTTTGTTACGTTGTTAGGCCTCATTTCCCTTGTGCTGTTTTTGGATTGCCGCTGCAGGGCATCAGTCTGCAGCCACAGTCTGCTGGAGAGTAGGGAGGCCCTCTAATATGACTTAGCACACTAACCCTGCTCCCCTGCAGTTGGCCTTTAGGCTTGACTGGTCAGGGAATGCCAGCATACGTTCCTTTTCCATGGGGATGGGGAGAAAGGGCTGGGCATTCTAGCAGGGGCACAGGAACTGTATCTGTGTGATTCCCTAACTCCTTGTCATCCTGTTCTTTTCTGGGAAGGCTCTCCATTCCTGATGCCCCAAAACCGTTCTTCTCTTGCTTGGTCCAGTAAAGCCTGTGCTTGTTTACCACAGGGGAATGCAGCAACAAAGAATGTCCATTCTTGCACATTGACCCGGAGTCTAAGATCAAAGACTGCCCGTGGTACGACCGCGGTTTCTGTAAACACGGTACGTGCACGACGGGACTGGGCCGCTCTGCCTGGGCCAGCTCCCAGCGCTCCCCAGTCTGGTAACGGGGAATGCAAAGCTGCCATGTTGAGTCACACTGGGAATGCCCAGTCCTGCTGGCAGGGCCTCTTGAAACCTGGCTTTGAGAAGTTTCTGTTAATGGGAATTGTGGTGGAATTATGCACGGAAGGGATAGAGCCGATAGAGGGATGTTCTTTTCCCTCTCTCAAAACACCAGAACCAGGGGGCATCTGCTAAAACTGAGGGTTGGGAGAGTTAAAACAGATAGAAGGAAGTACTTCTTTACCCAGCGGGTAGTTAATCTGTGGAACTCTTTGCCACAGGAGGTGGTGATGGCATCTGGTCTGGGTGCCTTTAAGAGGGGATTGGACGGATTTCTGGAGGAAAGGTCCATCGTGGGCTATAGGCCATGATGGATTGTGCAACCTCCTTACAAAGGTGGTGGGCTACTGGTATCGGGTGCAAGGGAGTGGCAACAGGATGCAAGCATCTTGTTGTCTCATGCCTCCCTGGGGCACCTGGTGGGCCGCTGTGAGATACAGGAAACTGGACTAGATGGGCCTTTGGCCTGATCCAGCAGGGCTCTTCTTATGTTCTTAATATCTGAAAAAAACGGAGCGCGTCTGCTTGAAGGTGGAGGAACCAAAGAAGACACTTTGTGAGCCAGGGAGTGAGGTGCAATGAGGCTGGAGTCCTCTACCACTTTCCCATCTTAGAGATGACCATAACATTCTGTGTTGCAGGGCCCCTCTGCAGACACCGGCACACCCGCCGTGTCATTTGTGTGAATTACCTGGTAGGGTTCTGTCCAGAGGGACCCGCTTGCAAATTCATGCAGTGAGTATATTGCAAGATTTTGTTTTTCTTGCCGTCTTAAACTTTCCTTGGCATCTCACCAAGTGTATCTCCTTTGTGCACCAAAACCGGTGCCCTTCTTCGACCGCAGATTCTGTGTTTTGAGCAGCAAAACCGAAGGTGGGAAAAGCCATTTCCGTTTCTCGGGAAAGATGCTGAGGTTTTGAGCTGCTCGGCAGCGATCATCTTGGGGTGCTAATGGAGCCTTATGGGTTTGCAAGTCGGTCTTCGTATATTTCAGCATTGATTCTTCCATGTTTTTTTTTTAAAAATCCAGTCCTCGATTTGAGCTTCCCATGGGAACCACCGAGCAACCTCCACTGCCTCAGCCGACACAGCCACAGCAGAAGGTAGGCCATGTTCCCTGCAGCGTCTCCAGAATTCTGAGCTCTCGGCATCAGACAATCAGTGTGCCAAAGTTGCCGTTTCTTCACTCTTTTCCCTTTTCTGAAAAGACGAGGCTGCTTAATGGCTGAGTTCTGGACACCAGTCTGATGTCGTGAGCATTTCCTTTTAGAGCAGTGCTGCGTTACATTTTATTTGTGTGTGTGTGTGTGCTTGATGCATACATAGATGTCCCGTCCTGTGAGCCTCTCTTTTTCCTTCTCAGCAAAACAACAATCTACCCTTACAAAGGTCGTCCTCCTCCTTGATCCAGTTAACGAGTCAGAACTCGTCTCCTAACCAACAGCGGACCCCGCAGGTCATTGGAGTGATGCAGTCTCAAAACAACAGCATCGCCAACAGAGGGCCTCGGCCGCTAGAGCAGGTCACCTGTTACAAGGTGAGTCGACGGGCACATTGTGAAGTTACACAGAGGACCTAGAATGCAACACCCCAAAGCACACATCTTGCAGGGGGAATAATCGCACAGTGTCTTTTAATGTTCACGTTTCCTTCCTTCCAGTAAAAGTCAGTAGCAGTGCTGACTTCGGGCCGCATTTGCTTAGGGTGAGACTTTGATTTTGAGAGTATGTTGGACAGGAAGAAATCCTACCTTTTGGCAAGAACCTAAACTTTTACAGAAATAGCTTCTGGAAAGATTTTTCTTAACCATAACAAACTAGTGGTTTTTTATAGGCTAAATGGCACACACTTACCAATCAGTAGTTTCCACCGTTAAATTGTCATCCAAAATTGGTTTCATATTAACAGTCTCACGCTCGTTTCCCTCCACAGTGTGGTGAAAAAGGACATTATGCCAACAGATGCACAAAAGGACACTTGGCCTTTCTTAGTGGACAGTGAACCAGCAAGCAGCTATACGACTTTTCATTTTCCCCACACATGGGGGGCAGAGAGAGATGCCAAGCACCATGTTCAACTGTTGCTCTGCCTATTATAAATGCCTGTACCGAGTGGACCAGCCATCCAAGGACTACTGAACTGCAAGAACTATCTGTTTTTGTAATTTGTTTTGACCTTTTAAGAATAGAACTTAATGGCACCAATCTTTGTTCAGGGAGCCCTGTTGGGGAAACATGGGGCTGAAGAAAGCATATGTATTAAGTTTGTCTCCAATGCAACTGTTGGAATGGGTGTTCTGGAATTTGTCAGCAGTCCTTGGCTATGGAAGGAGCTTGGAAGCACTTATGGGTGCGATGCTGTCATGCACCAGTGCGCTGTGGAGGGTTACTATGCTTCTGTGCCCTGTAAGGGGTTTGGTCTGAGGGTTTCTTGCTACAGCAGGTGGAGGTGGAAGAGTTGGCTCAGCTAGTTGTCACGGTCTCCTTTTGTGGTCCCACGGGGTTTGTAGCGGGAGGGTGTCCACTGCAGTGAGCTCACACCTGTGCCCAAGGTGATGTCACAAAGAGCACTGTACCGTTGACTCGTCATAGATAAGGATGCCCAATGGTGGAGAACCCATAATCCTTTGTGCTCGCAGTTGGTAGTATAAGTTTACACAACCCCACCGAGACCTTTGCCTTGGAGGGACTGCACCTTCTATCTGCGTCTGGTAAGAAAGCTAAACTTCTTATACTGCCAGAGCAGTCCTCCGTCGTGACTTACTGGGAGTGGAGGGAGAATACTTCCTCCCACAAGAGCCTTGGCCAATGTCACAGAGCTGCTGCTACTTTAAAGTCTTAACTACTTTAAAGTCGCTTCCTTGTTCCAAACCGAGCTGTGATCTTAATTCATAAAATGTGATGGGGTGTAGGGGAGAGAACAAACCTGTGCCTAAGAATACTACTAGGGTCCTGGCTCACGTGATTCAGGCAGGATTCTGAGTTTAATTAAAACTTTTTTAAAGAATAACAGTGCCTCTTGGGGCGTGGAGTCATTGCCATTCCTCTAGCTTGCCAAACAAATCCCTGCCGACTTCAATAAGGCGAAGATGTACTGAAAAAGGGTTTCTACCCTCACCACCCGAGCTGGGTCTGATCTAATGTACAACCTACTCGTCTTTCCAAAACGGAATTACTCAAGCTGTCAAACTATGGGTCGTGGCCTAATGCTGGCTGACAGGCACTGTGGAAGCAGCTTCCAGTTTGCACCCATTCCCTCCAATTTGCTTCTGTAAGTCATGCTGAGTGGTGTGACAGCAAGAACTGCACGACAACCCCACTGCTGGATTTGTGTATAGCCTGAGGCCAATAGCCCCTGAAGTGCATATCCCTGCTTATCAGAAAGAAATTCGTCTGCCCCCAACACACACGTACATTCCCTATTCTTCAAGAAGTCTTTCAGGCTTCAGCTAGGATGGCAACTGTAGCATATCCCCACCTAACCAGACTGAGTTCACAGGAACAATTGCCAGCATCACAAATGTAGGGGGAGGGTCCCAATTCATGAATTACTATTCCACCAATCACCTTTTAACAGGATGGCCTGGGTCAGCCACTCACCTTCCATGTTTACGAAGCATGAACCACTCAGTGCTGCAATCAAGGCAATTAAAGAACCCTTGTTGCAGACTCAGTTCTAGCACAAATTCAGGAAAGTGACCATGACCAGAAACACGGGTTAAAATTGGAGGCATCTAGCACATACTAACAAACCCAGGCTAATCCTGACAGTCCCCCCACCCCACCCCCAATCTTTTCCTAGCTGTAGAGAAAGGGGTTGTAGATGTCTTTAGCAACAAGTCCTCAGTAACCCTGTTCAAAAATAGCTTCAACTACAAATATCGACAGTAAATGTTTTATTATTGGTCACAAGGCGTTTGCAATTCGGCATTAAGGGCTAAGTAGACTTGAAGAGATCTCCTGCTATTAGCCACAGATTCAGCCACTGTCGGGTTGTATTCTGGTCCGCTGCGTCTCAGTGGTACTTCCTCCAGCGTTCATGCTCTGCGACATTAAAAACAAGTCAGTTTGCTTGCGCTGCGCATGGTTCCTGATAGTTGTGGAGCGGAAGAGCACAGCCTTTTCAAATTGGGGGGGGGAACCACATTCCTCCCCCAATTGCCATATGGAGCCCAGTTCTAATGTTCTGTGTACAGCTGGGCCCTCTTTATCTGCAGGTTTGGAACCCATGGATTTGACCCACTGCTGATTCTGGACCTACCGGATGTCACCTGAAGTGCCTTGCGGTTGGCTCCGGAGGTCCTCTGAAGGACCAAACCTGTGGATTCCATTATCTGCCGGGGAAGGGGGTGTCTGGGAACAGATCCCCCGTGGGTACCAAGGTCCAATAGTGTAGCTGTTCTCCGCCCCACTTTAAAGCTTTAAGAACAAGTACAAAAATGTACTTGAATGTACAAAAATGTACATTTTGTACCATGTACAAAAAGCAGGGACAAGGCTACTACATTTTGAATAGTTTCCCAGAAGAGGGTAACTTCTGGCCAGCCCCTTGCAGACAGTTATGGGAGCCACAAAAACAGCTGTGGTTCCTACACAGCCAGAGACGTCATCCGGGCATGCCAGGAACCAGAATGCCCAGATGATTGACAGCCCTCTGCCCCTATGGCGGAGGGCAGCCATGCCTCCCTGCACCTCCCTGCGCCTCGAATCGCTCCATTTCAGAGCGATTCGGGACGCGAGGGAGGGAGGGCGGAGCAGCTCGCCCATCCTCGGGAGAGGCGGCATGACCCGGGCCTGTCCGCAGAACGGTGTACCGGGCCGTTCTGCCAGGATGACACCACTGTACACAGCCATGACAAAGAATGATCACCCCTCTGAGAAAACCAAAAACATTTTACATAAAGCCATTAGGAATTCTTCCCCAGGGGCTCTTGATACTTATCCCCTTCTTCCTCCAAGGAAGTTGAATGGCACACATCAATAGATTACCCCTCTAAGCCTCACACTCGCCCTCTGTGAGGGCTGAGAGAAAGTGACTGGCCCCAAACCACTCAGGTTCAAGCATCCAAAGAAGAGTTTTACTCACTAAGATGTGGATAGTTCCAGATGTAGCTGATGATCACGTAGGTGGTGAGCATCATGGCGACACCACTTATGCCCCCTTTCTTCACATCAATGTACTTCTTGACAAACCTGTCATAACCTAGGAAAGTGGAGGAACAGTCTCAGCTTCAGAAGACCTCTTCGGTTTACATCTGCTGAGGTCTCTGCCGCAAGGCAGCAAAAGGAAATATAGGAAAGCGTTTGGTGACAACAGGAACTAAAAGCTAACACAATGTGGAGATTCAATGCACGTACAAGGTGTAACGTGAGATTTCAGTGTGATACTTCCCATTAACAGTCAGGTTTGATAACTGTCTCTACTCTTAATAGTCCTAACTAGCAACAGCTAGGACCACCTCTACTGATTTAAAAGTTAATATCTATTTAGGAATAAGAGGGATTAGAAGTCCCTCTGCAGAAAAGGAAATACTGTATGCTGCACGCAGCAGAAGGATCTGTGTTCAATCTCTGCTTCTGCTGAAAGGAGATCAGGAAGCTCAGCGGGACAAGGCCTAGACAAAATACTTATTTTTCACATTTTTAAACAACCCTTCCTCCAAGTTGCTCAGGGTGGTGTACATAGTTTCTTCTGTCCTCAGTTCTGTGGAGATCTTTTTGTGGAGACCAATGAGTCCAATGACAATTGCACCTGAATAACAATGCCTGAGATCAGGTTACAAGAAGCAGACTCCAAGAACAGCAAGTTTCTGAGTCCGTCCTTATAAGACCCTCATTATGTTCAACCGGGCTTTCTCTCAAGGAAGCACCCAGATTATGCTGCAAACGTATCTGCAGACAGACAGCAAACTTTGTAATTCTTGCAGAACCTAACCTCTGATTTGGGACACTGCATGAAGGCCTGGAAATAGCAAATGCAAACTCTGAAAAGATGGAATGTCATTGTTCCAACAATGCAGGACATGCACAAGGCTCCTTGCGGAATACACAGTGTAAGAACATAAGAAAAGCCTCGCTGGATCAGGCTAAGGGTCCCACTAGTGCAGTTTCCTGCATCTCAAACGGTGTCCAAACACTCACCTCTTCGGCAACCTAAAACAATCCCCGTGGGGCTGTAATCTCGCGCTGCGAGCCAGGTGGGCATCTGCCCTAGTTTCACATCCATGAGCTTCTTCTCCTTCAGAGGAACTGCAACAAGGAGAATTCAGTCAGAGATTGCAATAAATCCAGTATAACCATGGTTTGTTTTGGGGGCCACAGTGCTAGCGGCTGACTGTTTACTTTGGTAAGCATTTAAGTTGTCCCCCTTTTTGAAAGCTGGACTTCAACAGGTCCAAAAAAGGAGGGGGCAGAGGGCAGAGGTTTCCCCTGTTGAACTTCAGTCTGACATCCCCTTTTGAGGCTGGGGGAGTTATTAGAACCAAAAAAGAGGCAGTCGAGGAATATCCCCCCTGCAACCGGCGCAGGGCTGGAGCTCCCCCTAAAACTGCAGGAGGGGGGGGGAGGGGGGGTCGTGTCTCCTATTCAGCCCCCACCCCCCGGGCCAGTGGCTCTTGCTGGGGCAGGGACTGGGCGCTTCATTCTGTCTGGGGCAGCCCTGAGGCCGCACCGGAGCGAGGTCACCTTGGAGCCGCCCTCCCCACCCGGCCGCCGCTCACCCACTCGGTCCGCCATCTTGCCAGAGCTGCAGCCGCTGCTCGGAAGAGGAAACTCCGCCCTCGCTCGCTCGCTCTCCCGCGCACGCGCGCAGAGACTCTTTGCCGCGCGCCGGAGGTTCGAAGGGGGCGTGGCGAGGCTCGGCGGGTGGGCGGGGCGAGAGGCGTGGGAAAGGTTGGAAGGGGGGACAAGGCTCAGCGGGTGGGCGGGGCGAGAGCGACTGCGCTCGGAAGTGCGCCTGCGCGCTTTTCCCCTGCAGCCTACCGCGTGCTTCTCCGGTTTGCAGCGTAGTGAGGGCTGCTCCAGTCTGAGCGAACGTAGGGATTGCATTGCATTGCATTGCAGCAAGCTTTCTTGGCCAGCGAGCCCTTCTGAACCTCAAGGGGCTTCTTCTGAGTCAACCTGATATGCATGGGACTGCCCAATCAACCAACCAACCAACCAACCAACCAACCAACCAACCAACCAACCATTTATTTATTTATTTATTTATTTAAGAGATTTATACCCTGCCTTTCCTCTGCCAAGGCAGACGCCCAAGGCGGCTTACAGTTATTAGAGAGGGGAAAAACAAAAAGCACAGTACATAAAAATAAAAGCAATTTTAAAAAAGCAATAAAAACATAAATAAAAACAGGGTAAAAGGAAATTGATTGGAGGGGGGCAAAACTATTTACAATGCAATCAATCAATCAATGGTATTTATATACTGCTTTTCAACACAAAGTCCACAATGTGGCTGACAGGCAAAAAAGAATAATAATAAACTTAAATGGCTCCCTGTCCCAAAAGGGCTCACAATCTAAAAAAATGCAGGACACGCCCCAGCAACAGCCACTAGAAAAGACACTGCACAGGGGTGAAGAGGGATGATTGCTCTCTCTCCCCCTGCTAAATATAAGAGGGCCACCGCTTGGAAAAGTGCCTTTTGCCCAGTTAGGAGGGGTTGATCAATCAACTGATCAATCAATCAATTAATCATGACATTAATTACTGTACAACCATTTTCAGATGGGGTCTCTGAGCTAGGCCCCTGCTTCCCCCACACGAAGGAGACTGGCAGACCACAGAGGGAAACGGAGTTGTGATGACAAAAGATAATTCATGATTATTTCAGACACACGTGTTTAAATCTAGGGAGAGGTTATAATGGGTGGGTTGTAACGCCCCCAATGCCGGGATCTGACTTTTCACTCTATGTAAAATCTTCTTCTTCTTCTTCTTCTTCTTCTTCTTCATCATCATCATCATCATCATCATCGTTAGGTATAGAAAACTGTATCTTGTCATCCATATTTTAACAGCAACCTAGGAAAAACCAATCCCCCGATTCTCACATGAATCCACACCATCCCAGCAGGTGTCAGCATTGTTTTGCAAAACTGCCTGTTCAGAAATCGCTCCTGCAATCGCACCTGCTCTCCAGAGGCTTCGAACCAAATTCAAGCAGGCTTGTGAAACATGGCCCTGTGTCGATGCCCCCTTTCCCCGTCCCTCCCCCACTTTGAAATTGAGCTGACCTTAATGCCAAAGGATCGGACAATAAACAAGTGCTGTCCGCAGGAGGCTGCACTAACTGGCTAAGGGTGGTTTGAGACTTGCTGGGCGTTTATCTTTCCCTGCAGAGAGCAATGAGACAGCACTGAGAATCATTAGGAATAAATACATTAAGGGCACGGAAGAGATGCCAGTTTGGAAGTTACATGGAGTTTACATGCAGCAATAAATCTTCCTAACAGTGCCAGCTGCCTGGGGCACCCTCATGGCATCTCTTGCCCTTCCCAGAATGCCACATGTCGACTGAGTGATCAGATACTGCTTTGGAAAGGGCTGGACCTGTCATAATTCAGAATCAGATTGTCTAATTGTTCCTGGGGCACAATTCCAGAAACGAAGCTTCTAGGAAGCGTCCAGGCCATGAAACCCTCAGATGAGCCTATTTAGCTACGTAAACCACTTTGTGAACTACTTTTTGTTAAAAAGGGATATACGATTGGCCCTCGATAACTGCAAGGAATCTGGTTCCAGACCCTCCCGGGCATACCAATCTCTGAAGGTAATTTAATCTTTGGGTTGGGGGCCATCTGAGGACCTCTTCACATGACCTTCTGGTCACATCAGGAGGTGTTCTGAGGTGCAGGGAGGCCACCCACATCCACCCACACCTAAGAATGCCTGCTGGTTCCTTCTGAAAAGTACTTCTCTGGTGTAGGTGGAGCCTATCAGAAGGCTTGAGCAGGTCTTCTGAGGTGCAGGGAGGCCATGCATGGCCTTCCTCCTGGGGCAACCAGAAGACTGTTCCGGTCATGTCTGAGAAGTATAGTAAGGTCCACATTTTGGGTCAAATCCACAGGTTTCGAACCTGTGCCATGAGGTTTCGAACCTCGATGCCATGGTGTTTCGAACCTGTGGATAAGGACAGCCAACTAGTGAGCTTTATTTATCCGCAGGTTCGCGGATTTGAACCACTGCAGATGTCAAGCTCACTCTGAAGAAGGCTTCCTCAAGCTGTTCTGAGCTGCTGGGAGGCCCATGACCCGTGGCCTGCTTCTGGTCACATCCCAGAGGCCTTCTGAGGAAGCGAGGAGGCCTACGGAGTGGGCCACAAGGCCGGCGCAAACTCTAGCGGGCCCAGCAACAGCTGTAAAGTAATTGTGGGGATGTGGCCATGCCCCAGCGGTGTCATCTGGCAACGAGCTGCCGGAACGCTAGGCGGGACTTACCGCCTGATTGGCTGCCCATCCATGACGTATCGCCGCCTGCCCGCCCGCCTGCTGTGCGGGCACCCCTGGCTTCGGAGGGGGTGCCCGCTTGCCTGGGGGGTGCGCTGGGTGCCTGGGCAAGCAGCGGAGGGGCGCGCCAACCGGAGGGAGCCCGCGTGGCGGGCGGGCAGGCGGCAACACGTCACGGACAGCCTGTCAATCAAGCGGTAAGTCCCGCCTAGCGTTCCGGCAGCTCGTTGCCGGATGACACTACTGCCATGTCCCCACTCAAAACCCCAACATCCATGGATTTGGGTATCCATGGGGTGGTGGAACCAATAGTTCTTCTTCTTCTTCTTCTTCTTCTTCTTCTTCTTCTTCTTCTTGTTTGACCAGTATAATGACAACAATATGACAACCCTAACCCTAAGGCAATAACTGATCATTACTAATTACCACTAATAATTACTAACAACAGCACTAATAACACGAATCACAACAACCATAATAACAAAAATAATAAAAACGCTAAAACGCAGGAGGATCTCATTGATCAAGCATGCAAACTCTTTTCTGACAACAGAACGGGGGTCTCCTGAACACGGTTGATTTTTTCTCTTTTTTCGGTCGCTGTCAGGTTGATACAACCCGGAGAGGGAAAACAGAGAAGAGGTGGGTGGAAGGAATTTCCAATGCTGAAAAGAGGACACACATGATGTGGCACATATCATGGCCCACAGAGAGCCCCAGATAATAATTGGTTTGGTCGCTATTTAATTACATAAACAATCTGGGGGATTTGTCAGGGCTGCTAGTTATGTAAGTCTCGCAGACTTTTATAGTCACTGCAGATGGTGGTGTTGGTGTTTTTTTTTTACTTTTTTGTGTCCCTGGGTTGCTCAGTTTGCTTGTGCAAAGTTCAGCAGAACTGAAAAAGTGGAACTTCTTGAATGTTCCGAGCGGCTCCATGCAGTGATGTCATGCAGGGGGTACGCGGGGGTACGCGAGTACCGGTTTCTAGGATTACAGCTGGCCCCGCCCACTCGCCCGCCCACTCGTCGACTCCGCCCTCTGCAACGTTTGAATTTCCTGCATGTTTGAGTTGCCTGCATGTTCTCAGAGCCAGGCAGGCAGGCAGGCAGTGAGCGGAGCCTTTCCTTTCCTTGCCACTGAAAAATGAGTTGCTCTGGGGTTTTAACATGATGCCAGGCCTCCTTCACATGTTCTGGGGGTGCTGTGGAATACTGTTGCAACTGCTGGGTCAGTTTAAAATCATCTGAGGCCTCAAAAAGGGCTTTTTTCATGTCACTTCCTGCCACGACATCACTTCTGGCTTATGATGTCACTTCCAGTGGGCGGGTCCCGACATGTGCCAATCAAAAGTGAGTACCTGTTCTTAAATCATTTAGATGACACCACTGGCTCCATGACAGTTCCCCAGTTCTTTGTTTCCGGGATCTGAGCTGAGGCTCGACAACGGAGGAATGCATTTCCTCCTCGTGAACATGGATCTTGTGCCGAATCCTGTGCGCGCAGCGTTTTTCTGGCGCCGGTGTTTGCCTCAGGGGCAATTCTCCATTAATAGCAATCCCTTTCAGCAGGAAAAGCAGGGGCCTTGCTCCCGAAGAAAACAGCTATTTTCAGGCTGGCCTGCTCCTGAGGAGTGGCTATTTTTAGCAAATTCTATTTCGGAGGGGGAGCAGATCTTTGTCTTCATATCTCTTTGGCCTCCACCGAGCTCCGTGGCTGGGGTGCTGCTTCTTGTGTGACAATAAGCCGCTCCATTGTACGCCTGGAGGAGGTTGTTCTCGCGCCACGGACATAAAGCAGCAAGCCAAGCAGTGGCTAATTATGGCGGCACAAGGCTGTGCCTTGTTTCCCAGCGGTGCTGGTTTCTGCCTGGGCAGGCCATCAACTATAAACTCCATTAGTGGGGAAAAAGAACCGTCTCTCCTGAAAAGAAACCGAGGGTTATAGTTGCTTTCGGCATGCCAACACTTGGCATTTGTCCCACCACTCAGATTCCCTTCACAAATTCGGCTTCTAGTAGTAGGAACCAATTGCTATGTGCAGGAATGGCACTGATGTTCCATATCCGGGCCGGAGGTAGCAGATATTCTGGCTGCGTCAACCCCTCTAGCACGGTGCTTCTCAAGCGGTGGGGCGGGACCCACTTGGTGGGTCACCAGTGAACAGCCATCTTGGAAGCTGCAGACCTGACTCTTGCTCTGTTCCTTCTGCGAGTGCTGTTAGAATTTGCAAGTGACGGGATTTCAAAAATTTTGCTTTCCGTTCCGTGTTTTTTTGCACTGAACTTTTGCAGAAATTTAGGCTAGGCACGAGGACCAGTGGCCTAAATATACATTTAGGAAGATTTTCCTAAATATTCGCCCAGCGCTGCAACTGTCTGCCTTCTGCAGTTGTGGGTTTTCCCTCACTGGAGTTTTTTAAGCAGAGGCTAGAAGACCACCTGTCAGAGACGCTGTAACAGTTGATAGCACTGAACAGGAGGTGGACTAGATGACCTCCAAGTAACCCAAGGCTTGGAGAGCTGGCTTGGAGGTTTTGCTCTCGGAGCAGCAAGTGGGCGGGTCTGCATTACACAGGAGCTCAGGTTCCTGCAAAACTTAGTGTTTTGCCCACCTCTAGGAATGCCTAGGGATGTGGTGGCGCAGCAGGTTAAACTGCTGCTGCTGGGCTTTCTGACCAGAAGGTTGGGAGCTCAAGACTGTGCGACAGAGTGAGCTCCTGTTGCTTGTCCCAGTTCCTGCCAACCTAGCAGTTCAAAATCACCTAAATGCAAGTAGATAAATAGGGACCACTTCGGGGGGAAGGTCACGGCGTTCCGGGCGCTACGGCGTAGAGTCATGCTGGCCACATGGCCATGGAAGCTTGTTCTCGGACAAAATGCTGGCTCTACAGGCTTAGAAATGGAGATGAGCACCGCCCCCTACAGTCAGGAATGTCACAGGGCAGGAATCTATCCCAGTGGATTCCCAGACATGCCTGTAAATCTGGATTGAGCCTGTGAGTGGATGCATTTTGCTCAGAAAGAGATGCAGTCAAGAACACTAATTTTAAAACTTTTGTTAAAATTGACCTGTAGTTTGGTCTTGGGATTTATATAGCAACTGGGGTGGTCTTCCTTTCGCAACCAGTTCAAAACCAATCTGGTCTCTGCGACCCTTGCAGCATTTGCTTCTATTTTTCTCCTTCCCCGCCCAGCTTCCCCAACACGCCTTGGAAAGATCGGTCTCTTCCCAGCGGACTGTATCTCGCCGGACAAAATCTAAAAAAAAAA